>CM046454.1:1589168-1931668 GCA_025506515.1 Flaveria trinervia | reverse complement strand
CACAACTTGCGTTTTAATGTCTCGAAAGCCTCTTCTTGCTCGGGTCCCCATTCAAAGAGTCGATTCTTTTGGGTTAGCGCCGTTAATGGTTTAGAAATCTTTGAGAAATTCGCTATGACGCTACGATAATATCCCGCTAAGCCCAGAAAAGAACGAACCTCGGTTGGGGTTGTGGGAACGCACCAATTCTTCACGGCTTCAATTTTAGCAGGATCAACGTGAATTCCTTGGCTATTCACCACATGCCCTAAGAATTGAACCTCCTCTAACCAAAATTCACACTTGGAAAACTTGGCGTATAATTGCTCCTTCTTCAAAAGTCCAAGAACTTGTCGCAAATGCATCTCGTGATCGGTTATTGTCTTGGAATAAATAAGAATGTCATCAATGAACATGATCACGAACTTATCCAAATACGGTTTACATACTCGATTCATGAGATCCATGAACACGGCAGGTGCATTGGTCAAGCCAAAAGGCATGACCATGAATTCGTAGTGTCCATATTGAGTACGAAAAGCGGTCTTTGGAATGCCATCATCATGAACACGTAGTTGATGATACCCAGAACGTAGATCGATCTTTGAGAATTGAGTTGGTCCTTGAAGTTGATCGAAGAGATCATCGATTCGAGGAAGAGGGTATCGGTTTTTGATAGTAGCTTGTTGAGTTCTTTGTAATCGATGCACATACGAAATGAGCCATCCTTATTCTTCACAAACAGTACAGGTGCACCCCACGGTGATGAGCTAGGGCGAATAAAAATCTTATCGGTCAACTCTTGCAGTTGACTAGCGAGTTCTTGCATTTCAGACGGTGTAAGACGATAAGGCGATTTAGCCATAGGGTTTGCACCAAGGATTAAGTCAATCTTGAACTCAACTTCTCGCACGGGAGGTAGCCCTTTAAGATCCTCGGGAAAAACCTCGGGAAAGTCCCGCACGACAGGAATGTCTTTCAACTCCTTACCCTTGGCTTTCGTATTAACTACATATGCCATGAAAGCCATGTAGTTTTTACTTAAGCACTTGCGGGCCTTGATGCAAGACATGAGTTTGAGTTTTGGGATGATTTCTCCTAAAGACCTTCAAAGTATCACCAGTCGGTAAAGGAATTCGGATACACTTCTTGAAACATAGAATTTCCGCACGATGCTTGGCTAACCAATCCATACCAATGATAACATCGAAGCTTCCCAATTGCATAGGAATAAGGTCGACGAAAAACTCGTGTTCATTAAGGCTTAAGGTGCAGTCACGTATTACGACGTCAACGACGATAGATTTTCCATCGGCGACCTCGACCGTGAAAGATCTTTCCAGATTAACACGCAGTTTAGAAAGTATAGGCTTGAATTCCAGTGACACAAAACTCCTATCGGCACCCGAATCAAACAATAAGGAAGCATAATGACTATTTACAAGATACATACCTGTTTGGTAACAACCTATTATTGGTATGACGAACATAGATAGGAATTTTTTTAGACCAGAAATGATTTAAAAGGAGTTCAACGATGTAACATTCACCACATCGTTGTTGGCTTGAGCTTGGTTGGCATTGATGTTGAAAGCCCTTCCACGAGCCGGTAGTACAGTTCCCGCATTGCGGACGAATATGACCAGGCTCGCCACAGTTATAGCAGGTTCGGTTGGTAAGCATGGCGGTATTGTTTGGCACACGAAGGCAAGTAGTTACCAAGTGCCCATACTTCCTACACAACGAGCAGACTCGGCATGTAATGTTGCTTGAATGATGGTACTTACACGTGTTACACATAGGATGTGGACCAGCATAAGCTTTAGCCATGGGAGCTTGATTCGCAACCACCATTTGTTTTTGAGAAGCATTTGGGGCGGTCACAGTGTAGTTGCGTGTCGGGGTGAACTTACGCTTCTTGTTTTGAGAAGATGACTCGGCCTTTACCTCCTTTGTTGCCTCGGGTGTCACCTTCGCAGTAGACTTGGAACCCTTTGCCGACATCATACCAGCTCTTATATGATTCTCGGTGAGCTGTGCAGTGATAGTAATTGCCTCCTCCAAAGTTGTGGGCCTATTACCCACCATATCATCTTGAATTTGAGATGGCACCCCCTTGATAAAATTCTCAATGTTACGGGACACGGTGTCCACCATGTGTGGTAGGAGCATACTCAACTCATGATGCGGGTGGAATAAGCCAAGTGATTCCCACCATCTTGTTTGAGGTTCCAGAACTCCTCCTCTAGCTTTTGCAACTCGCTCCTCGGGCAAAACTTTTGGATCATGATATCCTTAAATTCTTCCAAGGCAACGCCATTGCAACCTCAGTTCCACGGTTTCTCTTTTCACTATTCCACCATGTTAGTGCCCGTTGTTGAAGAACACTTGTGGCATAGCGAACCTTGAACTCGTCGGGGCACTCGCTAACAATGAATGTGTTCTCCATACTTTCAAACCACTCGAGAAGTCCAGTGGCACCCTCTTTTCCACTAAAGTTAGTGGGTTTGCACGAGTTGAAGTGTTTGAAAGTGCAAGTACGAGCGTTCCCATTTTGGTTGTTGCTATTCTCTCCATGAGCACCACTATTGTTTCCGTTGGTGTTGTTGCTATTAGCCATTAGGGTGCTATTAAGTTCAGCAACCATGGTCGGGATGACGACAGCCATTTGCCGGACGATCATTGCAGCTAGTTTACGCTCGGAACTTCCACGCTTTCCATGGTGATGAGACATGCTGGATATACAAAAATGAGTTAGTTACGGGAATGAGGATAACAAAGGATAATAGTTTAGACAAGGACAAGCTATGGGTTGTAAGACACATGGAATGATTCCGTTTGGTAACGCATTACCATTTGGAAACGTTGACACGTCAAGGTGACTTGACCCAATTGCCTTAGAAACTTGTGTATATTGACCATAGTTTATCACTCATCCTAGAAATCCCCAGGTAAGCATGACTAGTCCCGTAGGATTTATGCGAAATGCTTGCCTTAGCCCGAAGGCCTTTTGCCAGGAAATCCAGGATACAGGTGTCTATGTGTCATACAATTAGGTTCATGGAATCAAAACCTTGATGAGATTCATATAGATTAGACATAACGTCTAAAGATCCAAGTCATAAGCATAGGCATAGGATTCCACGAGACGTCGACAATAAGATTAAAAGGTGTCATGTTCGGGGAGAGTCAAAGAGTCAAAGTTAAGTTTAGGGAGACAAGTAACAATGTTAGGTAATCCTATGTTAAGGCATCAAATTGCACATAAGAAGGCATACCATTATGTAGCATGCAAACTATATTATTTACAAGATAGAATTATAATTCTATAAGGTTCATGCACACTATAGTCTAGGTCACCATTTCTATAAGGTACGTTATTGATGAATGAAAAATCAAAAGACACACACAAAGCAAGAGAAGACTTAAAAAATTGGGAATACGATCAGATTTATGGCTAAGTGTGAAAAACAACAAGGTCATACAGCCACAAGCTTCTTACTTGTCACACCCCAACCTTGACAACGGAAACGTCGAGGAGTGAGAGTTAAGATCGTTCACAACCACATAACGCTATTAATAATCCCAAATATATATATTAATCATAAATTCCAATTGTACCATTACAATCATAAGTCTCAAAGAAATTAAAATAAACATAACAAGTCATTTTATTTCATTTATTTATCTAGGTCCATTCCTAGATGTGTAAGCTTCAAAGAGTAGAAATCAAGCTTGAGTATTTCCTGAAACATGTTAAAAAATAAAAGGTGTCAACAATAATGTTGGTGAGATTTCCATAGTTTGCAATACATAGATATATGTAAAAGATGGCAATTCATGTTGTAAGTTAGAGAACAAAGTAAATTAGGGATATAAGATAGAATGCACAATCAAACCTCGATAAAGTTTTACAAGTCTCAAATGTTTACAAGTATATACGATTAGCTAAGTGTACTTGGATTAACCAAGCAGGCTTGTCTGACTCATAGATCTATGACTTTGCTAGGCTAGCAATAGTTAATGATTGTACATATATTCGACATTACATGGTAGTCACAAAGTTCAACTAACCACAATATACAAGTATATTGCCAAAAGTTTACAAGAATCAAACGTGTTTACAAGTACAGTGTTTATAAGGTAACATGTTTCACCCCAAAGTGTAAAAATATGCAAAAAGGGGTATAGAAATACTCACGTGATCAAATGTGTATAAATGACGATTAATAAGAATATAATAAGCAACGTTCCAACGTAGTTCTTCACAAAGTACCTAACTACGAATATATTTACAAGATTTAGGTTAATAAGATTAATGATTTAACATGATCTAGGGTTTCGATGGGAATTTGGGGGTTTATCATTTAGGTAACGTTAGCTAGTGAGATCTTATATATATATTTTAGTCCAAGAAGATATCATATATGAAATTTTAAAGGAATTAAATCCTTTATAACAATTTTGTGAAGTTACTTATAAAATATATAAATTCTATAATAATCATGATTAATCCATCAATACAAATGTTTAGTGCACAAATTAAATGATTATATATATATATATATATAATATATATATATATATATATATATATATATATATATATATAAAGTCTATTTTTATATGATTAAACTAAGCATAATATTTGTTAATATTATTTTATAAGAGAATTGTTAAAGTATTTATGGTGATAAATTTGTAGAAAATAATAGGATAACTTTAAAAATAAACAAACTTCACAAAACTATTTTTATGATTTTCAGAAAATTTTCCATATTTTTTTAAAGGCTGAAAAAGCTTAAAAAATATGTTGAGAGTGCCGGGTTCGAACCCGGGACCTCTAGATTGACAAACGTGTGGGTAACCAGTAAACCAAGGCCTTGGCCGCGGTTTACTTTGGTTTTAAAAACTTAAAAACATAATCTCCAAAAAACCCCAAATTACATAAACCCTAGAATCAATCTTCGATCCAATTCAATCTCAGATGATTCTGTTAACACTTACAATCATGGGGCTTTTGTTACCCATGATTAAACGAGTGTGTTCATGTGATTAATTACCCGGTTGAAGATGAATTCGAGATGAACATGACGAAGAACAATTCGTGACCACGTAGCACCAGTTTGATGCTCAAATGATGATGATAATCAAATTCAACGTACAGGTAGTTTCTAATGACCTCAAGAATGAAAAACCCTATGTTAATTTCGAGGTTTGAAGCTCTGAAGACGGGGTTCGAATAGTTGCAGGTTCACGATGAGAGGGGGTAATTGTACAACCTTGTTTGTGTGTTTTCAGGTGCAATTGGAAGGTGTGAACGATTAGTTGTAGTTAGATAGTCGCTTAGGTTCATTTAATTGAACTATTACAGAGGTTTAATGCCCAAACGGCTATAAGATTAATGGGTTTTGGTTATTCGATCGATTTGAGTTTGTAATCGGCGTTTAAACGCATTTAAGGTGCGTATTCAAGTTCGAATCATGTAATCGAAGCGATTTGGGTCGGTTTGGGTGTTAAAACCGAGTGCTTTGCGGGTTTTTGGGGCTCACCGGAGCCGTAGCTGACGGTGGCCAGAGACCGGCCGGAGAATCGGGTTAGGGGGAGAAATAGTTTGGGTTTGATAAATTTACATAAATAGCCCCTGCGGTTTCATACTTATTATTTTATGCCCAAAACTCCTATATTAAGTTTTTAAAATGAGAAAACACCCCCAACCTATTTACTTTAAGTTTTAACATTTTTAAGTTTAATAATTTTTTATAAATTATTATTATTATTGTTACAATTACTATTATTATTATTATTATTATGTTATTATTAGTAATATTAATAACATAATTATTACTCTTATAAATAGTTATTATTATTATTATTATGATTATTATTATGTTCAATTTAATAGATAAATTATAATCTTTTTACATTAAAGAATTAAAGACTAACTAATAGATAAGCACAAATAGCCCACAAGTTTCATGAAAAGCATTAATAGTCTTTACAAGAAATAAACGAGGTTAACTATTAGTTAACCAAAAATAGAAGATGTTACATTACTCTTTCAAACCTAGTGATCGATCTAAATTTTGTCAGTTGCTTAAAAGAGTGAGACTACCTGATGGTTTTGGATCAAAATTTAAAAATAAGATGATTCTTAATAACGCAAATATCATTGGGTTAAAGTCTCATGATTGTCATATTCTTATGCAACGTTTGCTACCAATCGGGGTCTGTGCAGCTTTACCTGTAAATGTTTCAACAACAATTATTAACCTTTGCACATTATTTTAAAAGATTTGTGCACGATCACTAGATGTGGATGACATTTTTAAAGCACAGAAAGAAGTGGTTAATATTTTATGCAATTTGGAACTAATATATCCTCCAGTATTTTTTGATATTATGGTTCATCTAATTCTACACTTACCTCAAGAAGCTATTCTTAGACGGCCTGTATATATGAGATGGATGTATCCTTTTGAAAGATACATGAAAAAGCTGAAAGCTTATGTTCGAAATAAAGCTAAGCCTGAAGGATCAATAGAAGAGGGTTATGTTGCAGATGAAGCATTGACATTCTGCTCTATGTATTTGGAGGGTATTCAAAACCAAATTTAACCATCCTCATAGGAATGAAGATCCTGGCATTCCAAAAAGAAAGTTCTCAGTTTTTTCATCACAATGTTGACCAATTTCAAAGAAGAAAATCATTTCCCTTAGTGAAAATTCTAAGAAGTCATTTCAATGGTTTGTGCTGAACAATTATGAAGAAGTTAAAGTCTACACGTCTTTAGCTTTTTTGGTTTAAATTATTCTTATTAGTTTCACTTTAGATAAAATGATAAACTAATATAAATATTATATTTCTCACACAGTGAATTTGAACTTGAATTCCGGGAAGCGATGTAAAAAATGAATTTTCTTCATGGCTTAATAATAAGTTTAATACGTCTCCTGACAAAGAACTGAAGGCATTGGCACATGGCCCCGTGTGCACATATTCTTACACAGCTTGTATTGTCAATGGTGTTAGATTTGTGGTAAATAGCCGCGATATTAAACGCACTACACAAAACATCGGTGTTGTTACAATAAGAGAAGATGGTACACGATTTTATGGTCAGCTAGAAGACATCTACGAGTTGAACTATATAAATGGTTACAGTGTTGTACTATTTCGTTGTAAATGGTTCAACACATCACGAAAGGGATCTGTAATTAGAAAGAATAACGTTGTTGTTATCGATGTCAGTCGTGAATGGTTTTGTGATCAGCCTTTCATTTTAGCAACACAAGCTCAACAAGTGTTTTATCTTGAAGATCCTTCTAAAGCCACCAGCAATTGGAGGGTTGTGGAGGATGTTCAGCATCAAAAGCTTTGGGATCATCCTAGTATTAGTGCTGCTAATGAGATAGATGTATTGCACGACAATGAGTCATCTGATTATAACTTAGTAGTCGATAGCAATTTTGAAATTGGTGAATCAAGTGCACGAGGTATTAACGATGAGAGAGATGCATATGATAATTGTGATTTAGTCGTTGACTTAAGTTGGTTGCATGTTGCTCCACTTGTTCATGATGAAGATTTTATTAATGATGAAGAAGAAGATGAAGATGCATATCTCTCAGATGAGGAAGATTATATTAATGATGACGAAGAAGATGAAGATGCATTAGATATTAATGATAGTATGACGAGAACGATGATAATCTTGTAAACGAAGATGAAAATATTTATAGTGATAACTCAGATTGATTTTATGTATTAAGAACACTTTATTTTATTTCTTATGAAAATGTCATATTTTATTCTATTTCTTATTAAAGCGACACATGATTTTATTTCAGGTTATGTCTTCAACCATAGCAGGATCACATGGTGGTGACGGTGGGGGTAGGGATCCCCACGGGCATGGATATACTCTTCCTTCCAGTTGCCAATCATGTAACTTAATGTTTTAAATTTTAAATATATTTTAAATGTTACTAACCTTTTGATTTTTTATATTAATATAGCGTCAGCTAAGAAAAGATGATCAAAAGTAAGGAATTTAAATTTATATGAGAAACGGGCTACAAACAACAACCAACCACTGCCTGTGGAATTTGATCATACAGGAAAACAATTTAAAGCTGTGGGAGAAAATAGTCAATTATTTGTTAGAGCATTATCCAATCATGTTTCCACTGCTCCTTTTCATTATCCCTCTTGGGAAAAAGTCCCTGATACGTTTAAGATATCATTGTTTAATTTTCTGGAGGCGAGTGTTATGTAGTCTTTTATTTGTAATTTAGTAATCATAACTTTTATATATTTCTAACTATTCTGTTTTGCAGGAATATTTTGATTTAGAAGCTTATAGTGGTTCGCATGGAATCCAACTTGGTATCCATATGGATTGCCAGCGAGCATTTCGAGATAAAAAATATAATATGAAACAACATTTCTTAAATCATGGAGGCTATGATAATATTGAGCACGCTTTAAATAATCCACCTGAAGGTCAAAGTCGGGAGGCATGGGTGCGGGTGGTTGAGTTTTTCTCAAGTGAAGAACATAAACGCCTTTATGAAAAAGGCGTAGAGAATAGGGCAAAACAACTTTATCCAAGTCTGCATGGTAGTCGATCATATGCTCAAAAACGATATCTTCAGGTAAAAAAACATATATTATTTAATTATGTATTATTAATTCTTTTCTGTTATTATGAATATTGTTTTTAATAGGAGCAACAAATCGGGACCCTAAGTTACATCGGAACGTGGAGGAGGTCGCATTACAGAGAAGGGTCAGGATGGGTCAACCAAAGGGCAGAAGAAGATTGGGTAAGCTTAATATGTTAAGAATGTTATTATCATATGTTCATACGTATTTAATATATTATGTTTGGTGATCTTGATCCAATATAGTCTATATGCTATACATATTTGAGAACTGTTTGGTTTTGATAAGTTGTGTTTATATCTTGAAAGTTGGGAATTTTATGTTATATTTAGTTATGATTTTGGATGGTTTTTTTCATTTTGTTACAGTTATGTTGTCAAAATTTCATAAAAATTTTAATACCTTTTCATTTTGATTCTTTAAATTGCAGGCAAAAATTGAAAATCAATACGCCCAAATGCAACTGGAGGCGGGAGAGTCGCCCGTTAATGAGATGCAATGTTTAGAGCTTGCATTAGGAGAAAGGCGTGGTCATACGAGAGGTGTTGGATGAAAGGTAAAAAAATCTCTCTCGTTATGAACAATCAAGCGGGTCATCATCACATCCGAATGAAGAAATGTAAGCAATAAAGCAACAAATGTGAGAAATGCAAGAAATGATGAATGAATTTGAAAGAAAAAAACATAATCCTAATAACGACAAAGATGATGAAGATGACGACAATTAGGAAGTTAATTTGTTAGGGTTGTAAAAACTTAAGATATGTTAAGTTTGGTACTTTTGTCTTGTTTGGTATGTACTTAATTATAATTGTTTGATCTACGTTTAAGTATTGGTAATATTTAAGTTTCATTTCCGCGTATCTGATTTAGGTAAATTATTTAGGTAAAAAACCTGGAAAAAATCAAAATTTAAAAAATAAATTATTTAACCAGGAACCTTATGGCGACGACATGTCGTCGCCATAGGTAAAATTAGAAAATATTTTTATTAATTTAATATATTTTTCATTTTTATTATTTATTATATTAAAATATCTATGACGACGAGTCGTCATAGGGTTTCCTGGTTAGATATTTTATTTTAAAATTTGAATTAACAAAATTGGGAAAAAAATTAATAGCGACAAGCCTATCGTGACGACATGTCGTCGCAATAGATGACAATGGCGACAATGTCTACGCCGACGACTTTTTTTGATCTATTGCAACGAAACTACGGCTACTACCCCTATCGCGATGACATGTCGTCGCGATAGGCTATGGCGACGACAAAAGACACCTATGGCGACGACATTTGTCGTCGTGATAGGACAAAAATCTTGTAGTGTAATGTCATGTATATTACTACACTGCTAGGCGGTTACTAATATAGTAGACGAACCTTCATATTTTGAAAATATTATAGTACTTTCTTACCAATATTGAAAAACAATTAAGAAAGTACTATGATATTCTTAAAAAATGATAAACCATAAGTTAACTTGTATAAGAAGTGATGATTTAAAACTAGTTGGTTATTCTGAACCTAACTTTGCTACATGGAAAGATGACAAGAAATTCATTTTAAGGTACATCTTTATTATAGTAACGAACTTACCTTATGGAAGAGTCATAAACAACGGTTGACAACAAAATCAACAATGACGGCAGAATATGTTGTTTATAACACAACATGTCATGGCATACTATTAAACAAATTAATACTAGACTTGAAGTTGAAAACTCAATATCAATGACCCTGAAGATTTATTCTGATAACTTAGTTGTTAATTTCTCGAATAGTAACAATATAATCGGGGTTGAAGTATATCTTAGTACAAAATATTTGTTCATATGTAAATGAGTAGATGATAATAATCTTTGTATCAAATATATAAATATTAAGAATATGCTAGTGGATTCGATGACTAAAGGTTTTTCGTGTAGACACTTCGAACATGATAGCATATTTTAACTTATGACTTGTTATATTCTCAATTTTTGGTTATCTAATATTTATGTGCACCTCATCATGTATAGGCAAGAGCATTACAGGCGCTTATTTTTAATGATTTTTGGTCTTATGCTTTAATTTGGAGTTGTACCATGATTAATAGGGGTCTTAAGTTCGCAGGACTATATTTTTCTTCTATTGTTTCATTTCAAACTTCATGAGTGTTTCAATCTTGGCCAACATACTTAGGACTGTTTGATTATACTGATTGAGTAAAATCTAACTGAGTCAAGAGCTGATCTAGTTAGAAGTTTTGACTGGGTATGTGTATAACTGAAACTTGGCTGTTTGATTCAGTATCTGACTGGAATCAAAACGATTCAATATTTAAGTAACAAAACCCACCGGAGTCACACAACCGGTCGGAACCACCACCGCAAGGGGGCGGCGGCCTGTGGGTCAGAGGGGGTGGCGGCCTGCGGGTCGTGAGGCGGCCAAGGCCTGTGGGTCAGCCGGTCAGCATATTTTTTTCAAAGTCTGGGTAAGTACTAGAGGCTAGGTCAGCCGTGCTTGAAACCGAAATCAAACGGGCTAACCCGCTGACCGAGTCAGCCGATCAGCCGATCAGTCCAAAAATAAACAACCTCTTAATACTCATCAATTCATTATAACTGGCTTATTATTTTATGATCATCATTATTTTAACTATTGTGTAAAAGGTTTAATTATTCATTTGTAAAAGAATTTCAAGTGGTTTGTCAACTATATATATGTTTAATAGTAATTTATATTTGAAATTTTACCTAATAATATAGAAGTCAAAGACAAATTAATTGCTACTTTAATTCTTTTAGAAGGCAATGTACCTAGACCTTATGCATTTAATGTTAGTTTAATAATTTTATTTTAACATGCGTATATAAGAAGTCCTATATATTGACAATAATTTTTTTTAATTAAATAAAATATCAAATAGTTATTAATAAAATTAATAAATTATAAAAATGATTGATGTAAGATATTTATCAGTACTAATAAAAAAAGTTTTTGTAAGGCACGTGTCACAATTCTAGAACCCCTAAAATTTATTTTTTCGTTTCTCTCTCATAATAAATATCACATTAATTACAAATGATATTATTTAATTTTTTTTTGCTTTTCTCAATAAATGTTGGTTTTTAAACAAATTGTTTCAATACAAACTTTTTGAAAGAAAGTATCATTTTTAATAATTTTGTATTATAACTTTAAAAGTTAAATAATTTTGTTTCATAAGAATTTTATTTCTTAAAAGCCACAGTTTTTTAAATATATTGCACTTTTTGAAAGTTAGGTATTTTAAAAAATTATATTTTTTTACAAATTGCATTTGTAAAAAGATTTTTTTTTAATTTAATAAAAAATATTTGTAATATAAAAAAAATTAAATAATATCATTTATAATCAATGTGATATTTATTATGAGAGATGAAGGAAAATACATTTTAGGGGCTCTAGAATTATAACACGTGCCTTACAAAAACTTTTTTATTAGTATTGATAGATGCGTACATAAGAAATCTTATGTATTGATAATAACTCTTTTGAAATAAAGTTATACTGTATAATCTGAAAAAAAATTAATATGATCATATATATCTAGCTTTATGACCGTTAACTAAAACTGCCTTGTTTTTATCAAATCATTGAATTTCTCAACTATCAGTTGTCATTCCATCTTGTATATATAATATATGTGTGTAGACAATGAGAACATGCTTAGAAAAAACTTTAAATCATGAGTTTTTTACTGAAACTTTTTTTTAAACTTTTCTTTTTCTTTCAACTTGTTGGTATTCTGAAAGCTAACACCACTCATGAATCTCCACCTTCTAGCAAATGGCTTGAACCATTTAGAATTACAATTAGTAATAGTGACGTTCCTCAAGTAGTGGTGGGATGTGATGACCGCGGAGCGGAGGTAATTGGCCCAGGGAATTCGATCTCGTGGAAATTTCGTATGAATTTCAAGGGAACAACCAGTTATAATTGTCGGTTCTATTGGTTTGAAGATAACGACAGCTATAATGTCCATAAAGATATCTCATTTCCGGTTTTTGATGAAGAAATCATTCGATTATGTGGTGATAGTTTGTTTAGCATGAATAGATGTTATTGGACCGTCACTAGGATTGGTTTTTATTTTTCTAACAAGAATACTAGATTTCCTGGTATTAATTGGCGTATAATGCATGTATGGAACTTTGGATAATACTTATGCTTTCATCATCCTCCATTTTTCAATGTATTTGAAATTCATGAATCAAATATTATGATTATTATCTTCTACTATTAAACGTTCTTAATAATGTTTGTTATGGTTGTCAAATATGTAATTACTCTCGTTAGCATTATTCACTATTTTAGCATTTAAAAGTTAAAAGGATTAGAAAATATAGAAGATAAAACTAAAAGTCTGAATTTCTGACACGTTCCAAAAACATAACATGAACATAATATAAAATTTACGGGTTTGGGTTTACCATAAATGCGTCCGGGTCAAACCCTTGAACCCGCTTAGCCAAACGGGTCGAGTTCTAGTACAACCCGGCGGGTTCGCCGGTTGACCAGTTTAACCCACTTTTTTATTTACTTTATAATTTTTATATATTTTATATCACATATTAAAATTCTTATATGTTTTATTTCAAACTTTAGAACTTAAAATAGAAAATGGCATAAGATTTAATTATCACTAAAATATAATTGTTTTTATATTATTGGTATTTTTCGTAGTAAAATAGTAATTTTAAAGTAACAATATGTGAAAAATATATTAAAAATAAAAAAAATCCAGTCAATCAATTCGTGTTCGTGTCAACCCGTAAATTTTTGTGTCATGTTCGTGTTCACTCCTCACACAATTTTTGGGTCTGGTCTTGTTCGGGTTCATGTAAAATTTTTGGGTTCGGGTTAGGTTGGACCCTGAAAACATGATTTGTTTAGCACTCTAGATAAAACCGATAATTGCTATTAAAATTAAATATAGATGTAATTACTGTCATTAGCATTATTTACTATTGGAACTTATTTTTGTTATTGACCACTTAGACTTGGTTATTAAAACTTAAAATACTTTTGTTATATAACTATTATATTCAAGTTAGAAAGATACTTGAAAAAGTCTCAAAACCTAATTTTGGTATATCAAAATCTCTTAACTTGTAAATATCTCATAGAAATATTACTAAGCTATTATATGTATACTTAAACACGTAAACTTGTCTCAAATGCACGTAATTAATTTTGAACTTTCTTAAATTATGTTTTTGACTCTTATATTCTTATATAATTCACATAAGGATGTATAACTTTTTTTTATAAAACTTGTTGAAAGTCACTTGATAAAAAAAGTCATTATTAAAAAAATCTAAATCATGAGCAATACAGAAAATTAGAGAATTTAATATATAAAGAAAAGTGACTTTGTCCGTCTTTTTTTAATAGAAGTTGGACTTTCATATACTAAAGCTAGGTTCAAAGTCTTTTTCCAAAAAAAAACAAATGATGTTGATTTGAAATGTATATGTATAAATAAGTACTAAGATTGATTGACTAGTTTTTTTCTTTCCCATGTTAAGTGGCGGGAGTAAGGTTAATTTTTTTACATGCAACAGAGTGTTATTTTGGTTGTTATTTGTTCAGCTCGCAGAAATCATAAAATCAAAGTTTGGTGGTAAAACTCAAAAAACTAAACCTTTATTTTTTTTTATCGGACAACGAATTATTTTTAAGTCCGGTCACCCGGGTAAACCCAATGACGAAAGGCCACCCACGTCTGCGAACACAGAGAGCGCTGGTGACCCGGCTCGCCCACCATTCCAAGAGAAATCCACCACCTAAAGACCCACGTGGTAAAACCCTTTGCCCACTAGGAGCATATTGCATCTAGTGAGATTTCAACTCATGACTTTCACTTGAAAAGTTATAGGATGCCTCCTCCTAAACCTTTATTATAAATAGTTACTTACCAAACTTTAAAATTCTAAACTTTAATGATTAAAATCATGCATTTCGCGACAACTTTATTTCAATTTTCCACGCGTAAGGCTGCATTATTTTGGTTGGTCTAGTTCGTCAGAAACCATAAAATCAAAGTTTAGTGTTGAAACTTAAAAATAGTAAACTTTAATTGCTAAACTTGAAAAAATAAAGTTTTCCGCTCTGAATGTTCAGTGACTCTAACATCTTAAAATTTAGTAGCGAAAGTAAAAAAAAACAAATTAGTCTAAGATCTTAATATTTAGTAGTCAAAGTCAACTAACCAGCAATTACATAAATGGATTTTTACGTTTATTCTATTCTTAATATCATAAATTACATTTTTCACAAGCTAAAAATCAATTACATGTTTTCCCTTTCTTAAATATATGTATATTATATATTTACCCATTTCATTATAATTTTACCTACTAATAACTATTTTACTTTATTTTACCAAGAGATTTTTATATATTAATGTTATATTATTATAATTGTTTAAAACTTTTAACAATTATACTTTGTATTTAAAGATATAACTTTGATTATCAGTTATTGTTGTTATGAGATGAAATTTTAAAGATATAATTTCATTTTTTATTTATATAAAACACTTATACTTGAGAAAATATATAATTAATGATCTTAGAAAGTGAAATATGTAAAAATATTTTCATGAAAATATGAGTAAAATAATTATTCAATAAATAAATTTATTAAAATAGGTAAATATGTAATACATATGTTTTAAAAGGGGGAAATATGTAATTGAGTTTTTGACTTGAGTAAGTATGTAATTAATGAGTCTAGAAAGGGAAATATGGCTGCCCCAAAATAAAAATATTTAAACTAATTAGTTTAGCATCCCATGTGATACACGGGTTAAATAAATAAAAATATCAAATATTTTGTAATAAAAATTGAAAATTTTTAGAATAATATTTTCAGATAAATTATGATTGAATTATGTAAGAGCATTCACAGTGGAGTCATTAAAAATATGTGAGTATGTTTAGTGTATTATATGAAATGGTTTTGAATGGTTGTGAGTGAAGAAGATAAAAAAATATTATTATGAATTGGTATATTTAAAAAATCACTGTTCAATCCTTATAAAATTTTTAATATTTTTTAAAGTGATTGTAAGTGAAGGAGAGAGAAAAAAGTAATGATAAGAGTATAAAAATATTATTTATTTGAAAAAGAGAAACAAAATGTAATGATTTTTAATGTAATTATATAGATAAAAATAAGGAATCCGCTGTGAATACTCTAAAAATATGTACTTCAAGTAAAACAACAATAATATCATTTTAGAATTTTTTATATGAAATTATTTTTTAATTTTCTTTTTAAAATAATTTCATTTTTTAGTTCCATCCTTATAAAACTTAAAAATAAAATTTAAAACGTTTGTGTTTAAAAAAGTGTTTAAGAATAGTTTTATATTTTATTTTATTTTTTAATGTTTGTTTTTTAATAAAAACTATAATTTTTTTACTTTTACAATATCTATTTTTTATTATGTAAATGTTTTAAATTAAATAATTAGTATGCATTATTATAATTTATTAGAAGAAAGATGCGGGAAAACTAAGATAAAAAGCATAACATTTTGCAGTTAATTATAAATAAATTATAAAGTAATACAAAAATTAATTTATTCTTCTGAAGCAGTGAACCTAGACTTCTTGCATTTAATTTTTCTATTTTTTAGAACTACTATAATTTTATTTTGAACATGTATATAGAAGGAGATCTAGCTGTGTTGGAAATAACTTCAGTGATAATTAAATTATGCTATATATTCGTCACCAAAATGTATTCATATACAACCTTATATTAAATAAATGATCATTAACCTATATATGTCTTATTTTAAATAAATTAATAAATTTTGTCATCCATATTTCATATATATACAGTCATATAACATATTGACAAGAACATGCTCGAAAATAAACTTTAAACCATGAGTTTCTTATTTAAACTTTCTTGTTGTGTTTTCATTTTGTTTCAATCTTTTGGTAATCTAAAAGCAAACACCACCCCACAATCTTCACCTTCAAGCAAATGGCTTGAGCCATATAGAGTTACAATCACAAATAGTGACGTTCCAGAAGTTCTGGTGGGATGTGAGGATCGTGGAGCTGAGCTAATTCGACCCGGATATTCTACTTCTTGGAAATTCCGTATGAATTTGAGAGGAACAACAAGTTATAATTGCCGATTCTTTTGGTTTGAAGATAACAGCAGTATTAATATTCATAAGGATACCGAGTTTCCTGTTTTTGATAAAGAAATCATTAGACTATGTGGTTGGGATATTTTTAGCATGAATAGATGTTATTGGACCATCACTCAATTTGGTTTTTACTTTTCAAAGAGCAATGAGAGTTTTCCGGGTAGCAATTGGCGCATTATGCATGCATGTACGGGAAAATATATGATAATGATTATTAAGTTTTACCATCAAAAGTTCCCTTCATTTATAATTATTATTATAGTTGTCAAATATGCAATTATAGTTTTTAGTCTTTTGGATCATTATTGTATTTTCATAAAGAGATAAAAGCTTTTTTTAATTTTTTTTTGTGATTTCACAAAATTTATTCTTTGAATTCGAAAGTTCATATATTATCATTTGCATTCAAATATTTCATTAAAACTGATAATTGAATTCATTTTACTACAACTAATTAATACTGCTAAATATTATCGTTAAATTTCCTACATTAGAAGAATTCTAGTCAAAACGATTACAACATAAAGAACTAGTCTTATGAAACCATAGTGAACATAAAAAGTTTAATTTATACATATAGTCCATATGGTTTGGTGAACATTATATGTTTGGATACTAACTTTTCTGAGTAACAAATTTAGATTTTATGCTTTTAATTTGTAATGAGTTTAGATACTAAGACTAATTTTTGTTAACTTTTCTAATAAATTGATGTAAAATGGCCAAAATGTCATTTTATAAACAAAAGGACCATTTATGTAATCACTCATTGATGTAGAAGAAGGTTGTGACACTTGATTAGTGGTGCTGGTAACCTGCGAAAACAACCTACCTAACCCTACCCATACTGATCGAAATGAAAAGAATCTATGGTTGGGGGTAAATTCGAAGCAAATGGTGGTGATTGGTGTTTTTAGGGTTTGACAAATGAACTTGAAGTGGGCGAGATCCAGAATGCAATTAAAGGTGGGTGTGGTGTTTGTGGCGGTTTTAATCGGTAGTGGTGTGTTGGTGTGACGAAAGGGATTGATTATTTCAAACCATGTTATATATTTTCGTCAAATCACATGTACTATCTGTATGTGTAATTAATTTTAATATTAATTATAAACGGATCACTATATACTCCATTTATAAGTAGTTTTGAAGCTCACATTCATGCTGCTTGTATGGCTTTGTGTTTTTTTCCTTTTTTTAGCACATGAGCTATTTCTTTGTTTGTTTAGATGGGTTACCAGGTATCTTTTTGGCCGGATATTGCACACTTATTTTTATGTTATTCTTTGAACACAAGATTTTGTCCTTGTAGTAAGGGATAACATCGTTTTATTAAAGACTTACATCCATGCATTTGTCATTTAAATTTAATCATATTATTAGATTCACACATTTTTTAACACAGTAAGAACGTGTATGTTAACAAAGAAGTTATCCCTTGTGTATAAATATATAAATAAATCTTATTTTGGAAAATTTTATTTTTCATACAAAGTGAAAGTGATATTATCACACAAAAAAGATTAACACTTAATTGGTTATACATTTATTAATGTGTGATCAATTCCCCAAAAAAATATGCTTATGTTATGTAATATCATAGAGTGAAAGCAATGATGTGGAGTAAAAGTTACTACTAGTACACTTTGTTTCGAATACGTCATGAACATATATGTGAAATTGTTATGACATGTTTTGTGATTTTCTCAATTATTATGTAGTTTTATATGCTCATGCCTTTTATTTCAGTCACTGATGATTGTCTCACATATATGTGATGTGGGTTATTATCACTGGCGGAGCATAGTTAAGACCTGGGGGGTGGGGCTTCTTTTTCATTTTTTCATCGGTAGTGTTAAACTTTATTCTGGTAGTGTTAAACTTTATTCCGGTAGTGTAAATTTTTGGCCCGGTAGTGTACATTTTTATATAAAACTCGAGTTCGCCCCCCCTAACAAAAAATATTTTCGCTCCCGCCCACCTTACGAGAGTTTTCAAGCTCCGCCACTAGTTATTATTCTTGTAAGGGGTTGTTTGATTACATTGACTGAGTAATTTGATTGAGTCAGAAGCTGATCCAGTTAGAAGTTCTGACTGGATATGCATCTGACTAACACTTGACGGTTTGATTCAGTATCTGACTGGAACCAAAACGATTCAATATTTAAGTAACAAAACCCACCGGAGTCACACCACCGGTCGGAACCACTACCGCAAGGAGGCCGCGGCCTGCGGGTCGGAGGGGGTGGCGGTCTGCGGGTCGCGAGGGGGCCGCGGCCTGCAGGTCAGCCAGTCAGCATATTTTTTTTGAAGGTCTGGTTCAGCTCTAGAGACCCGGTTAGCCGGACTCGAAGCCAAAATCAAACGGGCTGACCCGCTAACCGAGTCAGCCGGTAAGCACAAAAACAAGTATCCCCCAAGTGGAGGATATATGGTATTTAGAGGTAAAAAAGTTGCTTCAAGATTAATTCTATTATATTATAATTCTAGTAAAATGATTCTTTCATTGAAGGATTCATGAGCTTTTTACCAACTATTTCTGAGTAAATGTTTTGTCCTGGTTTCTAATTACTATTTGGTATCTTTTATTAGGAACCACACGATTTGTTTACGTTTCAAAAAAGTTTCTGCATGTGTCATAATTGCAAAATTAACATTACCAAGACTTTCTGGCCTTTTAAAGTACCTTTTGGAAGTGATAAATATGATTACTAGAAGTACAATCACACAAGCAGCGACAAATGTGATAATTAGAACTATAATCAAACAGGCAGTATCCTTTTAACAACAACAATTAATTATTAACTAACCCTGCTAAGAGAAAACTGGATACACAATTACAACACGTAGAAAAGCAATCCATTATAGCTTAGTGACATTGATGATTATATTATAGAAATATAACATAGATTTAAATATTTGAAAAGTAAGATTAGTCGGATATTTAAGGTTAAGAAAATGGATGTTCAGAAAAAGAAAAGAAAACAAACACTAAGAACTAAAGTTTATACCTGGACAATACATTTTTTTACACTATGTTTTTCGTTCATTTTCACTTAAAAGGAATATATGTTTTCTTATTTCGCTCATAATCATCCATATAGGTGAAATTAGTTGTAATCCTATTTCTATATAGAATTATGCAAGTGAGATTGTCTTTAACATTACAAAATAAAATATAAAAGTATGATTCTTCAAATTATTAGCACGGAGTACACATATTTACCAAAATACTTATATGGAGTTTGAATTATTGTAATCAAGTAATACATAAAAAAACTTATTGATAGAAACACAAAATACAAAAATTACAATCTTGCCAAAAGAAATAGAGGCACTGAAGAAATGGTTATTTTTTCAACTGGAGAGCAAACTTACACAATGAGTCCATAGATGATCCTCCATCACTAAGAGCTTTCATGGCAGCAATCTTTAGCTCTTTCAACCTTTTGGATACCTTCTTCCCTTCATCTCCTGGATCCATCAACTCCTTCACAACTTTTTCGATTACCTCTTTTCGGTAGATCCCATTTTCATCAGTTTCAAGTCTCAGCGCCAAACAAAGTGCTTCAGTCATCACTTTAGCGTTCATATGTTGCTCTGCATACAGAGGCCAAGCAATCATTGGCACCCCGTGAACAATACTTTCTAGAGTCGAGTTCCATCCACAATGAGTCAAGAACCCTCCAGTTGACTCATGACTCAATATCTCAATTTGTGGACCCCATGATGGGACGACTAAACCTTTGTTTACTGTCCTAGCCAGAAACCCTTCGGGTAAAAACCCTAAAGGGTCATTCTGGCTAGAGCCGTAAAATAAGAAGCGTTAGAAGCCTTACTAGGGCTTCTTACTATCCACAAAAACCTATGGCTACCCATCTCTAGCCCATGGGCTAGTTCATGAACCTGTTCTAAAGAAAGGGTCCCACCACTACCAAAAGACACCAACAACACAGATCCACTTGGTTGACCATCCAACCACTTCAAACACTCATGTCGGTCCGATCCATTACTTGGGTCGGACCGAATCAATGGCCCAATAGGATAAATCGGCGTTGAACCAGCAACTTCACCCCGCAAAACCCGAAAGGTTTCTTCTTCCAACTCATCAAAACTATTCACCAAAATACCATCAAGCAAACTCAACCTCTTGGAGAGCAAAAGATACCCTTTGTACACCTCATCGGTTCGAACCTGAACCGGAGCCATCAACTCTCGCCCATGAAAGCTAACCGACCCCGGGACCTTAACCGCATAAGGCAAGTCCTTATACTCGCCAGTTGTCTCCTCATCAAGCTTCGCCAACACGAAAGTAAACGATAACGCCATCGCACTCATGGGGAAGAACAAGAAGCTAAAGAGGCTAAACTCCTTTGCAACTTCCATTGAATCATGCCCAAACATATCAAACACCAATGCAACAAGATTGTTTTTTTCTTTCAACAAACTTAAAGCGTCCCTAAGACTTGAAAGACTATCTTGCATGGTATACATAATCTTTATCTCGGGGCGAACATCCTCAGGATATACATCAAGGTTAACGGGTGGGAGAAACATGTGGTGGATGTTCTCCGGCAACGATTCAACGACGGATGTTTGGGCTTTGGGTGGAGCTCCGGTGGTGGGGATGATGATGG
Organism: Flaveria trinervia; assembly: GCA_025506515.1. NCBI lineage: Eukaryota > Viridiplantae > Streptophyta > Magnoliopsida > Asterales > Asteraceae > Flaveria > Flaveria trinervia. The sequence continues at coordinate 1,910,186 of CM046454.1, read as the reverse complement.
TGGCGGAGACGCGGTGGTGGTGAACGAGTCGCTTAGCGAACTCGGTCATCGGAATGAGGTGACCCATCCCTGGACTCGGAAGAATGGCTATGTGAGGTTGGTTCTCCATCATCAATCACCAAAGAAAATTGATTTCACCATTGAAATAGATGTCTCTATATTGCATGTTTTTTGGTCATGGTGATGGACACGTTTAATCTGTTTTTTATATATATTTTATTTTGTATTGTTTTCAACCAAACATGTAGTTTATGTTATCATTGATCAGTTGTTTAGTAAATGTCAACTAAATATTCTCATTCTTACACCTACAATTAAATTTGTTTGTTTAAACACGCACAACACTCACAATTATAATTTACATTTATTTGTTTAAACACGCAAAACACTCGCAAATAATTTAAGTTTGTTTAAACACGCACAACACTCACAAATAATTTGGGTTATTCAAATCGAAATCGTTCGACGTTTGACGGTCACTCGAAAAATGCTCGCTCGACTTGTTGTTCAATCCTAAATAAGTCGATTGGCTCGGTTCGGTTTGTAAACGATTCAAGCACGAGCAAATGTCCGGTCGGTTAAATTTGACTATGATGTATATACACATAAATATACAAATATACAATTATATTTAATTATAGTTTTATACATACCACTCTATTGTGTTTGATTACTCTATATTAATATACAATTTATATTTATACGTATTAGACAATCAACCAATAAAAATTTAACATTAAATCTAAAAGTTGAACCCTAAATAGTGAAACGATAGTATTTAACCCGGATTGTCATTTATAAACATGACTATACTATGGAATTTCACCGCCTTTTAGAGCATAAAAAATTAAAACTCGACATATTCATTTTCTCTCTTTGTAAGTTTAATTAAATCGTGTGACACACTGGATCGCATGACTATCAATATCGTGGCATGTCAAGATTATTCGTCGCTTGCTCAGATTATGCTTGAAAAACGCTCGCTTGATTTCTGGCTCGGTTGTAAACAAACCGACCGGCTCGGTTGTAAACAAGCCGACCGGCTCGGTTCATCAACGAGTCAAACCTAAGCAAAGCTCTGCTCGGTTCGAATTGACTTGTGAACAACCCTATTTATGTTTCTAAAAATTATTCTTTTGAATATTTAATATTTTTTTTTCAAAAGTTTAAAATCTATTAATTTAAAAACACATTTTTAGCTTTATTTTGATCTTTATATAACGTTTTATATTTTCATATTTTTTAAGAGGTAAAACTTTATATATTCTCAAAGCATTTTAATCTATTTTATATTTCTGTTTTTCTTTTATTAAACTTTTTTTTAGAAAGTATGAAAGGTTTAATATGTTAAGTGATTAACTTTACTCGTTTTTCATCCCCACATGCTTTTATTAATTCTAATATAATCCTTAGTTGTTAAAAAGATTGTTACGTAATCAATTTAATGAAAAAAAAGTGACCAGTTGACAATGACAGCGTAGAAGTATTGATCTGACCAATTTCACAATATTTCAAGGATTTGAAAGTATATTTAGCTTCAAATGTGTATAGATATTAAAAAGAAATGTATTAAATTATATTGTATGCATGTTAGTAAACCTCATTACATGTGGAGATGTGCAGGAGTCAATTATAGAGCATGCTTAAGCCTCTCTTGTTATGTGACAACTATGATATGGCTGTGGATGTCGGCATGGTGTAGTGTTCGATCCCCAGGTTCGTTTTTTAATTCAGTATTTAATATTTTATAAATGTGCGCTCAATAATAAGCATGGACGGGGCACTCCCGTTATGGCCATACTACATCCCACGGCATTAACCGGCAACACTGTTGCCCATTCGTGTGAATTCGAATGTTGGTGTGTGTGGGTGTAGTGTGGCATGGCGTGACATAAGTGCACCCTTTATATGTTGCTGTGTGATGTAATGTAACATGATATGACATGACAAGATTTGATTGGTGGGATTCATGATGTAATGAGGTCGTAACTTTAGCTTTACTTAGCAAATGGTTTTGGCGTTATAAGGCAGAACCGAATGTCTTGCGGGTCAAAATTATAAATGCCACATATGGAGGATCAAACTAAATCAAATGGCCCCCATGAATAAAATCTATTATTGGAGTATGATCGAGGAAACATTTCAAAAGTATGAGTGGAGTTGAATGTCATAGATATCAATCTAAACAATATGTTATTAGAAGATAAGGGGAACTAAATCTTTTATGCAGCAAAACTTAAAGAGGATATAAACAAAGTAATCTACCCCGAGTTTCCAGTTTAATTTGATTGGCTTTCTTGGGTGCCGATTAAGGTTCGATTCTTTGTTTGGAGGGCCCGGCCCTTCAAATGAAAATTCCGCCTCTGATAGATTTGGATAAAAGAAGCATTCCAGTTTGATCACTCAACGGTCTGCATTGTTTGCAAGCAAGAGTTAGAGTCGGTGGGTCGCCTTCTGGTTAACTGTAACAAGGCAAAGAAAATTTGGGAAGATATCCAAATCTGCTGTAGATGCAACTTTCTAATAGGTGATACAAATGATAACATATGCCTCTATGTGGCACATTTGGAAATGAAGAAACAAGACTTATTTTGAGAATGGTGGAAAAAAATCAGAATTGATATCCGAAGAAATCATAGTATCAACTTATATTTGATTAAAACATAGGGGCTAAGTGACTTCTTTGAGTTGGAACAATTGGTTTGATTTCAATGTATCCTCCTTTATTACGTAATTTCCCCTCAACTTATATAGTTTCTTTTAAATTAATATTATAAGTGTTATACTAAACACATCCTTCTTATTTTTTATTGTTATCCCCAATTAAAACTGTCACTGCATTCCAGTAAGTAAAGATAATATCTTAAAACTAAAAAATGCATGTGATGGCAGAAGAGTTTGGACAAAGAACTCAACAAACCAAGATGATAACTGAGAACTGAAAGAAGTTAAAAGCGACACAAAAAACTGTGTAACGTGCATATATTTCTGTGATTCAACTTAAGAAGAAACCATTATATGGCTATATGTACCTGAGGATCGGTCGGTGACAGACCATTATTCATTATTTTTTTCAAAATAACTAAAAGAGATATGATGTTTATCTACACTTTCAACTTATTAGCTAGGTACAAACGGGTTCGTTAAGTTTAAACATTATGTAAAGTTTAAGATATGATTTTTATGAGTATTAATAAAGGTTAGTTAAGGGCATATTATTTTTCATTTTGTGAAACGTTAAATTGGAACAGGTTCGATTCTATCATGCATATATAGTCTTTAAGCTAATTCAAAAAATACTTTTACTTTTCTGTTATATAATTAGTAATTTAGTAATTTTTATCTTTTTCACCTATTTTTATTTTCTCTTATTCTCTTGTATATTTATAAACCAAGTGAATGGAACAGTAAAGAGATGGTTTTTATGCGTTGTGTACAGTTAGCTACTGTAAAGTTGATACAATTACAGTCTCTTTAAATCCGTTTTTTGTCTTTCTTCTTTAGAGAGAGAGAGAGAGAGAGAGAGAGAGAGTGTGTGTGTGTGTGTGTGTGATGACGGGGTTGAGATGGGGTTTTCGCTATGGTTTCGCGTCGTTTGTACGTTCAAGCTCTCTAATGCCATGCAACCACTTTTGTACGTTCCCTTCAACCTCTTTGTCCGTATGATCCCCTTTATGATTTCCGAGGTGTTTGCATGTGGCGATTGCGGTGGTCCAACCACCTTTGTTGCCCTTGAATCTCTGTCTCTCTAATGAGATTTATTTTGGTTGTTTCTTCATGTGGATAATGTTGAGCAATTGCTCATCTGACACTTTGGTAAACATGTTTTTATCTTGATCTGCTTTGCTTATGGTATTTGACGAGACTGATATTCGCTTTATGTCCGATGTCAATAATAATAATAATGAAGCTCCGTTCATTTAAGACACTTTGTGGTTTGTGACTCAACAAAATGTTGCTAATTTGGATCGTGTTCTGGTTCCCTCATGTCCTAGATAGTTGAGGTCATATGTTGGTGATGTGATGTTGTTTAGTGAAATTATTGTTTGTTTTTTGTGTATCTATTATCTTTGAATGTCTGCTGTTGATGATGACGAGCATGTTTTTGTTTGAGACTTTTCACCTTTGGTGTGTCTCACTTGCTCGGGCTCGGTAGTCACTTCTACCATGCATTCGTGATTGGGTATGAGTTCTGTGTTGTGTTCTAATTGTTACTTTGGTAACATGGCTGGTTGTATATTATTCATAGAGAGGGGTTTACTTTCAATTTCGTTGTTTTATTAACATATATGATATTTGTGTTTCAAAATTTGTGTTTTATAAACAACGTGTTTGGCTATGATGACTTATCTGAGTCTTTGTTCGCCATGTCAGTCACGCACGCAAGCCGAAACACTAGTTTATTTGATTTATAAGTGTAGTTTTTCTCTTATTAAATTATGCATTATATATTAAAATTTCATCATAGTTGTATATAAAATCATCTAACATATTCATATTTGTGATTAATGAATCTACGTAACGAATCATACATATTTAACTTGTGGTATTAGTCGAGAAACACAAACTGCGGAATTAATTGAACAAAATCATCAGTTTGTTTCAGATCTAATCTTTCTATTTTGATATAAGAGTAACTAAGGAGACACATCACAACTAATGATCTTTTGGTCTAGTGGTTAAAGAGGGGGTGGGAGGTTTTGTCTCTCTTGGAGGTTTAGGGTTCAAACCTTGATATTGGTGAAATTTACTAACGTGATGATACTAACAACTAATAACTAATCAGCCATTAAAAAAAAAAGACACGTCACATCATTACAATTTTTCTTATTAAAGTCAATCCGCGTCTCTCTGCTATTAAATAATTACACTAATTACCAATAATATTATTTCTTTATTTTTTGAGTAAAAATTAAAATAAATAATAAATATATCTTTTTATTAACATCATTTCTAAAAAACAATTTTTATTAAATAGAATTTTTTCTAAAATATCAAACTTTTTTTAAAAATACAACAACTTTTAAAATTAGTATTTTTAAAAGATAAAATTCATATAAATAAAAAAAGTTAATATCAGAAGTTATAATAAGAAACTCTTAATAATGACATTTTTATTAATATTCTATTTTGAAACAAAATGTTTAACTTTTTTAAAAAAATAAAAAAAATGTTTAAAAACAAAAGTTTAAAAAGATGATATAATTGTTTTATTATTTATAGTTTTTACTCATATGTAATTTCATTCATATCTTATCTTAAAATATCATTTTATAATTAATTAATTTCATTATATTTAATATTTTATTTATTAACAATGTCATACGCTGATTAGTAAATCTAGTTTAGAAATACACGTTAATTAATAATATCGTGTATATTTAGAAATTATGGTCCGTTTAAAAAAAACTGATTTTCTAAGTATGCAAAGACTATATAAGCGGATTACCAACGTATGTACAACGCATGTTGTAACATATGCGATTTAAGTGGACATAATTTTCCGACCTCTGGATAACATAGGAGGCGTGACATATCATGTAACAAAAAGAATATAAAAAGTTGAAAACTCTTTTTTTATTTGTTTGGTTGTTTTTCTCTAGCAAGGTCTATATCATTTTAATCATTGCATTAGTAGCATAACTTCACAAATACCTTTAATTTTCTTTTGATTATCAACCACTCAAATCTCTTTATGATACAGCTGTGAAAGCATATATATCTAATGTAATGCATTACCATTTCATTTTTTTTAAAACGAAAAACATGTGACTCTGGTTCGGAAAATATATGTTATATTAATCAGGTTTATCTATTCATTTTCCAGTCGGAATCGCATTCCAATCCACTCAGAAGAAAATTCATTATTGAGAAAACCCCATGTCTTAATTTTAAGTATTTTGTTCAGAGTAATACCTGAACTCATGACTTCCCATTACCATTTCTTAATCATCTCACTAATAGAAAATCGAGTGTCACCAACAGAAAGAAAAAGAAACTTTTTTATTCTATTTCTTTCTGAAAATTATAATAAAAGTGAAAATATTTTGATTATCGTTGGTTTATTTTCCAATGGCTTATCAGAGAGATACAAAAAAGGTTATATCAAAGATAACGCGTCTAATTTATGTACATTTATTTTCTTGAAAAATCTAGTAACTTAGAGTTGTCAATGTACTTAGTTTACATCTACCTTCAGAATCAAAATAATTAAATTAAAAAAAACATCAAGTTTAACACAAAAGAACGATTAGCTAAATCGATTTATATATAGTATATGTTTTTAAGGAAATAATGAAATAAATAAATATTATTCTTGTTTTAACAGGTCGATGAAAGTACCTAAACTAATGATAAACAAAAAAAAGTTTAATTAGGTTGATGAATGTATCTAAATGAAAAAAAAATTTAACGTTGATAAATAATATTACTATAGTCAACTATAGCCAATGGTTGTCAACATGACATAGTAAAGTCCATCATGGTCGATTAATTAGAGCTAATATGACCATCAAGACCTATTACGGTCCAATAAAACATTTATGATATAACTGCCCATTATGATATAGTGTGACTAATTTTTATTGAACGGTAAATGTATAAACCTGTTTCGGATGATATTTCTTATCTTAGTCAGACCCAAGTATCAATTTCTCATTCGGGATTGCATCCCCAACCCCTGTAAGAGGAAATTCATTGTTGAAAAAACCCTTTGACTCAACTTTAAACATTTTTTGTTTAGAGTGAAACTTGAACCAATAACCTTCTATTTATTTACATGTCATTGGTACCTATTATAATCCTTTACGACGCAATGTGACTTACTAGTGCCATGATGGTCCACCAAGAGAGATTATGACTATTAAACCCCAATATTGGTTAATGGCGGTCACTTAGGAGTCAATTTGGTCATGATGTTTAATTAGGGCCAATGATGGTAAGGGTCAATGTTGGCTAATTTTGGAAAGTTTTGTTCAATGTTTGTCCGTCGAGATCATTTAGGGTTGGTATTGTCCGATGATGATTAGTTAGAGGTAATATTAGTTAATGATGGTCAATGAAGCCCACTAAGATATGTATAGCCCATTATAACTAAGCACAATTTATTTCAAACTGATAACTTTACTAATAAACTTTATTGAGGCTTAATAGGTTTTTAATGTGTTAGTTAGTTGTACAATGTTAAAACATGCTCTATCTATATTAATATCGTGTTTAACACATTAAGCCTAGCAATTAGGGTCAATGATTTACATTTATGGACATCAACTTCAATATTAGTCAATTAGAGACAATGAAGATTAATGATGGTTATTTAGGGATATGGTCAATGATATTTCGTAAGAGTCAATATAACTCATTAATAAAATCATTCACTATAACACGTGTGACCTCATATAACCTAATAAAGCCCATCATGGTCCATTTAGAGCTAGCATGACCATTAAGGCCTAATACGATCGATTAAAGCATGTATGATATATTGCCTATTATGATATAATGTGACTCGCTACAACCCGATCTAAGACTTAAGACCCAAAATGACCTAGGAAAGTCTATCATTGTCTGTTAGGAGCTACCATGAGTGTTAAGACCCAATATGATCTAGTAAGAGATATACCATCCTTTACTTGTCATTATGTGATCTAGTATGGCTCACTACAATTTGATATAACCCTTTAAGACCTAATAAAGAGCATTACAATGTATTAAGAAATTATGACTATTATGATCTATTATGATGCACATTAATACCTAATTTTAATGATAAGGGCCATCATGTCCCATTTAGAGATCTCACTACTCTTAGCACCCAACACGACTCGTCATGACACGCACGACCTGTTATAGCTCATTAAGGGTTATATTGATTAATTAAAGTCAAACTTGGTCAATGATGGTTAATATTAACAACTAGTGGTTAGCAAAGGTTAATTATGGTTGGTTAAGACCTAATATGACTAATAAGGGCCATTGTGTCCTATTTACGGATTTCACGACTCTTAACAGCTAAAATCGTTCCTTAAGACACTTATGACCTATTTGATATATTGAGATATGATAGAACCTATTACAATTTATTACAACCCAATGTGACTAAATTAACTAGATGCATAATTTACATTAATTTTGTTTTCATTTTGTATACATAGAACTTATAGTATATATATTTTTGTAAATAAACAAAAAATCTAAATAAGCTTCTATTTCAATTTCTTTTATTAATATACATTTATGGTTATTAACTTTTTAAATTTTATACACATGTTTAAAATCTATCATAAATTAAAATAGTAGTATTTTAGATTTTTTTCTATATATGTTTAGTATTTCTAGTAAAATTTATTATTAATTCGTACAACTCGAAATTTCCAAATTTTGGTTCCCTAAAATTGTTTTGTATTTTGAACGACGAACATAATTATTAAAATCTACTCCTAAAATTAATATATTGAAATAATGATGTTTCTCAAACTATTCAATCCTCCCATTCGAAAATCTATTAAAAAATTATTCAACTCATAACATTTTCAGAAAAATAAAAGAAAGAGAATTTAAATGATTCTCGAGATCATTATAATTTTGGAAGATTTGAAATGATAGGTATATTTTTATTTACTTCACTCACAATCACTATAAAAATATTAAAAAATATTATATATTTTTCTCTTTTTTAATTAAATAATACTTTTTATACCCTTATCATTTTTATTTCTCTCCTCTACTCACAATCACTTTAAAAAATATCAAAACATTTATAAGTATTGAATAATGATTATTCAAATATACCAATCCAAAATAATATTTTCTTTCTCATTCATTCACAACCACTCAATATACCAAACACATTTATATATTTTTAAGGATTTCACAGTGAATGCTCTAAAATTCCCTAGATCAGTTTACGGCTCTTTAATTTGTATTTTTTAATAATATAATTAAACATATCTATATCTATATATGTATATCTATATCTATATATCTATAAACCTATAATAAAATAAAATTATCTTAATACATGTGTTATCATTTTAGCATATCAAAAAAAATTATTTGCTAGATTTGTGTAAGCTTCGTACATCATGGGCTTGAGGGGTAGAGTTAACAATTCTATAATTTTGGTCGCATCTTGGGCTATAAGAAGGCAAGAAATAACCTTATTTTCAATAACAAAACTGTCCATATTGACAAGATCCTGGAGGAAATCAAAGTACTCGGATTCTTATGGATTAAAAGCAGATCTTCTTGCAAGGAACTAGATTGGAACATGTGGAAAAGTTTTGAACTTTAAACTGTTGTATGGTGATAATAGTTTCCCTCTCTAGCAACTTGCTAGTTTGTATATTCATTTCTTGGCGATACTAAAATTTTTGCAGTTCGAAAAAAAAAATCAAAAATTTATTTTTTTGCCTCTCTCTCATAATAAATAGATACAAAAAATTATAAAACCATTACATTAACTTTCTTTTTTAACTAAAATATGTTAAAATAAATATATTTATATTTGTATTTCTTGTTTCTATCATTATTATATGATAATTATTGTAAATAAGTAAATTAAACTGTTAAACATCTAAAATATGAATGTAGTTATTTTGATAATTTATTAATACATATTAAATACAGAGTAATAATTTCTAATTTATTATGTGTTATAACTTTTAAATGTTCTTTATATTTTAATTTCACCAATGGATAATAATATATTGAAACTAAAATATTCATAAAACTAATAATTTTATATGTTTCATTTATTCCACCCATATAATACATGGACTCTAACCTAGTATAATACTAAAAGAGTAATTTGGGTACACTTGTCACATTCCTAAGTCTCTTAAGTTTGTTTTTTTCGTCTCTCTCTCTTCTTAAATAGTTATCTAAATTAAATATTAAATAATTTTAATTTTTTCTAAGTTTGAAAATATTTCTTAATTAGTTAACAAAATATGTCTTTTTATAAATGTTATTTCTAGAAAACAATTTTTATAAAATAATAGTTTTTCTAAAACATCAAACATTTTTTAAAAATATAAAATATATTAAAATGGATTTACAAAAAAGTAAACTTCTTTATAAACTAAAATAAATAAAATTAGGAGTTATAATAAGAAACTTTTAAAAATGATATTTTTAATATGGTTTGTTTTAAAAATATGGTTAAATATTTTTGGAAAAACAATTAAAAAGTAACGTTTAAAAATTTAGTATTATTATTTTATTACTTGTAGTTATCACTTATAATTATTACTCATATGTAATTTAGTTATATCTTATTTAAAAATATCATTTTATACTTCATAAACTTTTACTATAATTAATATTTTATCTTTTAACCTGTGTAATATACAGGTTTACTAAAGTTGGTATTGTATAAATAACAATCAACAACTAATCAATTTTATTTTTTAACCCGTGTAATACATTTAGTTTTATTTTTATTTTTGTGTTATTTTAATAATTAACTCTCCGCCTCCCGTCTAATACACGGTAACTAAAGCTAGTATAAGTATATACAAATCTAAATTATATTATGTATAAATAACAATTAGTTTAAGTAACTAATTTAATAAAGAAAAATGAAATAAAATATAAATCTTAATATTTTGATTTGCTTGAAGTTTGAAAAATACGACTATATGAGGGATGAGAGCAGCGTTTTATAGCCCAGCTGGTGGGCCTGGCCCAACAGAAGAAATGGACCGTCATTTTATTCAAGTTATTCACTACAAATAAAAATCTATTCGTCATTTATTCAGCCCAAATCAAGATTACATTTTACTCATTTTCTTCCCACTGAAAGGTACAGAAAACCTCCTTTAGAATGATTCAATCATTCAAGCATTTTAATTCTCAATGATCCATAATATTCATAAAATTATTACCTATTAATGGAATCACAAACATAAATAACGTTAGTGGAAACATAAACATAGAGTAACGAAAACAAAATCAAAGGAATATATTATCATTTAAAACTCCTTCAAGCCTAAATCCTTGCTTTATTTTATTTTATTTTTTAAAATAACAAATTTATTCAATTTTTAAATTACTTCAAACTACACCATATCTGTGTTTAAACTTAGAACTTTTACCGTAAAAAAACAAAATCTCTACTAAACTAGCTAGCAGTGACCTAGCACCACATTAGCCATTGTTTTTTTTATATATAAAACTAGAAATTGGGGACCGAGGAAAGCATGACCTTGGTTCCCAAACCCTTGCTTTATTTCACTCCCTCTTAAGTCGGTTGGACTTAATCTTAACATCAATTAGAAGGTAATTAAGGAAGAAAAATATAAAAGCCAAATATGTAATTAGCAGAAAGTTAGGGGTTAATTATGTTAGTTATAGTAGTTGTAACCGTCTATTGTAAGGGTATAAATACCCATCATGTATCAACATTTGTAGAGTGTGAATGTAGAAATGTAATTGTGAGTTCTCTAGTTTGTCGTCGTTAGTCCTTTCACGTCATGTGCATACTCCTTGTTTGATTCATATATACAAATATATTAGATTGATCCTAACTGTAATCGATTTGCGAGTGTTTCAGAGCTACCCTTCGAGCGGCAACTTTTATTTTAGTAGTATATATGGTTTCGTATAAACTTTTGGGAGGATAAAGTCATAATATATGTTTAAGTGATGCATTATGTTTTATTATATGATAAGGAGCATCCAATATTCTCTCTAGTTAATGTTCTTGTTGTCAATAGATATGTCAAAGACCCATCTCTACCATAAGTGAAATGAATCTAACTAGTAAAAACAATGATTTAATATATTGTGGCAATTTTTTGAATAAGTGTTCACATAATTTATGCGTGAGCTAATTAGTTGTGGTGCCTTCACTCTAACTAGTTGCTTATATTCTTGTATTTCAACGGTGTCGAGTTTCATATGCACATAAGTACTCTTGGAATCTACTAGTAAAGAGTTGGAGTATTTCAGAAGATCGTATTTCAATTCCTCTATTATAACTTTGATCGCTTTCTTTCTTTATAATCCAAAGACTTTAGGTTTCATATATCCATTATTGTTGAGTTTAAGAAGTAAAATATTGCGTTTGTTAAAAGAAAACTAGATCAAACAACAAGATCTTAATTGCATAATATGAAGAACTCATCAACTCGAACAATTAAAGATTCTTGAAAATAAGACTTGAATAATATATTTTCTTGCAACATTTGTGAATAACTAGTGATACTACAAAGAATCCCAGGGCCAAAAGCCAAAGATTCGAAGTCCCACTTAGCTCGATGAGTTTGCAAGTCACACCAGCGAACTCCATCATTCCAACGTAAGATCTCCCGAAAGTATCTTTTAAAAATTTCCTAGAGGTGCATGTCAACATCCTTAAGCATAAGGAATCCCAAAAATTCTAGCCAAACTAACGAAGTAAGATTGTTTACACAAACGCTCCAACTTCTCGATCTATCATAGCTAAATCGACACAAAGTAAGCAATATATCTTGTGGAATCACCTAGCTCGAGAAGGCCTAGCCGATTGCTAGCACCGTGGGTATTTTCTGGAGTCGGAAGACGCCTAGATGTTAATGAGTCAGGTGATTTCACATAATTGAAATTTTTTGTTAGGGTGGAGAGAGGTTGTATTCTAAAAGAAAAAAAAGAAATATAAAATAAAGTAATGGCAATGTGTCTATGAATCTATGAGAACATGAAATAAAATAACTTCATGAAGAAATAATAAAATACAATACATACTATCAATATATAAAATGTTTTCAATTCTAAAACACGTTTTATAATGATAATTTTTTTCAAAATATTATGTTTATCAATAATAAAACATAAAGTATTAGAAAAGTACCCTTTAGAAAAATATCTAACTTGATTCGTGATTCATGTTCTGGTTTTAATTAAACAAACAAAATCACATGTTATATCACTAATCACCCACACCCGTTATATCAATATAAATTTTAAATTGTAGTAGCTAAACTTTGGAATTATAAAATTGACATTTATAAAACAAATGACTAAAATACTTATAAAAAAGTAACCTAACGTGTTCCGTCACCATGATTTCTTTGGCGATTGATGATGGAGAACCAACCTCACATAACCATTCTTCCGAGTCCAAGGACGGGTCACCTCATTCCGATGACCGAGTTTGCTAAGTGACTCGTTCAACACCACCGCATCTCCGCCACCCTCATCATCCCCTCCACCGGATGGGTCACCTCACATAGCCTCTAATTCTTTTTGGACGATTGTGATTCTTTTACTTTGTGTTTGTCTCTACAAGTTTTTCTTTTTCTTAATATTATTCGATTACAATAATTCAAACTATGAGTCTTTGGTCAATAATGAGTAGCCAATACTAATTATAAGCTGAATCACACTTTTAGTTGTTATTTTTATTGTTAAAGACAAGCTCACTTGCATAAATCTTATAGAATTACAATTAATTTTGCTTACATGTTTACATGAATGATTATGAGTGAAATAAGAAAACATATTTTAGGCATTGTGTAAAATCATGTATTACATAAGTGAAAATGAATGAAGATTATATAGTGTAAAATCATGTATTGTCTAGGTATAAACATCACTTCTTAGTGTTTGATTAAGGAAACTGGTTGTTTGATTGTAGTATAAGAAAATTATTTATTTATTTTTCAAAAAACTTCTAGAATTACATACCAAAATTCTTAACTACAAGAAAATCCCAAAACTTCTAACCAAATGCATGTAACTAACAAAGTAAGCTTGCTTACACAAACGATTCAACTTTTTTTAATGGCTAAATCGACACAATCAATATCACGAAGATAGCCTTCAACCAAACGATCTCGAGGAATGACTAATTGGCTCAGGAAGGCCTCGCCCATTTCTAGCACCACGGCTTTCGTAGAGACAAAAGTCACCTAGAAGTTGTCGATGAGTTAATTAGGATGTTCGGTTACATTATTCCCATTCATCTTTGACATGGTTAGATTAGTGGAGATTGGGTGATTGAGTTAGATGTATATATAAGCTTTGAATTTGCATGTTCATGGAGAAAGTTTAGTTTGGTGAAGAAACAACTTGAAAGGGTTTTTAAGTAGCTCAATGTATACTTATTAAATTTCGTTTGGGTTTATTGGTATGTTGGAAGTGTGATGTGATAAGTGAAATCTTGAATTCTCATTTGTTAGATCGATCAAAAATTAATGGATTCATTATCAAGTTTAGAATTTACATCTTCAAGCATCTATGGATCTTCAACTAGTTTGTTTTATGATAAACGAATTTCAAGTACAACAAGATATCTAGATAGTGATCGTGTGGTTGCTCACGAACTTATCGTGAACGATTATTTCACCAAAGGTTGTTTATATGGTCCCAACATTTATAGATAGTTGTTTCAGATACGAATATAATTATTTTTGCAAATCATTGATGACTTGAAAAAATAGTATTCTTTTTTGGAGTATAGCAGGATGCTAGAGGTAAAAGGTCATTCACTCGTTAACAAAGTGCACATCCACAATACGATAAATAGCATAGTGGCCTTGGTTTTAAAAAGCGAGAAGCGCACAACAACGACAAAGTCTAAAACTTGAGTGCAAAACGCAAAAGCGGCGGGATTTTCATATGTGAAGCAGAAAGTAAAACATTTTTGTATTACATATAATATTTACTATAATATTAATCTTCTTATAATAAAAAAATAGATAACTAAAGGATGTATATTATTTAATCTATAAATAACCTCCATTTACAACATAAAAAGCTACATGTACAAATTAATAAAGCACAATTCTTAATGAAAAAAAGAAGAAAAACAAATAAACATATTAAATAAGTTTTAGGTTAAAATTGGTAAAAACAAAAACATTAAGGTTGAAACGTGTAACTTAATCTTACTACTTTAATAAAAAAGTAAATATGGTTGCCACATGTCAATTTGTAGACCCATCTGTAACATCCTCTATTTTTTCCAATTTAAAACCCAAACCCGAACACATTTTGAACTTTCATGCACTGAAACAATATCATTATAAATTATGTTAATTATAATTATTTCATAAATCAAATGCATTAAATGTGCAATCTAACAAATATTGCAAATTAGTCGATTTAATTTTTTTATCTATCAAACCATTTAAAGAAGTTACTACAATTTATAGAACATTTTATAAAATAAGTTTTTATAAATTCATAATGTCTTATTTTCATTTATTTTTATATTATCAAACTAAAATAAATAATTAAATTATAAAATTTACAAGTTTTATGAAAGTTAAAAAAATTATTAAATATTTGATTTGATTTATTATTTAAACTTGTCTTTATAAATCAAGGGTTTAAATTGTAAATTTCAAAACTTAAATTAAATAGTTTGTGCGTGGAATGATAAACTAATAAAGGTTCAGGGGCCATAAATGTAATTGTTCTAAAACCCAAACCGCCCCCCCCCCCCACTCCTGATTTTCCGGCCACCGCCGGCCAAGCCGGCGCGACGCCGACGAACCACAAAACCGGTCGAATGACCACGATTTAAGAACCAACAAACACCAAACGATTCGTGAGGATGATTCGAACACCATTACGACCTTTAATTGGGTTAAAACAACGGTTATGGATCCCAAACCATCGAGTAACCGAAGCTTTTAATCTTAGAACCGTTCGAGCATTGAAGCTCAATAATAACCAAATTAATTGAAACCTAATCGATGTACTGATCATTACTAAACTGAAACCCAACCAATTTCATCTGGAGCACACTCGAATACCACATCTGAATCTCACCTTCATCGCAACTTGCAACTTAACGGAAATCTATTTTTGAGGCTTAATTAAACCAAATTGACAGATGGCTTTTGCTTATTATTATCACACGAAGCTTTTCAAGTGGTCAATCGAATCAAACCATCAAGAATCAGTTCTTTTTAATGACTCCAAGATCGCACGTGTTCCTGTTCTTGTTTGCTAACCAAACGAAACCAATCCAGGTAATTAAGAGCATCTATATGCTTGGTTTTACTTGGCGAATCAAAGCCCTAACTTTAATTTCGTTAAAAACTTCGAATTCGTAGTCAATTTGATCCAAACCGATTCTAGGGTTCTTATGAATTTGGAGGATTCTTGAAGTCTTGTTTTTAACAATTTAATACCAGTTCTTAACGCGGCTTAGGCCTTTAGTTTGCCGGTTAGTCACTTGTATCCCCACCTTGAGGTATCGGGTTCGAACCCGGGCACCTTCAAACAATTTTTAAGGCTTTTTAGCCTTTAAATTAATTTTAGAAAATTTCTAATTAGTAAAAAAATAGTTTTGTAAACTTTAAATATTTTCTAAAGAGACCAAATAATTTTTGTAATTTTTCTAAATTTAAATAATAAAAAAAATCTTTTTTATGAAACATTTTAAAGATTATTCTTGGGTTATATATATGGATTTTAATAATTAATAAATTATTAGTGGTCCAAACATTTCTTTTAAATATTCATCGTTTAAATCACGTTATTTTAAATGGAGATTTCTTGAAACATTATAAATCAATATATTCTATTATTCTTTATTTGGGTTTTAATATTATAAAATCTTTATAAAGATTATTTAAAACATTAAAAACTTTATAAAATGACTTTAAATAAGTTTATATTATTCTACAAGTCATATAATTAAGTATTCAATAAATCATCATTATCAATTTTAAATAATTAATTTCCAAATTAATTATTTCTTTCAACACATTATATTAATTTTTATTTATTTAAATAAATTAAATTATTAAATCATTCATTATCGCTCTCAATCCCGATTAATCTATTTCGTCTTTATTTAACCAACGCATAATCACTTGTTTTTATTATTAAAACCCCCAAATTTCCAATTGAAACCCTAGTTCACGTTTATTCATTAATCTTACCTTTAATTTAATCTTGGAATCTATACGTTTAGGCAACTTGTAAAGCAAATCGTTGGAGTCTCTTCTACATTCTTATCATCATATTATTTACATCTTGTGAGTTTTCATGTGAGTTCTCCATGCCCCTTTTACTTTATTTCACATCTTTTGGGTGAAACATGTTAACTTTATCAACTTATACTTGTAAACATCTTGATACTTGTAATGCATATGCAATTCATCTTTACTTTTTGTCATGGTTATTTGTGTTATTGTAAGTCTTATATGAGATACATATTTGTTTACAATCATTAACTATTGCTAGCCTGGCGACGTCTTAGATCTTTGGGTCTGACAAGCCTATTTGGTGCTAAAGTCGATGTATTGCCGACTCCTGATGACGTATGCTTGTTCATCATGGGAACCAAGTACACTTAGCCAATCTTATATATACTTGTAATCAAGTCGAAGTTTGGTTGTAACTGTATGTGTTCTATAAGCTTGCTAACTTGTAACCATAAACATGATTGCTACTGGTAACCCTTTTATATATATACATATATGTGTGGTTTAAACCATGGGAACTCACCAACTTTATAGTTGATCTTTTATTTTTAACATGTTCAGGTTTCCTCCTTGAAGATTTTCTTGTGCTCATATAGGACTTGGACCTAGACTAATTGAAAGACTTATGTTTTTTTGTTGTATCTTGATTGTTATGTTATTATCTTATTTGTCTTGTATGTTTAATGAATAATGACATTTAATATTATTTTAACTTAATTATTCCATGTGCTATGAACAATCGTCTCCCATTCGTCCGTCCGATGATTCCGCCGTCGGTCGGGGTGTGACACCATCTAATGCCACATGTCATTTTGACAATTAATAATAAATATTTTTCCCACCCAAAATAATTTAAATCTACCATTTTTGTATTAATTTTTTTAAATACACATTTTGTTTCCAAAATAACGGGATATAAATTAAAACCCTTCCATTTTAAACTAAATAACATATATTCTTACTTTTACTCCTAGAAAACTCTATAGGTAATTTTTAAATTATCATCTTATCAAATCTTATTTTTTAAAAGACAAAATAAGTAATAAATCATAATTCTAAAATAAATTTTTACTTTAAAAGTACCACTTAAAGACACACCAATTATAATATTTTAAATATTTTTTCTATAGAAACTACTATTAGTAAAAACAAAGAATTGATTCTACAAATTAAAATAAAATAAAAGATAATTAAATTTGACATCAATATTTTCAGTTGTCTTTTATTTTACTACCGTCTCTTTTTCTTTATTCTTTTTTTATTTGTTACCATCGACAAAATTATTATTTTTTAAAATTTAAGATGTTTTTAACTAATTTTTGAAATGTGTTCTTATTTCGTTAGAAATATTTTATTTTATTTTATAACTAGTTTCTTTAATTTATTAGATAACATTTTTTTTCTATTTTCTTTTATTTCAGTTTTATTATAATATCTTTTATTACTGTAGAACTTTTTAATCAAGTCTATTAAGATATAGAGTAATCATTTTTTAATTTAGAATTTAAAAGGTTCTTTTGATTGATTTTTGCATTGTCTATAATTTAAAAGTCTATTATCATGTGAGCGTAAGTTTAATAATATATTCAACTATATTTGAAGATGATTATATATTATAATTAGTAAGAAAAAAGCATCGTGGACCACTCTTTCTGTGAGACTCTTTCTTTGGTAAATTTCCATGCAATTTTTACTTACACCGTTATATTTTATATTTTTTGTCATTTACAATTGGTCGAGATGAGATTAGTTAATATTTTACTTTTTTTAATTGTCATGTTAGGTTACTTTATTAAAATTTTAAACTCATATACATATTAGAGATTTTCTCATACAAAATTTTGATAAAAATTTGATATTATTGTTTATTACTTATAATTTTTACTCATATGTAATTTTAATTGTATATTTTAAAAATATCGTTTTGTAATTAATAAAAATTTATTTTATTTAATGTTTTATTTATTCAACTCGTGTAATACACAGATTTACTAAAGCTAATATAACCATATATATATAAACTAAATCAATGTTGTAACCCTAAAAGATTTAAAGCCAGCATTTTCCTCCATCAATGGTTGAACTCAATTTTCATGTTCTTCTCCATATTTATCTTCGTCACAAGTAAGCTGCGATTTCTTAACTTACGTCTTCGTTTTTTAGTATAAAACTTCAATTCCATATTTCTTTACATAAATTCCATGTTTCTTTACATTTTACATAGGGGCTCGCTTCTCGTACATATATTGTCTTGTGTGACATGAAGTGATCCCCTCTACGCCTGTGGTCGCCTTGCGCGGCTCAAGCAAGCTTTTTAAAATCAAGATAATGGCAGTTCTTGACACGTGTGATGGGTACCTGAGGCTGCTACAAGAATTTCACGTGAAGATCTTGACCTCTTATCAAGACATATATTTCCTAAAATGCTAGACAATTTTGTTTGTGCACATATAGGCAAGGAGGAATTGTGTGGTAGAATGATGGGGTCAATACATGCGAAGTATTCGCCAATACCTTATAATTATGCTTGAAGCGGTATACTGTAAGATTTATGGTTTTGACGGACATGATATAGCTGGTTTCAACAATAATGTCAACGTTTTCAATCAATCATCATTATTGAGTAAAATACTTATAGAACCCTTGCCCAATTGTTTATTTCAAGTTAATGAATCACGAAAGTTTTTTCACGCATTTATTTTTGTTTTTGATAGATTCTGAAGCCTTTCACGAGGGATCATTGATGGTTGTTTTAGTGATAGATTATTGACAACTAATGCAAGGTTATCCACGTTGATCTTTATTGAGGGATTTCTAGTGAAGGCTTAACGACAAACACTTCACTGGTGGATGCCCAATAGAAGTTTTAGCGACACCTTTATTTTTGTCGTTGGTTTTTACCGTCGGTGATTCGTCTGTAGTTTATTAATTCAAAGAAATAATTCTAATAATA
Source organism: Flaveria trinervia (assembly GCA_025506515.1). NCBI lineage: Eukaryota > Viridiplantae > Streptophyta > Magnoliopsida > Asterales > Asteraceae > Flaveria > Flaveria trinervia. Next base: position 1,890,308 of record CM046454.1, on the reverse strand, counting down.
ATTTACTTATTCTCAAATTAGCTTAAAAGTGAACTAATTTATAAAATCTGAAAAATAAAATCACATTAAAAAACTACAATAAGTAAAAGTAAATTCTTGCAACAAATCGGGCCTTGCCTTAGGTTTTTCATATGTGTCATAACATATGGGAATTCAATCCACGGTTTAGCAAAAGATATTAGAATTAGATAATTTATACAAATTTTGGTAGTATAACGACTATAACTGACACGTTTTCATAACCAATAAAACTTATGAATAGGTGTTGTATTCGTTGCTTTAAGCAAACTGAAACTTATGATGCAAAATGTAATGTGGTGGCAATAAAAAGGAAATTTTTTGTAAACCAAAAATAATTAAATTTTAGAGTTATAATAAGAAAATTATTAAAATTATATTCTTTCAATGGTTTGCTTTAAAAAAATGTTTTAATTATTTTAAACAAAGAAAGTTTAAAAAGTTGATCTCACTGTTTTATTACTTATAGTTGTTATTTATACGATATTTCAATCATATTTATCTTAAAATATCTTTTTTAACTTATAATTGTTCATTATATCTAATATTTTATTTATTCCACCCGTGCAATACACGAATTTACAAAAACTGATAAATCTAATAAATTAGTTTCCCCTTAGCCATTGTCGCTTAGATGGGTGATCTCTGATGATATCACGTGATCAAAATTAAATTGATGCAAATATTTTTGAGGGAGTTGAGAAGCAACCCTACGGTACGAGGGTATATATAATAACCCGTTAGTGAAAATTGTTGAGTTACTTAGATGATACCATTTTTATAGCATATTTATATTATCTAGTGATCATGTGAAAAAAAACTTAACACGATATTAAAATCCGTTTAATCTGGTTATCTAAACGGGTTAGCGGATCAAATAAGATTCTTAGCATCTTACAACTATGTTTAAACCCATACCCGGAAATCTAATTACTTTGTAGTATGTATCTTTGTAGTAGCCTAATGGTCAATGTGTTAATGATTCAACTATTTTAATCTTACTATTTTTTATAATTGATTTAAATAGCACAGAGTATGAGTTAAGTATAAAATAAAATCAAATTTAAAGACACAGCAGATCATACATATCCAAATGCAAATCCAAATTATTAATTATTAATATTTCATATTTTAGTTTAAACATAATATGTGTCTCATTTCCTTAATTATATAGTAAGTGCCTAAGTGATTCAAATGATTACAAAGCATATGAAAGTTTTATTTTATTTGGTTATATAATATATGGGTGATGTTGCATTGTCTGATTAGTGTTTGTGATCTTAATAATGATTCCTCCTCGTTAAATGGTATATACAAAGTGGGGAATAAGTGGAGGTTTTGTCACTTTGCTGATAGTATCAACACGAACATTACTCCTTGGTATCAAACTCTTAATCATCATTTTTCTTATAGTGGTATCAATTTTATAATCTCTCTTTTTCTTTATTAAATATTAACATTCAATTTTTATTATATTAGTTCATTGTATATCTTAAGATACTTTTATAGGGTTATAATGATCAAAGTAATGTTTTCAAACGTTTTTATTTATTTATTATTTCATTTATTTGTATATTATTTTTTATGTTTAGTTACAAATATACAGATAGTATAACTTACATATGACTTGTTTATATTTAGATTTTTAATTTCGTTTATTATTTTCTTTTACATTTTAAAGTAATGTTTTTAGTATTTTTATATGTTTAGCTAAAAATGTATAACCTACATGGCTTACGCATGTTTAGTTTATAATTTTAATATATATTTTTCCGAATTTCAAAAAAGTTAATTAAACATTATATTTCAATCACATATGTATATTATAATTTCCTTTATTATTATTATTTTTACTTTTGATTTTCAAGAGAGGCAAATAAACATTATCTTTCAATCCATCTTTTTATAGAACATTAAAAATTGATATAAGTTCTACCGGTTTCGAAAATATTTGTGAGTTATCAAATGATTCTAATTTGAACAAACATACATACATATGATACATATATATACACATTCATATATACATACATACACATATATTTGGGCGTACAAGAAAGAAATTTGAAATCAAGTATGTTGTCTAATTAGCGAACAAGAGTTTCTTGATGTACACATTGGCTTCATTATAGTGCATAAGATGGCCTACCACACACTTATTTATTAATGAGAAATTATTTGAATTGTTAATTATTCCAATTAGAAGTAATTGATGAAGTCACCGAGGACGTTTAAAGGACCATTTCAAACCCAAATGGGTAAGACCCACAAAAGTGTCCCACCTACCATACGACATTTATGCTCTATATACTACATCTAATGAGTTATTGGTATAGAGTGCTTAAGATATTATACACATGTACGTTATGATTGTGTACAGATACAACCAAAGTAATCTTATAATCATGCTCTAATTGCTAATTAAGCATGAAACCTAGGAAAACAAAAGTTTTGACTGCGAATTCTAGTGGTTCAAGGGTTAACGGACCCTATGATTCCTCAATGATTTAATCTAGTAACCGTTACAAGTCCATGCCCGATAAATTAAATGAGGAATTTCTTAGCAATGGTCAACTATCGGTGTGTTTTTAACATTAGAAAGAGAGCAAATTAGGTAGAAAAATATAACTTTGATGATATTTTGTTTTACTACTGAGTTTATTAGAACTATTTTGATTATTCTAGGGTAAAAATATACAAATAATAATAACTAACGATAAAAGATTTACTCTAAACAAAATGCTTAGAGTTGAGGCAGATGATTTTCTTAGCAATCAGTTTCTTCCTGAAAGGATTGGGGGTGCGGTTCCGGCTGGGAAACAAATAGGTGAACTCGATTAATATAACACCTATTCACTGAAACAGAGTCGTATATTTGCCATAAAAAAGACTCATTTAACTATCAAGATATACATGAAAACTTTTTTAGATTTTAAAATTTCATTGTTGAAGAAACTTATAATTATCAAACCGAGATTGGAAATATATAATTATCAAAATATATCATAACAAATTGTATTACTAATTTTATAGTGTTTATACCTTACAAATATGGTCCGTACCAATTTGGTCTATAAAGCCATTAATTTTAACATCAATAATATTCTCATATTGCCATCTTGTTAGCAAACACCGTTGCTAGTGTCCACATAGTTATGATTGAAATGCAATGGCAAAATAAAATAATCTAACTTGGCGACATTGCCCCATTATATCTTCCTACAACATATATATATATATATATATATATATATATATATATAATATAACAATTTAGTTATTATATGCATATATTGTTAATATACATAAAACTTTTAATGCTATTATGATCATTGTGTGATAGATGATGCAGTAAAACGAATTGGTAACTTTATAAAATAATAACCAAGTTTTAATTTATCCTAATTAGGTCACTTATAAACTTTTTATTTCAATCAGGTCACTAAAGTTTATTTTGATGTTTCAATCCTATGTATTTAACCTGAATAGCAGGTAAAAAACTTAAAAAGCTTAAGTTTGGGTGGGTGATGGTAGGCGGAGATGGAGGGGTCACAAAGGATGGATTCGAAGGTGATGGGGCAATTTTGGGTGGGCTGTAGATGAGGGGTGGGGATTTGGGTGGGTCGCAATAGTGGGGGGACGACAGTGATGCTGTGTCGGAGGTGGTCAAAGGTGGTGGGAGAGGGATGTTCGAACGTAGAGGTGTGGAGGAGAAGATGGTCAATGGTGCAGGCATAAAAAGATGGTTAGAAAAAAATTACCTGCTAATCAGATTAATTATATAGGATTAAAACACCAAACCAAAGTTAATTGACCTGATTGAAGCAGTTAAAAAAATAAGTTACCTAATTGAAACACTACTAAAACTTGTTTACTATTTTGTGAATTTTTCTCTAAACCGAATGCATCTTTGGAGTAAATAACATTTTTCCACTTTTTTGTATATATACTAATTAGTAGGTTTTTTGAAATTTTAATGACTACTGAGGTAGAGGTTGATTATTTAATATTAATAACTAAAGTTTAAAGACCACTTTGAAAATTGATATACATAAAAGACAACCTATAATATACTTTGATTATAAAATTAACGTATGCATGGTAATTTCTTAAAAATGATGCACTTATGCAACTTATGTATAGGTTAGTGATCACCTCTTCAACACTTTCAATCCGATGTCCTTCAACCCTCTAACCAGCTAACTCAACAGTCAACACTATTCACACTCGTACTGAATCATTAAGTAAGATAAATTAAAATTTATAGAATCTAATGAATGAAAAAATAATAATACGTGGATCTACAAAACCAAACACATAAAAAGAATGTGTTGATTGTTTGGGTTAAAAGTCCCTTGTATTCAGCAGAATACCGTCTCACAAAAAAAGATGAAAAGGTAGCAATTTAAATATATACATTTTGTATCGAGCTATTTATCATAACATTGAATAGTTAAAGCTCAAGTATTTATGTTCCCAAAATATGTAGCTATACTAAAAAGATCTTTCACGTATGCATATGATATATATACATAGTGTTGATGTTATATAATAATACAAGTTGTTTTCTTCATAATTTATTTTTTAGCAAGTGTTTCTAAACTAGTTAAGTAGCCCACAGCCTAAGACCCAGGAGATAATACTTGCTACACATCAACAAAATTTATCAGACGTGAGAAGAGGTGTTCAACTTTGGATTTCTAAAAATTTCGGACAGTGGATATCCGTTCGGATATTTGAACTAAAAGAAAAAAGTTGGTATTATTTAATAAATTTATTAAAAATATAATAATTTTCATTGAATTTTTTTGGATATCCAATGTTTTTAATAAAATATCTGAAATATCTAAAAGTATTCAAAATATTTAATTAATATATAATATTTTTAAAGTTTTATAAAAATATTTTGGATATTTCAGATATCCGAAATATCCAAAAATTCTTAAATAACTATCCGAATCCAAAATTTCAGATATCCGAATTTCGAATTTTCGGATATTTTGAATTCGTTTTAGATTCAAATATTTTTAACACCCTAGACGTGAGTGTGAACTCTTATCATTGTTTCATTTTGACATAACATTAATTAACCTATACCTTAGATGTGCGTTAGGATCCCCTAATCTAATTTATATTACACATAAACTTATTTGATTACATAAAATCATCCCTTAAGAAAAAAATATACGAAATGAACTTTACATTCACCTTTTTAAACTAGACAAACATTTAATTGACTCCCCCACCACTTGCCATATATGTTTAAAAATAGTTTATTAATAACGTGTAATTAACCCATATAGACAAGGGTATTAATGTCATTAACCACAGCCTTTCAAATGTGTATTTCTACATATAAATCAAGCACCCTTGCAACTTATTATTATTTGCACTTGTCACCACCACCTTCGACAAAATGCAGGCCAAAGCATTCAACTTCATTCCATCGAAACCACCGTCTCCGGCGGTCAAACCGCCACCGGCTCTGGCGGTCAAACCGCCACCGCCTCAGGCGGTCGTGTTCCCCGATCATGTCACACGTGACATCTCTATATCCAAACCAAATCGAAAAGTATCATCTTTAGTTGAAGATGAAAAGATAACAGCTTATTGGGATTACCAGTTTTTGTTTGTGTCACAACGTTCAGAAACTGTTAATCCCATTAGTTTGCGTGTCATAGAGGGGTCCATACCGTCAGATTTCCCTCTGGGAACTTATTATCTGACGGGACCGGGCTTATTTAGGGATGACCATGGGTCAACGGTGCACCCACTAGACGGTCATGGTTATCTTAGAGCATTCACAATAGACTCGACCAAGGGTGAGGTCACGTTCATGGCTAGATACATTGAGACCGCGGCTCAAGTGGAGGAGCACAACCGTGAGACGGGCGAGTGGCGGTTCACCCACCGGGGCCCGTTTTCGGTGCTTAAGAACGGGGAGAAGTTTGGGAATACAAAAGTGATGAAAAACGTTGCTAACACTAGTGTGTTAAGGTGGGGTGAGAGGTTGTTTTGCTTGTGGGAAGGGGGCACGCCTTACGAGATCGACTCGACGACGTTGGATACGATAGGAAAGTTCGATCTGATCAATGGTGTCGATGGTTCATCGACACCATCGAACTCATCGAACTCCGACTGTGATAGGATGATGGGTGGTGGTGACATCTTGGACCTTGCTGCAAATGTATTGAAGCCAATATTATACGGTAAGAATACTTGTATTATTAAATCACGTAAGATACTTATAATAATTCTGACAGTTTAATAATGTTTGGTTGTTAATAGCAATTCCAATGATATAAAGTATAAATTTGATTTTCACTTGATTTTAGTCGTGTAGATTATTATGAATGAAATAAAAATAATAATTTTTCTGTAAATTTTATTGAGTGAAAATGAGATGAAATTTAAAATAGATTCACTCATTTTTATAATGATTTTAATTTTTATGAGTGACATTGTTATTTAAAGTAATAGTAAAATTTATAAGAATAAATTATTACTAATCAGTTTACTGTCTTTAACTGATTATATATCTAAGGGGACATCCTGAAAAGATGTTTCCTCTATTAAAAATTTTGATGTTTAATTCTATAATATATAAATAGGGAATAATTATTGTAAAAATTGTTTTTTACGTGTGAAGCGTACGAAATTTGAAGGTGAAATTCTCACGCAATAACAAGTAACAATTACGTAAGATAGATTACACTCGCGTGGTATTATCATACGGATATAAAAGTATCATGTAAGATTATCTTCTTAACTAAAAATTCTTAGAAAGTATGTTATTTTTTTAGTATATAATCAAATCACAAGCAAATATAAAATTAATATTGTTGGAAAGCATTTTATTGTTTGTCTTGAATTAATTAAATATTTACATACTTTATAGAGGTCATCAGTTTTATTCTATTAAACGACATGTTAATATTATTTTATACATTGAAATCACAATCTGATCCAAAATTAATATTGTTGTGGATGCTTACACGCAGGGGTTTTCAAGATGCCACCAAAGAGACTGTTGTCGCATTATAAGATTGATGCTTCAAGAAATAGACTTCTTATGATGTCATGCAATGCTGAAGATATGTTACTTCCACGCAGCAATTTCACCTTCTACGGTACGTTTGTATGTGTAAAAAAATAAATATAATGTGTAAGAAAAAAATAATAAAAACTAATTATATAATTTTTGCTTTTAAAAGTTTTATAAAGATAAGTGGATCATGTTTAGTTTAATTTAATCTACGTACTGTATGTATCCAAATTGTATTTGAATTAAAAAACATTTTCAATATTTTACATCAAATTTGTAAATTATCACTCTAAAATAATGTATTATTGTACACTTTCAATTAATTTATTTTCTCACCTATTTTATAAATTCCCGTACTTCTTAAAGAACAAACTCTATATGTTAAAATTTATTTTGAATAAAATATATCATTTAAAGGATCTCACTAAAAAGTCTAATTGTTATAATAGTTCCTTATGTTTATTATTTATTTATCACAATCAGAAAATCACAAAATTACTATAATATTGAAGGTTTAAATCTCGTGACGAACAAATGTATAGATATAGGTTTGTATATTGAAGATAGGTTTTAACTGAATTTGTTTTATACATAAGCTATATGTGGTGCGAAATTTGGGCTTATACTTAAGCTAAATTAGTTACTTTGGAGTGATGTTGATTTATTCTTAAGCTAAATTTGGAGTGATAATTAGTTTATTCTTAAGCTAAATTTGGAGTGATAAATTAGTTTATTCTGAAGCTAAATTTGTAATGAAAATTTTGTTTATGCTTAAGCTAAAGTTGGAGTGAAGTTGTTTTAATTTGTACTTGAGCAAAATTTGGAGTGAAAGTTTGGTTTATCACTAAGCTAAATTTGGTTTATATATGCCTTAGCTAAATTTTGAGGTGAGAATCTGGTTAATTCTAAAGCTAAATTTGTAGTGAAAATGTGGTTGTGCGTGAAGCTAACTTTTATCAAAGGGCTTGTGGTCTAGCATGCGTAATTTCTCTTTAAATAGTTATGAGTTAAAGTCATAAGATATATATATATATATATAGACACACATAAGAATAGGATTAAAGAATGTATGAATTAACAGTTTTTATAAGAAATACAATCTAAATTTTGAAGTGAGAATTTGATTTTGTTTTTAACTAGAATACAAAACAAATTGATTTTATATATATTTTGCAGAATTTGATTGTAATTTCAAGCTCCTGCAGAAACAAGAATTCACTATCCCTGAACATTTTATGATCCATGATTGGGCTTTCACAGATTCCCATTACATATTGTTTGGCAATCGAATCAAACTTGACATTCTTGGTATGTTACTTTCTGCTATATTGTAATTAAAAAATATTAACCGTACATGTATATATATTATATAATATATATATATATAGGTAGAGGTTCAATTAAAAATAATTAGTTGCCTAAGTTGCCTAAGAATAAATATCATGGTGACATGTGACATTTTTAATTTTTAGTAATGGAGAGTATTTTGGTTTTAAAACACATCCTTAGTCCCTTTTGTAGTTTATTAAAATGTAGCACAAATTCAAATGTAATGTACTAGATTTTTGATATGCAAGATTGTGTTATATTTTTAACATGGTAGATTATGCTGAGTTATTTTAAAATGTTAGATCGTGTTGAAATTTCTTTAAAGTAATAGATTGTGCGATAAATAAACAGAATTCATGTTGTTTTGTCATAAAGCAACACGTTTGAAAACAAAATTATTTGAGTTAAAACAGCACACAACGTCTTTTTTGTTAAAAACAAAACAAAACAACATATAGATTGTTGTATTAACGCAAAACAACACAAAACATGTTATATTAACGCAAAATAGTGAACATTAAAAAAGCAAAGATGTGTTGTTTCTATGTTGTTTGATATTTTGACATAATGCACCATAGAAACAACACACTAGACCTTATCGTTTTGACGTAAAACAAAATAGAACATGTTACGCAAAACCGCACAAAACTGTGCTATTTGAAAAAGCAGCACAAAACTGTGTTGTTTAACGCAAAACAACATAAAACTATGATGTTTTTATGAAATATAACATAATTTTGTGCTGTTTGATGTAATACAACACAAAAATGTGTTGTTTGACGCAATACATCACAAAACTGTGTTGTGTTTATGAAATACAACACAAGTTTGTGATGTTTATGAAATACAACACAATTTTGTGATGTTCTATGAAATCCAACACAAAAACATTAAAAATGCAGCACAATTTCACGTAATTTAAACTTTTTGTAAAAAAGTATGGCAATACTATACTCAATTTAAAAAGGAAAAAATGCTTGATTTTATGTTATAATTTATTTAAAAAATAATGTTGTATGAAAAAGTATTAGCATTTAAAGAAATGGGGGAAATTATAAAAAGTCAACAATTATGAATAACATTATAAAATATCAAAACCACCATTGCTTGCTTATTTTTCCTACACTTTGATCCTAGCCTTTAATTAGATAATTAGAAGGCTAAGATTACTTCTTAGTATTCTTAGAAAAAACTTATTTTTTAGAGGAACCTCCCTCTCTCTCTCTATATATATATAGGGGAGGGTTCAAATGAGAACCACTTTTTTTATGAGAACTCTAGGAACCAATCTCAGTCATTCATTTTTTATCATATGCAAATCACATGCCATTTCCCCCTTTTTTTTAAACGTTCGTAACTTTTTTTCACGACATCATTTTTTCAAAAAAAATTCACCATAAAATTCAGTATTTTTTATCTTTCCAACGCCTACCATATTGATATACTTTTTTAAAAAAATCGTACATTCGTTGTTTACATATGTGTAAATCTAGTTATACACATGTGTAGTACTGGATTTACACATGTGTAATACTGGATTTACACATGTGTAAATCCGATATTACAATGTGTAAAACGAATTTCGTTTAAAAAACAGGAATTTTTTATTTTTTGTAATTTTTTTATATTATTTTTATAAAAAGGGAAAGTTGGGGAATATTTTTGTGTTTTTATTTTTTATTTTTTATGTTATTTTTTGATTTATAAATTTTTTAAATATGTTTTTGTTAATTACAATTTTGTCATTAAGAACTAGTGGTTGAGATTGGTTCCTAGAGTTCTCACAAAAAAAATTAGTTCTCATTTGATCCCTCCTATATATATATATATATATATATAATCTGATTTTTTTTCTTAAAAAAACGTTACTCTGGCCCTATTTGTAATCGTATGGAGAAGAGAATCTTATGATGATACAATATTACAGGATCAATGACAGCAGTATGCGGATTAACTCCGATGATAACTGCATTATCAGTGGATCCTAGTAAGTCGACATCTCCGATATATCTACTACCTCGTTCCTCAAAACATGACGAACGAGAGAGAGACTGGAGAGTTCCGATTGAAGCTCCTTCTCAGATGTGGGTGCTTCATGTCGGGAATGCGTTCCAAGAAACCGATCGTAAAGGAGATACACATATTCGAATACAAGCTAGTGGTTGTTCTTACAAGTGGTTCAATTTTCAAAAGATGTTTGGTATGTTTCTTAATAACTAATCAAGACTCACTGTTACACAAACAAGTATTTGCAACGGATTTTAGTATAAGAAAATCCTTTGTTTATATTGTGACGGATTTGAGGCGGAAGTAACAAGTAATAACAAAAACTGGGTTTGAACACTTTCATGATTAGTTTTCCGACTAGTTTTCTAGTTGTCGGGTGCATTTGTCGCAATACAGCTAATGTTGTAATTGTAAAAGAGCAACAACTAATGTTATAATATTTCGTCACAAATCCGTCATAAAAGATTTAAAAAATGTATTAAAAATCAGCACAATGAATATTACTAGAAAATTTTAAAAATTCATCATAAAACAGCCTAAAAAAACTTTTATAAAACAAGCAATGTAATATCGGTTTAATAACCATCTTTATTTATCGAGTTTTTAACGTTATGCACTTTGCTTCGCTTTATGAAAGCAAGAGAACATTGTCTTGAGAATAAGTGATGTAAATACTTAAAAATGGTATCTTATATTATAACTTTATGTCACAAAACTTGTATGAGGCATAAAAACATCTCTTACGAGCATTAAAGCATTCACAATTCATTCATCATTTGTATCCATATAATTACATTAAAAACCATTATTTTTTCTTTCATATTTTTATTTTATCATTATTTTTTCTTTCTTTTCAATCACAACCACTTAAAATATATTAAAAAGTATTATATGACCATATCATATAATATATGAACTACACATAACTTTAAAGAACAGGTTGTGAATGCTCTTACATAACTTCTCATTGCTAAATACGTTTCAAATTAACTACGGTCGCAATAACCATTGCGACCACATTGCAACGATGTTCGTCACAAAGGTAGTGTGTTCTTACTAAATGCTTTTTTGACTACTTTACAAAAAAAAATTGATGCAAAACAATAACATTAATAACTTAATACCAGAGATATTATAATAAATTAAACTTTATAATATCTAACGCTAATTTATTTAACAGGATATGATTGGCAAAGTGGTAAGTTAGACCCATCAATGATGAACGTTGATGACGGTGGAAACAAAATGTTACCACATCTCATTGAAGTTTCTATTAACATGGATGCAAATGGAAATTGTGAAAAATGTTGTGTGAATCCTCTTAACGATCAATGGGACAAACCCACTGATTTTCCGGTTATAACAACGATTTTGGCGGAAGCAACAACGCATATGTTTATGCCGCGACATCTTCAGGCATCCGTCAAGAATTGCCACATTTTCCGTTTGATACGGTGGTGAAGTTTAACACTGCGAACAACTCCACCCAAACATGGTCGGTTGGCCAGCGACGATTCATTGGCGAACCCATTTTCGTCGCTAAGGAAGAGACGAAGATGATGGATACGTTCTTGTGGTTGAGGTACGTGTTCAAATTGCACTAAAAAGTATTAGAGCATCTTTAATGCATGTTACCACAAACAGTTATAAATGTGTTTTATGAAGATGTTAACGGTCACATGTGACCACGTGAGTATTGAGTCGGTTAGTATTTGTTTAGTCAAGTTGTTGAGTATTTTCAGGAGTTAATTGTTGAGTCAGTTGTTGATTAATTCTAGTTTGTTATTGGGTCATGTAGGCTATATATAGCCGGTTCTATTGAATGAATAAGCATCAGAAAGTTCAGTGAGTTTTTTGGTATTACTTGGTTCTTTCAAGTGGTATCAGAGCGAACTTGAGTGATCCACGAGAGAGTAAGATGGCGGAGGGCAGCTCTTCGCAAAGCTTCATCATACCGAAGTTCGACGGAGATTATGACCACTGGAGCTTGGTCATGGAAACCTGCTACGATCGAAGGAGTACTGGAGTGCCATTGAAGTTGGTTATGAAGAACCAAAGGAAGGAGATCAAGTGTCGGTACTTAGGAGAAAAGAGATAGACGAGATGAAGCTTGTCGATCTGAAGGCCCGCAACTACTTGTTCTATTCGATCGATAAGAGTATCATCAAGACTATTACTCAAAAGGATACGGCGAAGCAGGTTTGGGATGCCATGAAACCCTGGAAATGAAGAATGGAGAGACAATCACAGATTACTTTGGCAGAGTAATGACGATAGCCAATGACATGCAGAATAGTGGAGAAGAGATGACCGATGTGAAGATAGTGGAAAAGATACTTCGCACACTTACATCAAATTACAACTTTGTAGTTTGCTCCATTGAGGAATCTAAAGACTTAGATCGCCTCTATGTGGATGAACTACAAAGTTCACTGCTTGTACACGAGCAGAAACTACAACGTACGTGCATGGAGGATCAGGCCATGAAGGTAGATGACAGCGGATCTGACAGATCTCGGGGACGAGGAAGAGGAAGTTTCGGATGAGGTCGAGGACGGGGTCGAGGACGCAGCCGAGGTACCTTTGATAAAGCATTGGTGGAGTGCTACAAGTGTCAACAATTGGGACACTTCCAGTACGAATGCCCATAATGGAACAAAGGAGCCAATTATGCAGAATTCGATGAAAATGAAGAACTTGTCCTTATGGCACATGTGCAACATGACCTGCGGAATGCAAAGGCTACTGGTTCCTAGACTCAGCGTGCTCGAATCATATGACTGGCATGAGAGAATGGTTTTTACGTCTCAATGAAAACATCACACACACTGTGAAGTTGGGAAATGGCCTGCGACTTAATGTCAAAGGCATAGGTGATATTAAAATTGAAGTAGAAGGCATTATCCAAGTAATCACCAATGTGTACTATGTTCCACAACTGACTTCAAATTTAATCAGTGTGGGACAACTGCAAGAAAGAAAAGTGAAGGTGGTAATTGAAAATGGAGAATGTCACATCTATCATCCCTCAAGGGGACTAATAATGCAGTCCAGGATGACAAAGAACCGCATGTTTATGGTGCATGGAAGAATAAAAAAGGCCCCCACTCATTGTTTACAAGTTACAGAAGACAATAACACTCACCTATGGCATCAACGCCTGGCTCATGTGAATCACAAAGCCATTCGAACGATGCAGTACAACAACATGGTGAGAGGACTACCTCAAGTAAGTGGGAAGACAGTTGTGTGCGAGACTTGTAATGTTGGAAGCAGAATAGAGAAACTATTCCAAGACGAGCTCAATGGCGATCTACTGAGAAACTCGAAGTAATACACACAGACATATGTGGTCTGATTACACCCACCTCTCAAGGAGGAAAAAGGTATGTACTTGTTTTCATAGACGATTTACTCGAAAAACATGGATATATTTCTTAGAAAACAAAGGAGAAACTTTTGAAAGATTTCAAAATTTCAAAGTAATGGTTGAGAATGAAGTAGGTGTTAAGATAAAAATACTCTACGAAGTGATCGGGGAGAGGAGTTCACTTCACACGAATTCAATGAGTTTTGTGAAACTAACGGGATTAAAAGACAATTAACGGCTGCATACACCCCACAACAAAATAGGGTGGCCGAGAGGAGGAATCGAACTTTGATGAATATGGTGAGGTGCCTCCTGGTCGATAAAAATATACCAAAAGTATTCTGGCCCGAGGCTGCCAATTGGGCATGTCATGTTTTAAACAGGTGTGTTACTCGTTCACTTGATGACAAAGTACCGGAGGAGATGTGATCAGGGATCAAACCGAATGTTGATTACTTCCGTGTATTCGGTTGCATAGGACATGTACATGTCCCTACTCAATTGAGAACCAAGCTTGATCCAAGGAGTCACAAGTGTGTTCTATTCGGGATAAGTACTAGATCAAAGGCGTACAGACTGTATGATCCCATTAAAAGAAAGATCGTCATAAGTCGTGATGTTATATTTGAAGAGAATAAGCAGTGGGATTGGGAAAAGCAACCAAGTCAAGAACTAGTAGTTGAAGATGAAAGCTCCCCAATGGTTGAAATAATGACTGAAGGTGAAGCAAGGGGAATAAATCCAATACAGCCAAACCAACAAGATAACACTGCTTCACCAGCCACTACTGAAATTCAAACTAATGATCAACATGATGAAAGCAACGACACCAGTCATGAAGATAGAAGAGCTAACAATCCAGCAGAAGGTGGCACCCAGGATGGTGAGCACAACACTGCTGACACCCGTATTAATGAGCCCAACATAGTTGCATCTTCAAGCAGAAGTCGAAGAAAACCGGTGTGGATGGAAGACTACAATAATGGTGATGGGCTATCCAGTGATGAGGAGGAAGTTGGTTTGCCATGTTCAGCTCATTGGGAGACCCTACATCCTTTGAACAAGCGAGATAAGAGTCCAAATGGATGCACGTAATGGAGGAAGAAATATCCTCTATTGAACGAAACAACACGTGGGAGTTGGTTGAGACACCAATAAGAGTGACTCCAATCCGAGTCAAGTGGTTATATAAAACCAAGCTGAATGAAGAAGGGAAAGTCGATAAATATAAAGCCGGTAGTGAAAGGTTATGCACAGAAAAAAGGAGTTGATTATGGAGAAGTGTTTGCGCCGGTTGCTAGATGGGACACAATTCGAACGCTCTTAGCTATGTCAGCCCAGGGAGACTGGAAGGTCTTTCAATTAGATGTCAAAAGTGCGTTCTTAAATGGAGAATTGAAAGAAACAGTATACGTGAAACAACCACCGGGATTCATGAAAGAAGGTGAGGAAGATAAAGTCTACAAACTGAAACGGGCTTTATACGGGTTAAAACAAGCTCCCAGAACTTAGTTTCAGCGTATTGAGAGGTATTTCAAGAGGGAAGGCTTCAAGCAAAGTCAATTTGATCACACTATGTTTGTCAAGCAGGTATGGAACAATATTCTGGTGGTTAGCTTGTATGTAGATGATTTGATATTTGCAGGCAACAATGCGACAATTTGTGAGCATTTTAAGTGTTCCATGAAGAAAGAGTTTGAGATGACGGATTTGGGTCTAATGAAATACTTTCTCGGAGTCGAAGTGCAACAAACTGGAGCCGACATTTATGTCTATCAAAGGAAATACATGAAAGAAATACTCGATCGCTTTGGTATGTGGGACAGTAAACCTGTGAACAATCCAATTGTTCCAGGTACGATTCTTACCAAAGCTGGAGTAGGGGAGGATATAGACTCAACCCGGTATAAGCAACTAATTGGAAGTCTTATGTATGTGACAGTGACAAGGCCGGACTTAACTTATGTAGTTTGTCTCTTGTCACGATTTATGGCCACTCCAAAGTCAGAACATTTACAAGCAGCCAAGAGAGTCTTGAGATACTTGAGGGGACGCTTTCGAATGGGTTGATTTACCACCGAAAGTCTAATATGAAGCTTAAAGTATTCACGGATAGTGATTATGCAAGAGACTTGGAGGATCGAAGGTGTACATCTAGATATGTATGTCTATATAGTGGTGCAGCTACTTGCTGGAGTTCTAGGAAGCAGGAGATTGTCACTTTATCATCAACGGAGGAAGAATATGTAGCAGCTACCACGTGTGCATGTCATTGCAAATGGCTAAAAGGCTTGATGGAAGACATGGGAGAAAAGACTGCAAGAGCTATTGAAGTACTGTGTGACAATACTTCAACTATCAAATTATCAGTAAACCCAGTGATGCATAGACGAACAAAGCACATTGACATTAGATTTCACTACCTAAGAGAGCTGGTGAGTCAAGAAGAGGTGAAATTGGTATTCTGCAAGACTGAAGATCAAGTGGCTGATATCATGACCAAACCAGTCAAGTTGGAGGTGTTCGATAAGCTAAGGGAAGCTTTGGGTGTTGGTTTGATAAACTGAACCTGTTCAGTTTAGGGGAGGATATGAAGATGTTAACGGTCAATAACGGTCACATGTGACCACTTGAGTATTGAGTCGGTCAGTATTTGTTTAGTCAAGTTGTTGAGTATTTTCAGGAGTTAATTGTTGAGTCAATTGTTGATTAATTCTAGTTTGTTATTGGGTCATGTAAGGTTATGTATAGCCGGTTCTATTGAATGAATAAGCAATAGAAAGTTCAGTGAGTTCTTTGGTATTACTTGGTTCTTTCATTTTTGTCAACTATCACGTCAATAATACATTCATCCACAAAATGCTTATTTGTTCTTTGATTTATTATCATTCACAAGCATTATTATATATTCGTATCATCGTCTTAGTTCTATATTAATTTTTTATAATTAAATCGTTTGTTTCAAACATATTACATATTTTTTAAATTTTAATTTAGTACGCTCAATAGATATGTACATATACTTTTTATATTTAAAATTTTTATTTTGAAATATAGTTCTTTCAAATCTATGGAAGTTTAAGACATATAAAAATATTTATTAATTTATAATATAGTAAGCTTAATAGATAAATAAATAATTTTTAATCTATTATTAAGTAGTTTTATAAATATAAATATTTATATATTCATTAATAAATTATTTTTTAAAATTCAAAAATGAACCTTAATTATATAAATTAAGAAGAAAAAAGCGAAAGACGAGTGTTGTTATAACGTCTCTGTTCTTCACCTCTCATAACGTTGAATCATGAATAAAGTTTTAAACCATTGAATATTATTTTGAAGGAAAAAACTAAATAGAACAATCATTATTTGCAGTATGCGGTAGCGAAACAAATTTGTTATCTAGTGATATTGGATGCAAAGAAGATCGGGGAGCCAAATGCAGTTGTTGCAAGACTTGAAGTGCCTAAACACTTCAATTTTCCTCTTGGGTTTCATGGCTTTTGGGCCCCTAAAGAATTTGACAAATAGGAAAAAAATTTGTTAGTTATTCATGTATTCTTTTAAAAAAGAAAGAAATGCTCAATTATATATATATATATATATATATACTTATATTTATACTTTCAGATTGTAATAAAAGTTGATTGCATATTAAAAATATGCTCGATTATATATTAAATTCCTTTATTCCCTTAATTGTCAAATTTAAGAAATGTAGCTATTTTTTCTTTATAGTTTTCACATAAACAATTAGATTGTATTAGAATGTTGTAACACAAATTAAAAGGGTTCAAAGTATTAAAAATTGAAACAAATAATCATTGCTAAGAAGAAGGTAATATAAAATTTTAAAATGTATAATGAAGGGATCGGATGACTCGGACCAATTTTAATCACAGCTCTGTTTGTATATCAAAACTTAAAAAATATAATCATCTTGATATAACGCTATATTAATTAACATTTTATTTCAGGTTGTATTTTTAGAATTTCATTAGTTCAAACTGATTATTTTATTTATTAAAATAAAATCAAGCCTTTATTATTACATACTATTAGAAAAAATTAAATGAATAGTGTTTCTATATGTTTATATGCTTATGATACAAGTGGATGTTGCTTGTATATGTTTCTATGCATATGATACAAGGTATTGATGCATTTAGGTTTTTATGCAAATGTACTTTCAACCTTTCTTGATTTATTCTCCCGATTTGTAGAGAGAGGGAGTCTCAGTTATACCCCAGCCATCGCCTTTGCCACTGGTTGTTAGGGGGTTACCGATCAAGTGATGGTGATCTGTGTTCATGTTAGCTCATAACCGGTTTTTGTTTTTGGTTTTAGACACTGCTATGGCGATGACGACTAATAGGCAATGATGATAAAATGTAGGTCGATGTGTCATTGTTTTGGTGTAACAAACAACCATTTGCAGCCACAATGCAACATTTTTACTAAACCAATTTAAGCAATGTTTTATCATTATGTTAATCTACAACCTCTATGCAGTTATGGTTCTTTATTGTTCAGAGGTGTTTTTAGATAGTTTTAAATAATGTCTTATATATGTTTCGATGCATATGGTACAAGTTCCTGCTACACGTACATATTCTTATAACTTTAGATGTATACTATGCGCATAGAAGGCATGATGATGCCAAAAAAGTTGTTTGTTGTTTAGTATGACATCGCTATTGCATTGCAACCACAATAGGTCGCTTGGTTTGAGCCTTTCACATTTGATTATTAGTCGTTGAAAATCGCACAACAAGTAGTCGGGAAATTAAATAAATAATCTGTTTACAACTAAATATTCTATACATATTCGCTATATAAGTTTATTGTATATATTGTATACAAACAACAATGTTACAAAAGAAATTAGTATACATGTTTTTTAACAAGGGCATGTACAATGAGATGCAATGTTCTCTAGCTAGTGTGACCCAAACACAAACACATTTCAAAGGTTACCAGTTACATCACCATGCAAGTGGCATTTACTTGAGTTGCTCGCCCAACACAACACGCCTATGCCCTAATGCCTCTTATACAAACTAAATGTAAAAACTTAGGTGACAGAAAAATCATCCATAAAAACTTCAACCAACATGTTATTAAAAATAGATCACGCATCGACGCTTCTAGTCACAAAGACTATCGCGAGTGTGACTATAGAGAGTAGCAGTGAAGATCGAACTTTCTCTTCCAACATACCATCATGTTTCGTTATGGAACTCGTCTTCTTGGACACCAAATGTAATCTTTTAAACACCAAAACCTCTAGTTTCTCCATGAACTCAATGATCTTTGATTTCATGAACACGAAAATCCACTTAACATTAAAACAAGTTGTGTTGGTTTCTTGCTTGTAGCCTATACCTCCTCCTTCTTCTTGTTCTTGTTCTTGTTCTTGTTCTTGTTCTTCTTTTGCTGGTGATATGAACATACTATCGATCGTAAGACGGTTAACATAAAATCAATTTGCCCTACACTAAATCGATTTGATTACCTAAACGCTAAAGTACTAAGGGAAAGGACTAAACCTTTGAGTGCCATTGATCCTTGAAGATCTTGAACAGCATCATTCTTCAAGATTGCATCCCACACCTCTTTATCTAATGACATTGATAACACTAATCTCTACATAAAATAAAAAAAGTAAATAAATAAACAAGATAAAAAAATACAATTTTCACTCCATAAAGTATACATTATAATAAGCGCTACACTTGGTGCGTCATGTCACATCACCCATACACGGCGGGGTGATGTGGTATGATACTGGACCAGGTGTAGTGCGTATCAGATTACTTGAACTAAAGGATCAGTTTGCATAAGATAATATGCATCAAGAAGTCTCTTTTCTCCAATAGATTTCATCACAGTTCCACAAGAATCATCATTGCAATGCTCAATTACTCCCTCAAATTCGTTTAATTCTACATTCGTTGCACCTAATCCATTCATTGCCCTAATTTCAAAATCGAAATTACAACATAATCAGAACCAAATCATTGTGCTTTCATTCCAAATCAATGCCATTAAGCAAACAAAATTACCTTTGAAGATCAATAATGGCGTTTTGCACTTCAATTTGAGAAGGAACAGGTCCGAAATTGGGTCGATTTGAATACCCGATTGTCGTTATTTCACTTCATCGATGAAATTTGAGCAAAAAGGTGGAGTCGTCGGAGAATATAGTGGCTGTGAGTGGTGGTTTCTGGCGGTGGTCGCCGGTGGTGGTGGTGGTGACGGTGGTGGTGGTGCTCCGCCCATGCTTCCGATGGTAAATTTAAGTAAAAAGATTAATGGATGAATAATATGAAATAGATGATTGGTTTGGTGGTCATGGTTCATGATAAGGTTGTATGTGATTATTATTATTATTATAAAGCATTAAGAGTCCTTAAAGTTTGAGATATCACATTTTTAATCTTTTGTTGAAGAATAGTATGACCATCCGCGTCAGAGAAGGGTGGTAGATGTTCTAGTAATGTGTTAGGTGACACGTTCTGTGTAACATAACTATATCAAAGTTGTTCGTGTTAGAAAATATCAACCCTGGTCGTATCAACATTGTACGTTAAGTACGTCACACAACGATGTGTCTTTGTTATTCACATACATTTTTTTTATCTCCATCCCTCCCTTCCTTATGAGAGTTGTGTTCGTAGAGATTCATGAAACGCATTATAAATACTTTAATCAAGTCAAACTTTTATTTTACTCGTATAATAATTGGGTCATGATTGGATTGTGTAATGAACAATCTAGACTAATTCTAAGAATACAAGTTTAAGTTCTCAACATGTTTAAAGTTCACTAGAGGGTTGAACCATTTGCTCGGTAATTTTTTAATGAGCTCGGTAATTTTTTTCTAGAATATGGTGAAATATACAGATGTCCAATTCATTTATAACATATTATAATGTATAGATTTTATTTTTCTTATATTTTATGTTGTCTATTTTGTATATGATATTGATGTTTTGGTTTGGATGCGAGCTGAAAGCTATATGGGAGTTTATTGTAGCTTTTGTGGAGTTGATAAATATTGTTTCGTTTGTCGTGCTATATGACTCATTTGTTATCTGATAAATGCATGAGTCATGGTTAAGATTGGATTATTATTTGGAGTTGGGTCTATAAAGGGAAGAAAGAGAGTGAATGATAGTGTGATCTCATTCTTTTGTTCTCTATCTTAAAGAGTTTTCTATTCATCAACGTTTTTATTCGTATTCTTCTTCTTTGATTATGGTCTGCCTAGTTGACGATTCTTGTTTTGCTTCAAATGTTTGTTTGATTATGTTTCAAATCAGGTCTTTGAATTGATGATTAAATCATTGTTAGATAAATCAACTTTGCCAATTTGCTTTTGTTCTATATTTTTTTTGTCATATCTTGATGGGTGGGTATAAACACATTGATTTGGGGTTTAAATATAAATAGATGTTTTATTATTGACGTTATTCTTACACGATTTCATACTAAAATAATTACTATTTGAAACATGAATTATTGATACAAAAGTTGTAAATATGTTGAATTAAGTTTGAAATTTGTAACTATTAACATTAACTTTGGTTCATACGTTTAACGATAGTTTCTCTCACAGAACTACATTGTATGGATGAGAATACATACATATAACACGTAGAAACACACATCTGGATGCAACTTTTTTGTGAATGTTATGAGTTAAAGATACATGTTCCATATGTTTGAAATAAAAGAGTAAAGAGAAATGGGAGAAAAGTCATACGTGAAGCTTACGAAAGAGCAAGAAACCTCGCTACAAGATGTCACACCCGGGGAACTTAATCAATCTATTGATATTCATCAGGTATTTGATTGATTATAACTAATCAATTCGCATGTAACAATCTTTTGGTTTGATGTAATGCTATAACTTTGAACCCTATAGCACAAGATTTAAAAGATGTAATGCTATAACTTTGAACCCTATAGCACTAAGACTTAAAAAATATCTTTATTTTTATAGTTACATGATCGTAGATGCCCAGAATGTGGGCAAGCCTTGCCATCATCATACGAGCCACCCGCGGACGAGAATTGGTCTACAGGATTATGTAGTTGTGCAGATGATCCTGAAAGTTGTAAGTTTTGATCATTATTAAATATATCTTCTATGCATAAGCTACATTCTAAATCCATCTCATATGTAATATTAATTAACTATTTTAGGCATGACCGGGCTTTTTTGTCCGTGTATGTTGTTTGGTCGCAATGTAGAGGCGTTGAACGATGAGATACCCACGAACAACGCATGCATGTGTCATATGTTGTGTGTCGAAGGTGGCATGGCCCTAGCCGCGATTACTGCTTTCATCCCAGGAATCGATCCTAGCACCTCGTGTCTCATAACCGAGGGCCTTTTCTTTGCTTGGTGGATGTGTGGTATATATACTGGCATGGCAAGACAAGCCCTCCAACGTAAATATCACCTAAAGGTATATGGTACAAACATTTATTTTCATCAAATAACAAAT
The DNA here is from genome assembly GCA_025506515.1 of Flaveria trinervia. Lineage (NCBI taxonomy): Eukaryota > Viridiplantae > Streptophyta > Magnoliopsida > Asterales > Asteraceae > Flaveria > Flaveria trinervia. The sequence continues at coordinate 1,868,017 of CM046454.1, read as the reverse complement.
AGTAATGAAATATTCACTATTTATGTTTGGTACTTTGCATAGAATTCACCTTGTGACCCTTGTGTTGTACATTGTTGCTTGCATTGGTGTGCTATATGCCAAGAGCATCGTGAGATGAAGTTGCATCTGGCGGAAGGCGTTGAAGACTCTATCATTAGTCCGCCTCGTGTTCAAGAGATGAAAGTTATTGTCAAACAACGTGAGCAAGAGGTTAAGGCTACTTCTTCGTCTTCATCATATTCTTTGTCTTCTCGACAAGACAGTGAAGATAGTAAAGATATGGATCTTCAAGTCGTTAAAGATGAGAATGTTTTTCCTGATGACAATATCATGATATTAAAATGGAAAAAAGTCAGAGTTGTTTACTAGTTTGAAATGAATTAATATAGTTGATTTGCGTTACACTTGTTTCATATCTTACCTTGCTTTCTTTATCTTTAGCCACATAAGCTCAAAATCAAATATATATATATATATATAATATATATATATATAATATATATATATATATATATATATATATTATATATATATTATATATATATTCAAAGCCACATCTCCTTGTTGAGAAACTTAACTTTACTTCACAAAGTAAAATACATATACAATTCATATTTGATTAATGGAGTACGTTTCACACGTTTTAACCATACGATGAACACCCTATCATCTCTAAAAACCTTCCCATTATCTCCTCTATGTCAACTAGTAGTGTATACTTTTACTTGTGATCATATGAGGAACGATAAAAAATATCCAAGAAGAATATTTTTTACCGGAACTCGCATGATGGAGAAACTTTTATTTTAGAAGGAAAAAAGATAGTCTAGTTATGTGAAGAACAATTACAAATATCCAAATTTTATCTAGAGCTTAAACCTTAAGTATAACATTATAAATGCACTAGCATGTCTCACACATAAATAGTAGTAGAAGTCATAACGTGAAGACACTAACATCATTACATAGAAGATCGTTTGACAATTCACCTACTTGTCATTGCAACAACTTAGTTAAATGATAAACAATACTAATGCTAAAAAGTGACTCTGGAGTAAAATATAAGTGCATGTAAGAATTTAAATCCAAATATTCAAGACAAAACTAATCTCTCGTTACTTGTTTCTCCGTTCTCATATTAAACATCGATTACATCCTTTTTTTATTACAACCTTATCGGGTAAATGATAAATAATACCCGACCGGCTATATGTCGGGTCACGACCCGACCCACTTAACCTCATATCTCTACCCTCTACAACTCAAAGTCCCCGTCAATTTAACTAAAAAAGAAAACCCCCAAATTCCAAATTAGGGTTTATCAATCTATTGTTTTCTTCAAGAACAATCAACATCATGATTCGATCTTCTTCACGCTCTTTATACAAATTAGCTGCTTCATGTAGATCCTTAACCTCTGTCACATCATGCCGATCTCCGGTAACTGCCAACGCCGTTCGGCGGTTCACAACCGATCCGACGATTGGGAATAGAAGACAAAATGGTATATATCATCGATAAAGTGATTTGTGTTTCTACATTGATTGTGAAATCCTTATTATTGTTGTTTTTACGTGTTATTTTGCAGGAAATTTCAGTTCTTTAGTTTCTCTACGGTCAAGATTTGGAGTTTGTAGGATCAATGCAGGTGGTGATGTGAGTTCTTATGAAGGGAGATCGTTTGCATCAAAAGCTTCACGATCAACAAGTAAGAATGCATCAGAGGTTGGATTTTGTACTCTTTTTTGCTTTGGTGGATTATTTGTAGAAGCTTTTTAGTATGTGCATGTGAATGTGAGTGTGTATTTAGGTTAAAGGCAACAGTTTTTGTTTGACAGCAGCTGTGCTGGATGCTTTGCAAGTTTTAGAAACGTTTAAATAGAGAAGCAATGAATTAGATTGTTTGGATGTGAGAACCAATTTGGCTTAGAACTCAATATGAATCTATGTCAGAATGGCTCTAGCTTTTGACCAATTTCAAACTTTTATGCTGTGAATAACTCTCTTGTTATAACACCTTAAGCAAATCCCGCGTCATTAAGTCCACTAGAGAGATACCGAGGCATAGGCTCGTGGGTGAGGGAGCCATTTGGTCTATCAACCTCACATTTGTTGTCCATACAACTAATGTGGGACAAGCCCAATATCTTGCAATGGTTTCAGACTTTCAGTTTGTAATATACCACCAACGTGTCTAGGGCGCATTGGATGAGGATAAGTGAAAAACTTGAAAGTTAACAGTGCTTGTGTTGGATAATTTCTTCATAAGTTCCACTCAGCCAATCTAACACAAAGTATTGAGCTTCAGCTTCATAAGGGCAAAACGAACAATACTGGAAAGCCATAGTTGATCACAACTGTACATTCCCTTTCTCGCGAAATAAGTTTTTAGTGGTAAGTTTGAAGTTGATCGCAGTTGTAGATTCCCTTTCATGATAAAGCGTCGTTCGTAAGAGCTATCATAGTTGTAAAATAGAGAGTGGTAGATCAAAGGTGGTTGGTGTTCTTTATAGGAACTAGTTTGATGCTTGTATTCGAGTATATCTATGTATATTTGTTCCTTTTTAGCCTTAGTTTTAACTCGTTGGAACACTTGGTAGATCTTAATGAGAACTTATGTATTTCACTGTGTGTTTATTAACACAAATTTTAACTGTTTAGTCTTAACGTTCTCCTATTTTTTTTCACTTACTTGACAGACTAGGAAAGATGTAACAACTGTTGAAGATCCATTCGATGCACCCACTTACAATATACCAGAGAAGCCAATGACATTTACAGAAGGAGCTTCGTATAGTGTTGTTATCCTGGCAGGGCTTGGAATTGCTGCTGCTGCAGGATATGGTGTTTTCAAGAACTTATATTTGAACCAAAAGAGTAAGACTTTGTGACATAAGTTTTGTACTTTTTACTTAACTTTGTTGTTATTTGACAGTTTTTTTTATATTAGGTACAAGGTTTTCAACAAAGCTCTGCATAGGATTCAAGATGATAGTCAGGTTTGATCGTTGTCCAAACTCAGTGTAATAGGTTTCTGTTTTATATACGTCTTTTGTTCCTAAAAATTTATCCTCATTTGTAATAATTTGAATCCGTATCAGGTTAGGGTCAGGATCGGCTCACCTATAACCGGATACGGTCAAGAAAGCAGAAACCGAGCAGCTCGCCAACGAATCCCTAACAGAGTCTGGAAAGATGATGATGGTGTTGAGCATGTTGAGGTTAGCCTTCTAGTAACTGATAGATCCATTTATGTTTGATGATTTCTGGTATTGGATGCAGAATGCTTTTCTTGTTTGTGTTTTGTTTAATGAATGGATGTTTGCAGGTTCAGTTTCATATCCGGGGGCCACATGGAGCTGGTAGGGTTTTTACAGAGATGTTTAAAGACAAAGAGGATAAACAATGGAAGTTTATGTATCTGCAAGTTGAGATCCACTCGCCATCTCCATCAAGAATGTTGCTTGAATCTTATCTTCCAGCTTGATGAAGGTATCATCATCATTTCATTCTGAATTTCCCTCTGATCAGTCAGTCTTTTATCTAAAATTTTACAAAATGGGTCAAAAGCCATTCCCACCATGTGTGATTCTTTTACTTGAATTCGAAATTACTCACTTTTGACCCAACCTGATTTGACTGTGCCTGTTCTGTGTTTACGCAGGCAATAGATAACAAGTATGCCCCCGTCTTTCAAACACAGCTGATCGTTTTTCCATCGCATTAAGTCCAAGACACTAGCCTGGATGGTTTGATCAAGGCTGTGTTTTGATGACTATTCTTTTGGCAATATGTTCATACAGATATTTTTATCATTTTATTTGGTGTCAAGTGGTGGTTGTCACTAACTTCATTGCATTATTGAAAACGATTTTAAAGCGAGAATGAAGATACACATGTATTGTTTGGATTGGTTGTAAGCTCTTGATATTGAATTGATGATCACAAGATGATACGTCAGCGAAGAATAACTGTAAAATCAGCAGAATGAAGATCAAATACTAAGAACTGTAAGATGGACAAAAAGGGTGTGTGTAACTTACTTTAATCGCTATCATTGTTAGTTAGAACCTTCTTGTATTTAGTGCGTCTTATAATTGTTAAGTCAATAGTTAGTATATATATAAGAGAGATTCATTAAATAGTTAAATTGATTAGAGATAACATCAATTTAACTTTGTAATTCCATATCAGTTAACACAAAGGGTGTAATTCCTAAATGCATGCATGAAAGTTAAAGGGATAGTGGTTTACATAAGACTTGGTCTTCCATTTGACCGGGTCTTCTTTTGAGTTGGGTCGTAGGTCAATGGGAAGTTGGTCCGTAGGTCAATGGGAACCCACGGATAGTCCGTATTATAGTAGATTATCTCTGAACGTCTCCCTTTGAACTCTTAGCTCGCTCACATAATTCCGCACTAACTGTTGGATTTACCATTACTAAGCATCATGATACAATAAAAAAGTTTCCAACTAAGATGTTGGCGTCACTTAATGTTGACAAATAACACTGTCAAATGTTCTGATGATGATTTTTATCAGTGCTAAGTTGCACTTAGTGGCTCAAGTCAGTAACGACGTTGAGGTCAATAGAAATACCGATTAGTTGAACTTCATATGATGGATAACCATTGTAACAAGCAATCGTGAAATCATTGGAGAAGAGTTGTAACTTGCACCAAGTTATATGGTTAACAAAAGTGACAACAATCTTTTGTGGAATCATTTGGTGAGCTGAAACTCTTTGCAGCAACTCAAATACTGTAAACAGAGATAATGCCTATGCCGCCAATCAAAACTTTCATCAGCAACAGCAGTAGCAACTTAAGATGAGTTGTAATTCTTCAGCAGTTAAAATTACATGAAGTTTTGTATCGTTAGTTCTATACGACTCAGTTTTCATATGTATCAAACATAAGGCAAACAAAACACTAGGCCTTCTATAGTTCTATCATGCTTCACATTATTATCTGGATGAAGCATTTACATATCCCAGTGTATAAAACCACATGAAATTTTTGAGATAATTTTCAGTTTAGCAAGTAAAATTCGCTAGAAAAAAGAACCAATTGATGTAAGAAGATTTTGCATTCAATTTTGCATTCAATACAGATCGTTGAAGCTTATTAGTAAAAATCTGAGGTTTTGAATTCAAGTGTCAAATTTATATGCAAATGGTTATGTAAATGCCTCTCGTTGCTTCGTCGGCAAATCTAGTTCAGGCTCGAGTGGACTGAGGGGAGAAAAGTAGTGATCCACCATGTCTTCTGATACGTGTTCTAAGCTTGGTGGGTTCCACTGTAAAGTGAAGAAAACAAATGTTAAGCTTGTGATTACAAAGATACCAGCATTCGAGAAGAGAAAGAGGGTATGATCGTGTTTGATGATGCATTTTGTATTCCAAGAACACCCATATATAACAAATTCAAGATTCTAAACAAGATGGGAAATTTAGTAAACTTTTTGGGAACAAATTAGAGGATGGTTGGTACCTTTGGTGCAAAATCTTTATCCACTACTCGTGCCCGAACACCCTGTTAGATAAAACACAATCTCCATGAGTAGACAAACAATTGATAATAGCTAATATTGAAGGGGCCAAAAAGGCGGACTTACAAGAAAGTCTTTTTGAAAATTTTAATGTCATATTATAAAATGATTATAAAAACTATCTCCATTATAAAAATAATATAAATAGGTGAATAAAACAATTTAGAAGATATTATGTATTAAAAGAATAGTTTGGATGACTTTTGACCTGTTTGATTGTAAACCTTTTTGTTAATCTGATTTGTTTGAGGCAAAACATAACCCAAATAGGCACATTTAGAAGTCATTGGCTTGCCAGTTTACCTCACAAAAATCACGGGATATCTGGCATGACATTGCTCGTGACGTCAGCCGAAACTCACGAATTAGGCACTGATCAAGTGTCTGAAACCTCCCTTCTCGTATCTGAATACAAAATTAACAAAAAATTCAATTCATAAAATCAATATTGAGCTGAGGAAGCTATATCTTGAAAGACTTACTGATCTCAAGGAAAGCTTCAAGCTCAATGGCGAGGCATATTTTAGTTTCTTCAAGGCGGAATCACACCATCCGTCATGTTGACTTTTCGCCGCTTCACATTCCTGTTGTTTTGTCGGATTCATAATATTCACTCAAAATTTTATAAAGACTACTAAAAACTGCAACTTGAAGTATACCAATGCATCAATGATTTCCTCAACACTATCGTGGCTGAAGCATCTATCAACCATTTCCATCCTAACCAAATGAAGGTGAATCATCAGCTTACACTGTGGTTTGCACAAAACTACGTAAACCAGGCACTTACAAAAAGTCATAAACATGAAAGTTCACCTTTTGAGAACACTGTTACTATCTGGATAGTCAAAGTCGCTGTACTTTGCAAGAGAAGTTTCAATGACAGATGGATCATCAGTTATCAGATTCTTTAGACATTCCTCAATTTCTCGAACACTCTGCAGGTGATGTTATCAAAGTTCTCAATAAACCAAACATATAATGTTACAAAAAGGGAAGTGTCCAAAAGAACTGACTGCGCTGTGTGAATAGTGTGTGGCAAGCCCACACGCAACCATTTCCAAACCATTGAGCCTGTCTCCTGTTAGACCCAAATACTCCCCTGTATACAAGTTGATCTTTCTTTCATTTCACCATTATCAACCAAGTTAACATTTTTAAATTTGAATTTAGTATGGTAACTTGTAACCTTTAGTATAAGATACCTAAATAACCAGGAAGACGTGAAAGGTAAAACGAAGCACCAGCATCAGGATGAAGACCAATTAATGATTCAGGTGTAGCAAAAACCTGCAGTGCATTAAATTAAAATCTAATTAACAGGAATATAAATTACATACATGGAGAACATAGTAGCAGTAACGGTAGCTTAGTAGTTCACACTTCTTGAGTTAAGGTTTATACATGTTCAAACTTCTCAACTTGATCCATGTCGGATGGGTTGTTCGCACATACTTACAGTTTTATTGGTTGCAATCCTAAATGTTCCAGGTATCGAAATTGCAGCCCCTCCACCCATTGTAATCCCATCCAAGATGGCCACCTAAAAATGACATTAAAGCAATAGGTCTACTTTATGATCCAAAATCATTGGTGGTTATAGATACTCATTAGCAATAGTGCAGTGCTTACATTTGGTTTTAAGTATGTATGTACAAGGTATGCAAAACCATACACCTTCCTAAATATTTCTTTGCTTCCTTCAATATTGCCTGCTCAAGAGGAAGTAAAGTTTCTAGAAACTGAAATCAACCACATACGGAAAAAAGTTGTTCTTTTTGTACCTTTTCTGATCATATCACGCACAGAAACTATATCCGCACCAGCACAAAACGCATTGCCATTGCCCTACAAACAAAACTCAGAACCACGAAACATTCTTCAGTGTAAATCAAGAAAACTATGAAATAAATAACCGACTCACCTTCATCACCACAAAACCTACATTAGGGTTGTCTTCCCAACTTTCATACAGTTTGTGTAACCTGCTCATCTGCATAATCTAACTGCATTAGACTGTTTCTGATATGTTAGAAATCTGCTATAAGTTATAACCATTTACAAATCTTCAACTTCAGGACCTAAGAACTTATTATCCACCAAACAACATCAGTGAGACTATATAAGAAATTTCAACACTTAACATCCTTCATGCTCTCATATAATGTATCCAATTCAAAAGTAACTCATCTATACACATAGGGAAGTGATCAAATTCAAACCAGTGGAGTATTGAGCGCATTGAGTACGGATGGTCTGTTAAGAACTACAGTTCTGGAATTCGCATTGCCTTCTACTAACACCTGTAAAACCATCAAATTGCACCAAAATTCATCAAAATTTCACCAAAATTTTATCGAATTCATGGGATCAAGAGCATATGTGTGATTGATGACTCGATTGAAGTTAAACTCACAGAGGAATCAGTATCGTTGATGATTGATTGGTCAGAGAGAACGCTGCTACTTCTAGTGCTAAAATTAATTGTTGTTCGATGAAATTCATTGAGGAAAAATCGATAATAATGATGATTATAACACTGTCTTCTCGCTAAGATCTGCATTTTCTGTGTAGAAATGGAAAAAGATTAGATCGCTGATGAATTGATTAAGGTGCTAACAAGCATAGGGTAATCTAACCCTAAACCTTTCATAGGCTGCCATCTTTGTCCAAATATTTAAATTTGGGTTGTTTTGAATTTTATTTTCGGTTTTTCTTTAGATGTCTATACCAATAACAAACTTAAAAGTTTCAAGTATGATGTTATAATGGTAAGTAGGGATGTTTAAGTTCGTATATCTGAAATGTGAATATCCGAATTTATTATTACTTCTAATGTTGAGTGTTTAAATCTTGTATGGTATGTCTAAAGATGTTAATAAAATCAGATTATGAGCTTTTTTCACCAAATATTCATAAAAACTACTAAAAATCATTAAAAGACTTATAGGGTAATGCTATCTAGAGTATACATAGTAATGTTCCTATCAATGAGATTTATAGTTCAAATCTTGTGATGAATACAACTTTAAGAATACTATTAGATGAACGTATTTTTGACGATTTAAGGACAAACTTAAAATTAGTTAAAACCTAAAGTTGACACTCTTTTAAAGCATTTACAGTCATTTTCTTATATCAACAATGTCCTTATGTTTTTATGAGTGATTTTAAGTGAAATGAGAAAATGTAATAGATAGTAATAAATCATATAATTTAATTGAGTAATAATAAATATAAAAATAAGATATGTGAGGTCTAAAAAAATAGAAATTTCAAAAACAAAATTAAGTTTTAGGTAAATTATATAGATGAAAATTCTGATCTGAAGTCTCTAAATAATTTCGTAAGCATTTGGTATTTTAAGTTTACCTGTATAAGTCGTTAAATAATATCGTGTTCACACTATACGAAAATTAAACACACCATGTTTCAAACTAGAATTTGAAATATATATATATATAATGAAACAAGCTTAATGAGAACAATTATATCAAAATAAATAAAGGTCTTAGAATTTTATGTTATTGTTTTATTTAAAATATATACGGGAAAGTGTAATTAAAATTACCAATACGGAGTACATAGTTTTGATTATGTAATAGTAAATTAAAGCAAGTCTTATTTCAAATCACCGCAATAAATGAAAATTAGGAGACGAACAAAAACATATGATATGAAGAAATTGATGAGAGAATATATATAACCATCAAACTCATGTTTACATATGAATATCGTCATGTTCACATGTGAATAACTATTAACAAGTCTAGACTAAAAAATCCTAACACAAATCATCGTGTTCACATGGATATAACCATGAATCTTCAACTTTAACTGATTCATAAAAACAAACACAAATCTAAATGAAAAGTTGAATCTAATTAGAAACCAACAAATAGCGAAGAAACCACAGCATTAAACTATGAATCCAAAGCATTGAAATAAACCATAAATGCCTTATCGAAAATAAATCTCTCTACTCTAATAAACGGGTATCTAGGAGAGATACATGTTAACATAATATTTTTCCTCATCAATTTTTTTATTCTCTCTCATATTTAATAATCATATTAATTATTAATAATATTTTTAATTTTTTATATTTAAATTATTTTTAATAAATTAAGAAATAGATTTTTTTACTATTGTTATATCTAAGAAAATAATTTTTCATAATATTTGAAATATTTCTAGAACATCAAACTTTTTTGAATATACAATATTTTATAATTGATGTTTTTAAAAAGTAAATTTATTATAAACAAAAAAGAATTACAATTGAAAGTTATAATAAGAAAGTTTTTAAGTATAATATTTTTAAAACATTTGTTGTGAAATAAAAATTTTATTTTACTTATTATAAAAAATATTTCAATCATATATTATTTTAAAATATTGATTTATAATTAATAAAATTTTGTATTCAACTCTTGTAATACATGTGTTAACTCAACCTAGTGAAATAATAAAAACAAAACAAGTAGTATGTTACACTCTAATCAAATATATTAAAAGCTTGTCATATGTATCAATAAAAGACACATGTTAACAATTATTCATTTCATAAATGTCTCAACTTTCAAATTATCCAACAAGACAAATAACAAGATTACATTGATCAAGTACATGTATTCGGGTCTGGGATTGTCATGCTACACGCTTGTGCTACTTTACGAGCACCAGGCATACCAAGAATCGGCCCGTAAACTGGATTCTTCACGTAGCCACACAAGCAACTAACTTGAGCATGGAGATCATTGCAACATTCGGAGTCGGTGCTGGTGCTATATTACCCGTTATATATGAAAGGCATGGATAGAGCTTCGTAGGGTCGCAATTTTGTGACATTCCGACGTTCACTTGCGCCATAAGAATCGTCATAACTATCGTAACTGTAACCCAAGAAACATAAGACATCTTCATTGTTGAAAGAGGAATGTGAAAAGATTAGAGAGAAAATATTGTTGTAAGCATTGTTATATGAACAAGTTTTGCAATGCTATTTATACACATAAAAAGTAAAATTATGAAATCTTGAGTATTAAATTTAAATTTAAAGGTGATAAAAGAAATTGTAAATTTAATTACTCATAATGTACTATCGTACAAAACAATTTAATTAATATTAGCGAATGTGTATTAAATTCATTGAATGTACTTTACATTAATTATCCAGGTTGACAGCTAATTTAACCACCGGCATTAAGAACTGCCTCTAATACCCAAGTGCGTATTTCTCAAACGCAATATCAACTGTTATATTGATTTTGACGTTTTAGGCCTGACTTATTTCAGAGCAACGAAAACGCATCATTGTAAAAAAAATTCTAAGTCAGATTTGAACTGAACTTGAGACTACAAATATCCTAAATAAATATATAATTAATATAATTTATATATTAGGTGTAGTTCAGGAGGCTCTAGTTTTGCTAGAAAAAAATTATACATTGAGTAAACAGTAAACTAATATATCATACTTCCTAGAGTGATGACGATAATTAATGTGTTTCTTACTCGACTTTTACCAACGAAAAATTCACCATAAACAATTGTAGAAATTAAATTGTAGATATAAATAATTGTTGGAACAACCATAAAATTGGTTATATTTAGTGTCATTTATGCAAAATTAGGTGAACCAAATGCAAAGTTTATACTACATATAATGGTTGTTTAGTTAAAATATTACTTAAATATCAAGGTGATAAAAATCATTTTACTAAAGCTTTTTTTAAATCAAGTGTAGTGATTAACTATTGATTAAAGCTCCTATTGATGCACTAATATAGAAAAATTTGTGTTTTGTGCTCGTTAAAGACTTGAAGCTCTATAGGTCTAAAGTCTTTTTTTTAACTATCTTGTAATATTGTTTGAACTTTTATTTTTGTTCATGTCATCATGTTTGGAGCTTCACTACATCCAATCTTAATGAACCCCTCTCTTCCCACCACACCACACACACACACATTTTCATCGGTAGTGTCAATTTTCGACACGGTAATGTAATTTTTTTAATATATATATATATAGAGAGAGAGAGCGAGAGTTCGTCCCTTTTATAATAGTTTCATTTCGCCTCCGTCTTTTATAATGTGGTTCAAACTCCGCAAGATGAAAGTAATGATTTAATGGTTGATTATTCTTCGGTACTTAAAACTACACACAATCTAGTTCTTTATATCATCACGAGTTTATATGCACTCAGCAACTTTGGTTGTATCTAGTTGAGTAGTAAATTGTTAATATTAAATCATATGTCACATATTTTTTCTAATTCTAATCAGTAATCTCTGGTTGTTTTTCTTAGAGACCAAGCCCAATTGTGCTTAACTGAACAGACCCACAAGTCCGCAACTACTCAGATGGTGAAAATGTGTAATAAGCCTCGTATGAGAAAGCCCCAGGCCCGAAACAGACTAAAAAACCAGATCACAGGGCATGGCCCATTTCAATTATTTGGCATCGACACTTTACATATGCGGAGGCAGAGGTGCATATCCAACCCGGCTACCCGACCCGGTTTAACCTGGTAGCTCCCTAACTCAAGTCCAATACGATTCAACCTGTAGGGTTCAAACCGGTTTGTCCCTCCACACGCCAACCCGGGTTGATATAAACCCAGCATAAACCAGATTTATGTTTTAACTATTTTACCCCCTTGAAACCGGGTTGGATCCGATCCAGAACCCCGGTCAAACTCGGTTTGAATATTTAACCAAAACCCGACCCGGCTTCAAGTTTCAATCCGATTTGTGCACCTCTATTTGGAGGCGTATGAAAATATGGTGGGATTTTTAAGCATTTAACTTCAAATCACTAATGAAGGTGGTGATCGATTAGAAAGTCACAAGTAAGTTATTATTCATGGATTCTCAGGTCGAACCTAAACATGACCAAACCTGAAAATATTACTAGACGTATTAATTGAACATAGCAATAGTTTCAGGGTTGATATGAACATTAACAGTTTAACTTTGAATTTTATTTTCTTAAACATTTTACATACTAATACTCTAAAAGGTAGAATTATACAACCAAAAAATACAAGCATATTAAATTTAATTGCATTTAAATTATAAAACTCATGCTCATATCTATAGATATTAATAAAAAAATGTTTCTTTTGACACTTGTCATCTTCTTAAACCATATTTTTGATACTTGTCATTTTTTTTAAATCTCCTCACTTTATTTTCCCTCCAAAAGAGTATTAAAGTTATTTAAACATTCAAATAATTTTTCTCTCTTCATAAAAATTAATTTGATTAATTAATACATTTTTCTCTCTCATCTAATTTTTTTAAAATCAAACTATGTTTTTAAAGATAATTTTTTAAGAAAATTAAAATTCATATATTATCTAAAACATTGAACCTTTTGAAATAAAATATTTTAAATCAATCATTTTTTTTAATTTATTATAAAAATATAGAATTTTCTAAAAGTAGTTTTATTAAAACATCCCGAATAATTAGAAACTTAAGTTTAATAAACAAGATTTTTATAAATAATAAAGTTGTATAAGAAAATCTTATAAAAAATATTTAAGAAAATCGTACTGTAAATTCTCGTGTTTATTACTAACTATAATCTGTTCAATAAACGAGTTTCTAGACTATCTATTTACCTATATATCTATACTAGGTTAGTATCCGTGTATTACACGGGTTGAATAAATATAATAATAAATAATTAGTAATACAAATTTATGAATTATAAAATCATGTTTAGAGATAAATATGATTATAATTGCATATGAATAGCTATTTTAAGTAAATACACAATAGTATGATATAGATAGATGAATATATAGATAAATAGATAGTCTATAAACTCATTTATTAAATGAATTATAATTAGTAATAAACACGAAAACTTACAGTACGATATTTTAATGTAAGATATGTATAAAATTATATATACGTACTTGTTCAAAAGATAAAACAATAATACTTTTTTTAACTCTCTTATCTAAATTGTTTTATTTTTAAATATTTGTTTTAAGATTTTCTTATAACAATTTATTGTTTATAAAAATCTTGTTTGATTAAAAACTCAAGTTTCTAATTATTATGGTTGTTTTAATAAAACTGCTTTTAGAAAATTCCATATTTTAAAATTATTTTAAAAAGGGATTGATTTAAAATATTTTGTTTCAAAAAGTTCAATGTTTTAGAAAAGATATGAATTTCAATTTTACTAATAAAATTTATTTTTAAAATATAGTTTGATTTAAAAAAAAATATAGATGGGAGATAAAAATGTATCAATTAATCAAAATTAACTTTTATTAAGAGAGATAAATTATTTGAATGTTTAAATTACTTTAATACTCTTTGGAAGGGAAAATAAAGTGATGGCGTTTAGAAGAATGACAAGTGTCAAAAATGTGGTTTAAGAAGATGACAAGTGGTAAAAAACTCTTTTTTATTAGTATTTATAGACGTCTGTAACATATCTATTGTGTATTTACTTGAAATAGTTATTCATATACAATTATAATCATATTTTATCTTCAAACATGGTTTTATAATTCATAAATTTTTATTACTAATTATTTATTATTTTATTAATTCAACCCGTGTAGTACACGAGATACTAACCTAGTCTCTATTATATTTTAGGATATCAAGTTTAAGTTGTGAGTTAAGATACATTATGAAAAGTATAAAATTAAAGTGGTTTAAGTGATCAATCCATTAAACCACCTTACCCAATAAGTTTAAGTTGTCAAGAGAAATCACTCATGTAATCATCATAGGTTTACTTAATTTCTAGGAAACTTTGTTTACATTAAAAAAAATAGCGACTTTCACCTACGGTCGAATTCATAAGTAAACGTGGTTAAAGAAGAAAATTCGTTGATGAAGGGTTCGACAATATAAGGTCAATGTGGAGCAGATTACGAATGGATTGCTCATCGACTAACAACCATGAAAACTGAGCGGAAATCTTTTCTATAAGGTTTGGTCGTGACTCGTGAGAATATGAACTTTTAAGGGATGAATGACAAACATTCCAAACATTAACAGGGTCATAACAAGTGGAACGTAGTCCTGGTTGCCTATGTTGTATGTTGTAACATACAATCTTTTCACATTCATGACTTGCAAAATCAGCATAATCACTACAATTCCACCAAACCTAAAAAACTGTAAAAGATAAAAAAAAGAAAAAAAAAAGAAAGAAGAAAGATGAAAACAATGATCCGGTTTAGACTACGAGTAAATTGATTAATAGTTATTTTAGCCTAAAATGAATTCATTGATTATCATTATATGTGTACACGGGATAATGAAAGTTATTGTTTTAATTATTCTATTTCTAGATACTAATTTAATTGTTATTCCATAAATGATAAGTCTTTTAATCCAAGTTGATATTCTAAATAAATGTTATGAGGAAGAAATTAGATATTGGGCAAAGCTATAGATAAAGAAACTTGACATATATTCACACAAATATGCTATAAAAACATATGTATTGATGATTAATCAAAGTAGATTAAAAGTTGTTTTAAGATATAAATATGTTCTTAAAAGATACTTTTAGTTAGTAGATGCTTAATATATTTAAATTTTAATTAGGTTTCGATTATTTGGACATCTATTTAAGTTACAAAGACACATTCTCTTCTATTACTTTTTTTATTTATATGTATGTATAGAAAGAAAAAAAAAGCGTGTCTCAATAACCGATTAATATATTTTTAATTACCTTTAATTTATTCACATATATCTAAACCAATTATTATAAAGTTTATTTATTAATTAATTTAACGCCATAATTTTCAAATTATTGAAAATTCAACACTTTATTACAAAGTGCACAAGTCCACAACATGTCACCATAACATTCCTATATAACCCAAATCTCACTTTCATGTCTCCAAGTACACCATGCACTTCTCATTCTTTCTACTCTTACTATTCACTCCCACATGTTCACCGGCGAGAACACCGCCACGGCCGCCACCAGCGACCACCGTCATCTCCGCCACGAACCGCCACAACTCCACATGGAGCCACTTCACAAAATACCTCAACGCAAGCAAAGGTAGTCACATCAGCGGCATATCAGATCTCAAAAACTACATGCAACATTTCGGGTACCTCGAACTCTCCAACACAACCTTTGACAACAAATTCAGCGACCAACTCGAGGCCGCGATAACCCGATACCAACAAAAACATGGCCTCACCGTCACCGGAAAACTCGACTCCGAAACCATATCTCAAATGATGTTACCGAGATGTGGCGTGCAGGACAGGCACACGACACGATCATCGAAAGTGCACGCAATCCAACATTATAAATACTTCAAGGGCAAGCCTAGGTGGTCACGTGCCATGCACGCGACTCTAACGTATGCATTTTCCCCTAATAATATTATCTCAAACTTGAAACTTGATGACATAAAACTCATCTTCCGGCGATCTTTCTCCCGGTGGTCATCAGTGATTCCGGTGAACTTCACCGAGACTGAAGAATATGCGTATGCCGACATCAAGATCGGGTTTTACCGTGGTGATCACGACGACGGAGAGCCTTTCGACGGTGTATTAGGTGTTTTAGCACATGGGTTTTCGCCGGAAAGTGGGAAACTCCACCTTGACGCGGCGGAGACGTGGGCGGTGGATTTTGAATTGGAGAAATCCGCAGTGGCGATCGATTTGGAGTCGGTGGCGACGCATGAAATCGGTCATGTGTTAGGGTTAGCTCATAGTTTTGTGAAGGAGTCTGTGATGTACCCTAGTTTAAAACCTAGGGAGAAAAAGACTGAGTTGAAGGTTGATGATATTGTAGGAATTCAACAACTTTATGGATCGAACCCTAGTTTTAACATCGAGTCGTTGTCGCAATCGGATATGTCTTCGAACCACGGTGTTGGTTCGAAGATGGAGGTTGGGTTATCACGGTGGAGCATCGCGATAGCGATGATTTTAATCTCGTGTATAACTATAAAGATATAAGATATATAGTCTGGCAGAGATCTTAGGTTCGAATCTTGTTTACTGGTTTTCTGGTATTACTTGTTGAAGGAAGGAGACATTGGCAATTAGAGCTCTGATAAAACACTTGATCATGTTGTTAGCAGAGTATTGATGGATCTCGTGATTTTAGCTAGAAAAAATACAGGATATAGCATGAAGGAGATATAAGATTTTGTACATAATACTTTAACTAACATGAGACTAAGGGTCTCAATCTTAAACGTGTTGAGATTATTGTATACGTTTGTTTTATTTGTATAATTTTACTTTGATCTTATAGAAAACATTTGGAATGAAGGTGATTAAATATATTTTATAGTAATTGTGTGTGTATTTCATCTTCCATTTAAATTTAGTATTTATTTTTCAAAACTAACACTTTAACTACATACCATGACTATTTTCACGTTTAACCAAAGGTTTAATAAATCGAATGATTATGAAATGGTAGATTTGACGGTTTAACCGTGTGGCTTGATTTTAAAACCGAACCAATCAGCCAAATTCCCTTAAAACTGGCTGATTCACTTATGCTTGATTAATGGATTCTTGATTCATACACTATTTAACAATCCAAAAAAAGTAAGTTGTAGTTTACAAAAAAGTAAACTGTCGTTTACTCTGTAAATTATAGTTTACAGTGCTGTAAATGAGAGTTTACATATTGCAGTTTATAAATAGGTGATGCATGTAATATATGACATTTGATTAATTTGTTCGTTATTTAATTTAGACACTGACTTTAACCAGTCGGTCCCACTTTAGAGTCCGCTTATGGAAATAGTGATTCTAGTAAAACAGAATTGTGTAGCTACAAAGGTTGGTGAATCTATATTCTATAATAATGATATTTTGAGTAAAACATAAGGAACTTTCCAACGGTCGTCGGTTGGCTGCTACCACCTAACATCACACACATACTATCACAGACCTTTCTAAGTCAACTAACGAATTTTCAAGACTTTATGTAACGTGTTATTAACTGCTATTTGTTTTGTCCTATACATATTAACCAGAATAATATGATAATTAGTTAACATATTTCATAGTTAGGATTTTTTTTCAAGCAATAGAAGATAACAAAATAATCTAATAATGAATGTTTGTCCATATAAAGAAGAAAGCAATGACATATTGTTTTGTTTTTTTATCTAAAATTAATTAATAAGACTATAAAAACAGTTTATACAACATTTCAATTGGAGTTTCGAACGATGATAAGGTTGTTTTCATGTGACTTGCATGTCCCTTGTTTGAGTTATAAAAACAATCTTTTATAATAATGAAAGGTAAGGATACACATATCAAGTTGCAACCAGACACCCTTGGAGTATGCATGTATCAGGTGTACCTTTCAAATATAACAACATAAATTAAAACTATATTATTACATTTTTATATTTACTATGTTTACATATTATGAAAAACCTTACGGTACAAAATGTTTTATTCGTGGGAAGCGTACAAAGTTATCATGTAAGAATGGAGGTTACGGGTGAAATTATTATGTAAGGGTAATAATTAATCACGCAGAGATGAAATTATCATAAAGGTGAAATTATTACGCAGAAGATATTTTTGTATGATATTTCCATCTCTGTGTGATATTCCGCGTGAGCGTAATTTCTTTTGCGTAATATCACTTTGTTCTTTCGTGATTATTATTGTTCTTGCGTGATAATTCCCTAAAACTTCGTACGCTTCACACGTAAAAAAAAACTAACCGGCCCCTACGTATTATATTATACTTTATGTATATCGTTGTCTTATGTAATAACAACACTTTTTTTTCTTGACATATTCAACCCCAATAAGCACGTCAAGTGTATGGTCAAAGTCAATTAGTCAAGAAAGTCTCAAATAGTCAAATTGTCATCTTCCTAGAAGAGAACTTACACTTAAACCCTTAGATATTGCCTTAATGCCAACAAATCCCATATATATCTTTTCATAATATGATCACATAACATATGTCCACAAAGTTTGTTGCCTTCAGATCGAAGTTTCATGTAACCTTCACATGAAAGTATGTACTACCAGAATACTTTATTATTTAAAATTGAAGTATATATTAAACTAGGTTAAAGTTCATGTATTACATGGGTAGAAAAAATAAAACATGTAAAAATTATTAGTTTTATAAATATATTATTTTCTAGATGTTATAGGTTTTTAATGAAATAAAAATATAATTAGTATTTGAAAATTATAACAAATAATGAAATTGAAAATTATTACGTTATCTTTAAAGATAAAATATAGTTGAAATCATATAATTTGTATGTATTAATAAATTGTTAAAATAAAAATAATTTATATCTTAGATTTTTTATAGTTTAATTTAGTTACTTAAAATAATTATCATTTAATATGAGAAAGGCAATAAACACAAATATAGATATATTTGTTAAACATATTTAGTAATAGAGGAAAGACAAATTGATTGTTGTTATAATTTTCGTATTTATTATGAAAGAGAGACGAGAAATAATTTTTTTGATATGCTAGGATGATGACACGTGTCATTTGTTGTGCTAGAATGATGACACGTGACTTCAAAATAACATTTTTTTATTATAAGTTATATATTGTGGAAGATATTTTTGTCATGAAAGTTAAGTTTTTCTTTTATTTATTTTTAATATAAATTCACACACTAATCAAATCTAATTCTAATCCATAAATCTGAAATGAATAGTTATAAAAATAAGTTTTTCTTGTATTTATTTACAAAAAAGTTTTCTATGAGGTACTTTTTGACACCACATTTTATGTCATAAATGTGTCGGAAATGAGTGTTTCAAATGTATTTCTGACGTATCTTTGCGTTGGAAACTTGTTCTTTCTAGTAGCGTTTGCGTAGGTCTAACTTTGGCTTGAAAAAAAATAGGCCGACTAGCCAAAATTATTGGTAAAAAACTTACTAGATTTGAAATTCAAGCTTGAATAGCTTAACATTGTTTGTATCAATAACACAAAGTTACAAACTTGATTAAAACTCGACAAATATATTAACACGTACTATCAGTACATGGTGCTCGAAAAGCTTTGATGAAAACATAGATTGTTATTTTTTATAGGCATAAGTTTGGGCTCAACATATGATAATATTATAAACTCAATAAGTTCTTCTCGATTGAGGTAGAATAAGTTTGGGCTCAACATATGATAATATTATAAAAATAAAAAGAATAAAAGATAAAAAGTGACATTTGGGCTAATTCTTATTGAGCCCAAACCAATAACAAATCACATCATATTTATTTGAAATGGATCCTATTAATGTAACACCTCCTTATGATAAATCGACGCCCGTCATATGACTCGTATAACATTACGTTAGATGTAAGGTTTTTCCAATTTCAACATAAACCGTTGAAATTAATACAACACATACAACATTATATATACATGACATCTAGCCACTTTTTATGCGTGGCATTTGGTGATATACAACGTATACGTTTTAATTTCTAGTAAACTTTATGTTAAAATTATTTGACGCGACGTAAGATTCCCTCAAGATATACTATATATAATAAATGATTGTCGATCGTAAATATATGTTAATTCTATAAGCTAAATCTTAGTTAATTCAAGTATTTAAGTATTTGTTTGGTTCTTTTAACTCAATTGTATCCATTAGCGATGTCATTATGGGAAAACAACTATTTTGTTGGCAAATATTTTAATGTGTGATGTATGCCAAAAAGAAATCAAGAGGAATTTGACGTTCAATCTTCACATGAGACTGGGTTGCTAGATTTAAATCAAAGATTCTTAATTGCCAACTCCATTATCCTTTTAGTAAGATTAAAACAAACATGAGAATCTATATATATTTCATGATCATGGACTAAACATGTATATGTTATTATTATATTTAATAACAAATACTTGTTACATGCATGCAAACATATACGTATTACCTACATAAATACAAATACGTATGACCGTATTCATAGACATACATAGGTATATCTTAATGTGTACATACACACATCCATGCATACATATTAGGACAATAAAGGTTTTGGTTTATTAAATGCTAAAGGACAAAACCATAATTAAATTAAACCCCACAACCATCGTCATCATGCCCTTTTCACTCAAGTGAATATTATTTTCCCCAACTAATTCCAATTTAATATTACCCTGCAATCAAAGAAACATGTACCTGACTTTTCTAAAGGAGCTATTACCATATATATAAATTTAACATTATTTTTTTATATAAATTTTCTTTATACGTATAAATGATATAAGAATGAAACCTAATCGAAAATCAAATTCACAATTTAGTCCGTCCTTTGTTTGTTTCCTTACCGATTAGATTAGGTTTCCATAAAATTGTTATCGTAAACCACACAAATAAGATCAGATAAATCATAGCTTATCCCAAACAATTATACTTCTGATTCAAGCGTACGATCCGTCAATATGTCATTGCATCAGGAACTATGTTTAATCCAATGTCTACAACATAGTTTTTAAATGTTATAAAATGATCAAAGATTTCATCTCAATAGTTCTTTTCGTAAAAGAAACAAAAACAATGCATAATCATATCATGACGTTGACATACATGTCAAATGTCTACAACATAGTTTTTAAATGTTATAAAATGAAATAAAAACGTACATCTAATCATGCATACAACATATATTATTATTGTAGACTTAAAGGTAATGATCATATGTTAAGCACTTAACATACAACTCAACAATGTTATATTAGATATGATATCGATCAATAGATTATATTAAACAACTCAAGAACACATACCATTTATAAAAGGTTATATATTATATATACACTATCTTTATAAACCACAGTTTACTGATCTGTAAACTACAGTTTATCATTTATAATAGGTTATATGTTAAACTAGAGTATACTACCATTTATCTTACTGTAAACTGTAATTTAGTCTTTTCAATAAACGTTATTAGTGTATCAATGAGAATCACTTTATAAAAGATCATATAACCAATTCTGGATGACGAAAAACAACAGTTTTCTATATTCTCATTTTAGATCACCACCAATTATAAGAATACATACAAATTGCTTATGTATTTATTCATTCATTTTAACACATAACATCCTTGAGAAGCTTGTACCTTCGGGTCCTCGGTGACGGAGCTCCGGTGGGTGGTTTACCTTTCTCCGAGCTACCCTCTTCACGATCTTGTTGCTTGATCTTGTTGCCCGAATTTTCAGACCCGACGTCCAGTTTCGCGGTCGGTTTCTTGGATAAACCGCGGTTTTCGGAGGTTTTGGTTTCGTTGGTCCGGCACCAGTCACATAGCTCCGGTGGCTCCGATGATTCACTATAACTGCTGCTGCAATACCTACATGTATAAAATGATGAAACTATTTACACAAAGATCTAAAATTCTATGTTATGGTGAACTTTCAAGAAAAGAGAACTATTGTGTCTTGATTTTTGATTTTATTAGTATGTCGCGTCGACATGTCACCACTATAGGCATTTATTTCGACGCAAAACATATATGTAGCCCCAATTATCGTGTCACGTATATCAATGCTATAGACCCTATGTGTATACATGTGTGTATGAGATATAGAGATGGTGGTTGTGAGTGGAGGAAACGTACGAGTGTTGGTAGCGGTGGTGACAGTGGATGCACTGGAAAATCTTGTCGGGAAAGCCGATGTCGCCACACATACAACATACTCTTTCAACATCCATCTTTTCTAACTAATGAACCCTAATCTTTCTCATATAAATATGATATATACACACACATACATATATACATGTATATATGGAAAAATCATCAAGACTGTTGACCCATATTTTTGTTTCAAATGACCATTGACTTTTGGATATTTTCAAAATAAATGCTGAGTTCTTAGCCCATCATTCAAATCCAACTAATTAGAAAACTAACTAATATATCTATACTATGTAAATATCGAAAGGTTATGAGTTCAAGTCTTACTTTGATCAAATGCTTAGAGTTGAGTCAGTAGGTAATGTTGTGAGGGTCAGATTGAACCGGTAGGTTCGATCAGGAATCATCATGGCCACCAGTCTGATCAAGTGCAGTTCGTTTCGAAGGCATTGAACCGCTTGGTTTGTCCTGAATCGGCGGTTGAAACCGGTCGAACCAGGGGGATTGGACCGGTCGGATTGGTTTTTTTATATGTTATTAAAATTTTCAGTATCTTTTCACATATATTCAATAAAATAGTTATAATTTTATCCGGTTACCATAACCGGACCTACCAATTACCCAGTAGGGTGTTTTGTTCACTGTCTGATCTGGTTCTGAAAACATTACTTGAATGTTTTCTCAGCAATAGGTTTCCTTCTAAGAGGTTGGGCCGTTGGGGGGTGCGGTGTCAGCTAATATTTAACATACTATTGTTACATACACTAAAATGTTACTTTTTTTTCTTTTGGTAAAGAGTCTGGTTATAATGATTAAAACATGGGTTAAAATGTTAATTTTGATGGTTTTATATATATGTATATATAGAGAGTTGCACACGTGTGGATGTGGTGTGTGTAAATTAAGGTGTGAAGGATATGTACATACAGATATAGAGACGCACATTTTGGGTTTTAGGCTGGACCCGAAACCGAAATTCAAACCAGGTTGGCCTAATGAGGTTTTTTGTACCCGGGTACGAATCCCGGGTCGGGTTTACTTGCGGGAAAACCTTACCGTCATACCGGGTAGGATTATCATTTGTTAGCATATTTATTTTTCTTTTACAGTCTTTCTTTCGTAATAAATAAATAAATAATAATAATATAAATAGTAATAATAATAATAAAGCATATAATAATTATGTTATTTAAAACAAATAATAGATAATCTAAATTTTTAAAACTATTTTTTTATTAAAGACACTTTAAAAAATGTATAAGACACAAAAGTTTTCTTGAACAAAAATATTTGTTTAATAAATAGAACTATTTTAATACCTCTTTTCTAAGTTTTATAAGGATGATTCTATTTTTTTAAAATAAAATTAAAAACGACCAAAATGTTTTAAAAATCAACTAATAAACACTATCTTATAAAATAAAATTTTAAAATGATATTAGTATTATTACTTAAAATTAAAGTCGTTAGTTATATGTAATTTAGTCATATTTTATTTAATTCACGAGGTATCATACTAGTAAATTGTTTTTTTCAAGTGACTATTGTTATGTAATGAATCTTATGCAAATATATTTTTAAACTTTAAAATATAACTTTATGAAGATGAAACATTGGAACATGTTACATGTAAGGTAGCAAGGTGGATCGTGAGAGATGGTGCGTGAAGGACGATTCGTATGAGGTCTCTTATCATAAGTGAATCGATATATATATATATATATATATATATATATATATATATATATATATAATATATATATATATTATATATATATATATATAATATATATATATATATATATATCAAGTGATACCTTGGTTCAAATTCTAAAAGTTAAGGTTAAACTACTATATCTTTTTGTTATTTAGATTGATTGTTTCAAAGTGTTAGTTTTCTTTTCAGTTAAGTCTCATCATCAAGACAATTACTAAACACTTATCTCATTTGGAACAAACAAACATTCAATCTTATCTAAAGTTCAAATGTCAATGTCATGAACATGATATCACTCGACAACTATTGAGTTCTAGCTAACAATCTAACTCCAAGAAATGTACATTCACATTATATAATTCTTTCTTTCAACAACTAATCTTTAGTGTTCTTAATCGTTTTTAATTGACTTTTAAACACTAAATCGTTTTTATTGACTTTTAAAATCATCATAGCAGTCTATAACATGATTTGAACTATCAATTTTTAAACAATGAAATTAGGCAAAATGTTTTATAACAACTGATCCACTTTATTGCCACTTAATATGAAATACCTCTAAATATTTAGAAAATATATCATTACCCTTTAGTTGAACATGTACCTCGTCGTTATTGAGATATACGAAATCTAATAAATATTAACACGTTTTCTATCACGTTTTTTCATCTCAAAAGTGACAACCATAACTTAGTTACCAACAATATAAAAGATGTCTTTAAGTGACTAAATCGTCAGTGCCAACTTGAAAAACACACGGAAGTAAAGGTGAACGAAACCGGATTTTTTTTTCTTCAAGCCGGTTCTAGTTAGGTACCAGTCCAAGTCAAAACCAGCTTAAGTTAAAACCAGATCAGCTTAATTCGGGTTGGTGTGTTGGTGACCAGCTTTTTATCGGTAATTTAATGGTATAATCGGTTTTTGACAATCTTGGTTCCAATTTCGAACTGGTATAACTATGGAGAAATATAAATTTACGGTTTATATTGGTTCCTAACCATTGTGTATAGGTTACAGGTTCAAACTGATTCGTACAGGTACCAGTTTGAGTTAAAACCGCATCGCAAAAATTTGGGATGTTGACTTCATTTTGATCTTTCATTTCAGCTTGATCGGTTTTGATCAATTTTATATAAACCGGTTACGAACCTACTGTTTTATTGGTTCCTAACTGGGTTATATATGTAGCACTTCCAAACAGGTTGGTTTGGTTCGGGTTCACGTAAGTGGTTTCGGTCTAAAACCGGGGTTTTTTTCCCACTTGTACACGAAGTTTATTCCTCCTAACACAAAGATCCCCTGTGTTTATACGCAATAATAAGGGTAGATTTGGGCTTAGGTTAAGTTACATGTATTAATGGACTGATTTGTAATTGAAGTTAGGGAACGTACAAAATAAATCAATGTTTTTAGAACCAGATCGGACACATTACTGGTTTAATGGTCGGCCTGTTTGGACAGGTCGAATCGTATTTAAGAACCGGATGATGTTATAATTATATATAATATAATATATATGGTTATACATATAATTCAATATAAGTAATTTATATGTGTTTTTATAGTTATATATAAAATATAACAATAATATTATGTTCAACATAATAGTTTATTGTTTAACACCCCATTTTTATCAATTAAAGTCCAAAAAAAACATAAAATCGGGTTCGAACCTCGGTCCGGTTCCCGATCCGACCATCGATTTGGGACGAACCGGCCGGTCAAACCCCTCCATACCAAGTTGATGTGAACTGGTTTGGCCCTCCTCTTATTCGCAGTCGGATAAGTTGGACCAGGCGGTCTGATCCGGTCTCGAAAACAATAAAATATATCAATAGTTGTTTTTTTATATTTACCAAAAGACCCAAAGCAACATCAAACAACACCACCTATATATCAACACAACTACTCACAACTTACATCTCCAAAACATCAAATACAAAAACAAAGATTCACAATTCTTCCACATCTTCAATCTTCATCGCCGGAAACATCGCCGGAGTCCCGTGTCTTCGTCCAACGATGCACGCATTGTGCATCGGAGAAGACTCGTCAACGGAGAACGGAACTGTTGGGCCCCGAAAACGCTCGCCGCCGACACATGTTGTGGCCTCACGGCGTGGGCATCCCACCCACCTAAATGTACCGAAAAAGTTGATTTGTTATTTTTTTAACCGGCACACACCTTCTGATTTAAGTCCTATTTTACTTTTAAAATATCTCATTAATCACGTTTTACTTGTAGCTATATGTTATGATACAGTGAGTGTGAACAAAAATCATATCCATGAAGTTAGTGGATGTGATTAAATTTACATTAAAAAATATGTGTCAAAGCATTCACAGTAGTTTTTTTATTTTTATTTATATAATTACATTAAAAATTGTTATATTTTCTTTCTTTTTTTTAGTTAAATAATATTTTTTATGTCATTATCATTATTTTTTCTATTTCTTTCACTCACAACCACTTTAAAAAATATTAAAAAATTTATAAGGATTAAACAGTGATTATTCAAATTATTAATTTACAATAACATTTTCTCGTTCATTTACTCACAACCACTCAAAACCATTCTATATAATATATCAAACATACTCACATACTTTCAAAGACTTCACTGTGAATGCTCTCATTTGTTAGAATGTGTGACTAGTTATTATTCGGAGTGAGATATACACATGTTTGAATTTAAGTGGCTTAAATTATATCATATTGAGATGTAATGGGAATGATACACATCCAACGCCCGTGACTATGGTAATACCAAGGAGGGTCACGCCCAAGCGAGGGGTAGCGCATCAAAACCGCAAGCCCTCTACGTGACACTCACAATAACCACTTACGGTTGTGTAACACATAACCTTAGTAAACTATATGTCTAAATACCTCATTAATCATCTTCTCTTTTAAGCATCGGCTTATAGTTTATTCAATAAATACCAATGAGAATATAACTCACGTTTTTTTACATTAAATTCATTTTTATAACAATCAAAAGAACTTATTCGTCTTAATGTAATAAAAAAAAGCAAACAGAGATTTAATGAGAGGCCCATTGAGAGAGATATGGGCCATATTGCTACAAATATTTTATTGGGCTTAATGTGGGTGAACATTTCACCCAAAGACTTCAATTTCTGCAACTTGTTTTCCTTTTTGTCGATTTTCTGTTTAAAGATTTACTTTCAAACCTCATGGAGTTTTAATGTATCTTGTAAAGCATAGACTAGATATTCATTGATGGTGAGAAAGTTTTAAGAATCTAGATTACTTAGACAATCAAGAAATTGTGACACCTATGATTATTGTTATTATTTCTTGACTAATTTGCTTAACACTTTTAGTTTTCTTGAAATACACTTTGTTGACGTTGATGATTGGCTTCAAAGAGTAAAGATCGAAAAATTTACTTATTTGATCGAGACAACATCAATTGACTTATCTACCATGGATATTTTTGCTATTGATTTGTTTGAATTAGTTCAATTTCAGATAGTCGATCGTTCTATCAACCTTTTGTGTGATGTGCATGGTTTGGTATTGATCATACTATTATTTCTTTTTGAATTTTAGTTTATGACATCGGGGATGATAAGTTATGAACATATGATTGAATTATAGCTAATAGTTCTGTCATATGTTTTTTATACATAAATTACAAAGTTCATCCTTGCTTCTCATCTTGCACTTTCTCCCTAGCTTAAACTTTTCGTTTCTTGCATACACTCATTGCATATTATACATCGTGATCTAGATGAAACTAACATGACCCCCACGAGTGTGCTTTTGGGGGTTACGGCCTCGGGTCACCTCACAACCGGATCCCTAAATGTTGAAGCTCACATCCAAGTTTAAAATATCTGAAAATGGCCCAGCCCAACAATCAAATACCATCTAAATAGGAATTGTAGCAGAAAATATCAACCAGAATTATTAGTATTGAATTTCAAAGGGAGAAAATCTAGCATGTTGAAAGATTTTCAATCATTAGATTCTATTTTATTATCAAGTTTACTTGATAAAAAGGAGCATGTAACATAATTAAAGATGTATTTTCATGGTGCTCAACAGTCCTTATTGGTCCTCCAAGGAATCAATTCTCGAAAGGATCTTTTTATAAATATTTAATTACATCCCTTTGATTCTCTAATCATTTCTCTAATCATTTCATGACAGTATACATTTTTATATATAATTTTAATCATCTCAAAATTACATAAATATTCTATTTTAAAAGTATCCTTTAAAATTTCAAAAATTGCATAACAATAGCATTCAAGAAATGAGAAGTTGAGATGGTTAGAACTTAGACCTATACCTCGAAATATATATGGTTGCATCTTCTTGTTGTTGGACGTACACACCCCTCTTCTCGTTGTGGAGTTATATACGGGAAAATATATGTTCGACTTGAAATGTAGAATAATCCAGTGAAGTAGTGAATCTATCGTTACTATAGTTGTGGCATACAACTTTAGACATATTTTTGCCTTGTCACCTTTTGGAATGGAGATCCTCCATTGCCAAAAACCGTCATAGTAGTTACTGAACTACTAGGTCGGGAGAGGACAAACTCTTGTTCTTGCTCCTCTTTCTTTGCTTCAGGGATGGAGGTCCTATTGTAGGTAATAACATGTACAAGCAACTTAATCAAAGGGGACCAGCGCCTCTACTCTTCAACCGAGGAGCTAAGCAAGGAATGTTGTTAAGGGTGGGAGGTAACTGGCAATTTACCTTAATGGAACCTGGCTGTAAGAGTTGCGCGCCTATTTCTAACCACTTTTAAAAAGGTTTGCTCATGCTGGAGGAAGCTTCACGCCAATCCAAAGAAGCAATCATGTAGAGCCACATGTGGAGAAACTTGCACGTATGGTTTAGGTCAGCTTTCCGAAGTTACCTAATAACCTTGCTTCTACTCGCCAAAATCAATCTAAGAAAGACCAAAAAATACATTCAAAGAAAAGACAAGACTTGTAAACTTACATTTCTATTTATTTTAAGTTATTATTATTCAACTAGTAAAACAATAAGTTTTAGATAGAAAATACGAAATTGCTAGATTCGCAATCCAAAAAAGGTTTAACCTTAAATATTGAAAATACCAGCATTAATGCTTAATGTTTAGAAATCAAGAACAACCTTATAGCAACAAACTTAAAAAAACAAGATATCAAATGAGAAAATATGATTTGTTATAGTGTTACATTCGAATGTAAACTCTCTAAGTGTTACATCACATGTAGACGAGTTATGAATGAACCACATCTTTTGGTTACATCTTTGTTTTATTCTTCGAATTGACCATGCCAAATCTATCATAAAGTGGAATAATATTATGTCCTCTATACTTCATTATTTCGTTAACAAATCTCATCCTTATGGTTGAGATTGGTTGTAACTTGTAAGGATGTTTATATCGGTCCCGAATTGCTAACGTCAGCGAAAACGTATACACATTGATCATGCTTTCTCTTTATCAATAAATGGCAAATAGGCCCATTGGTCCTCACATATCATCTTTGATGTTCGATCATTTGAAATCGACTTTAAGCAAGTTGCTAACATATTGGTTAACGTTGATGAGATTCTCCTTTTGAATGTGTATTATTTTTTGTTGTCGACTTCAAGGCATATGCCAACCTGTTACTAAGAAACTTGTATTCCAAAGTACTATTGTCTAGGATTCTTTATTGATAAATCCATAAGAAACCTAACGTAAAATATTATATATTCCTTTATATAATGCAATTAAACCGTGTGAAAATGATAAAAGAAAAAAATAGAAGTGTTTTACAGAGATGTAACAAAGTCTAGTGTAAATTATTAGAGATTTACTAAATATTTAGCATTAACTTTTTTGGTTTTTATGCATAAGAGCGCCTTTAAAACGTTTAAACTGTTTCAAAGTGAATTGAAGAAGAGGGGTGAAAGTTATATGATCTTAAAGGTGAGTTCAGAAGTATGTTAATGATCCTAAGGTTAAAAGGTTGTCCATTAACAATTAGTTAATGATGAGTCAAACATTTTTCAAATCTCATAAAGTTAAAAGGTTAAAAAAAGACACCATATATAGAATATATAGAGTGGGGAACTTATGTGTGAACAGTTGGGGAACTTTTGAATATAAGCGTTATAAAATGTTCCTATCGTACATATAAAACCTAGATAAAAATCAAGTGTAGGTCTCTTATGTAAAACATATATTGTAGTGTCTTCCTTCATGATTGAGTTTCAAAACCTCATAGACTTCGTTTTCAATTGAAAAGACCGGTTATAGCAACGTATAAATCACAATACATCACATACAATTAAAAAGTGATGAGGTGTGACAAAACATATAACAAGGCTTTTCATATTGTCGAAACCAATAAAGTCAACAAGGTCGACGTTAATCACACACCGACTGCTTTATATAGACTCAGTTTTCTTTTCGATGTTACTTGTCAAAAAAATTTCTCAATGTCGTGACGCTTATTACTTATATTCTTGTGTTTCTTGATCAATGTTATCATTTTGACATTGTTTTTTAAGCTGTTGGTATAAGTACATTTATATGAGCTCTGGTATGCATACATATATACTTACATATATATTAGTTTTAAACTTTTAATTATCCTATATATTTAAAAACAAACTCAATGAATAGCAGTATTTTGTTTTAATAACTCTTTTGATGCATGTTGTAGAAGCTAGGGATGCACAGCAAGACAACTCCGACTCATCTTCTTTCTCTCTCTCTACAGCTATCGTTGCCGTATTTTTTTTCAGCTTTAAAAGTTTCAACATAATATGTTTGGAAACAAGTATAGGGTCGAATTACTTTATGTTTTGATATAAATTTAATGAGTCAGGTCAAATATAATATGTTTCATTCAACGGTATAAAATCAAGTTATTTAACATTTCGAGATAATAAGTTCTCATTCGACGACATAGATTCGAGTTACTTTACATCTTGATATAAATTTAGTTCGAAACAAATCAGATCGATTGTAGCCTATAATGATAATGATGCATACTACGTTACGGCAACTCTTGACGGGTATTAAAAACCAGTTAGTTTTAAACTTTTCATTGCTATAATTATTTAATGAAAATGGAATGGAATTAGATTCAAAAATGATATTATAAGGGACAAGAATCCAACATGTATGGACAAGTAGGACTAGCCTTGACGGTGGGTGTGGGGATGGCTCATGTGGTGGTGGTTAACCTTCGGTGGCTTAATATGGTTCACTCTCTCCATCTCTACCTACAACTCGTGTTCCAATAGAAATGCTCCACATCAATCAAGAATCTCAATTTGATCTATAACAACCCTTATAATACTATTATTATTAATCATCTATACATATATCTTGAGTATTTAAACCTTCGATCTTTAGGTTAGTGTTCGTTTTACAGTATCTAAATCAGTCTCTTAATGGTTCAGATGTTTGAATGGTTCAGCATTTAATGGTTCAGATTGTTTGTTTCGCGATCAAATATCTGAATGGTTTAGACATTTGCCTCTAAATGGTTAAGTATTATACTAATGCTGAATGTTTAAAAGGTTTAATACTAATGGTTAAAACCTCTTATCTTAACTGATCAGACATTTATCTTTTAATAGTTTAGCTATATACTAGCTTTTTATAGTTCAAACCTCTTAATGGTTCAAACCTCTTAATGATTTAACATTTAATGATTCAGATTCAACACTTAATTATTAAGAAATTACAAACAAACCTTAGAGGAAAATCACATTACCACTAAGAAATTGCAAACAAACCCTTAAAGAGTTTTTGTAAAATAGAAGTCATCTTATATATAATCTGTGATTAGTATCGTTATTCTATTTTATAGATTTATTTTGAATTATATATTCTGCTCAACTCTATCTTATAGTTTAAAGACTTTTTTTACTAAGTGTTATGTCACTTCTTTAAGTTAAATTGATATTGATATCAATTCAAACCTTTCAAGTCTAGGGGGTTGACATATTTTATTAAGAAATGACATAGATATTAGTATATATTACTTGTGTACATGTGAGTATTGTGGTTATGTAAATGTATAATCTAGTATTTTTCTCTTTCTTTGTACATGTCACAAACATTACATATAAATGTATTACTCAAAATTATAAACTTATATAGAACTTAAATAAAGAACATCATAGCCAGCTCGTGCTTATAAAACATTCGCATGCATGCATCAAACTATTAAATTTCATTCAAATTTATCTAGCACACGTATAGCCATAACCGTAACTCGTACAAAATTGTACGCTAATCATGACATTATAATCGAAAGGATACTTGCATGATTATAAATCACTATAATTAGATTTAGAAAATTACGATACTTCATTGTAATCAATAATGCTTCAAAACTCATTACAAAAACGTTGTAATTGATTTGACGCACGTTGTAATCAAGTGTACAACAAAAAAAATTATTATAATTGTTAGACGTATTATCCTAATTGATTAAATGAACGCATTCTTGTAGTGGATACATGCCACTATAATAGAGAATTGTGCATGGCTGTAATCAATATTGCATCTTATCATTGTAATTAACATCAAATAACACGTCGTAATTAATCTTACTACTTTAATAAAACGGTAAATGGGGGTGTCACGTGTCAGCACCACAATTATTCTCCTCAATTTTTTCCCTCCTCTCTCTCCTATTAAATAATTACCTTAATTACTAATAAATTATTTTAATACATTTTAATATATAATAAATTAAGAAAGAAATTTATTTATTAAGGTTATTTCTAAATAAATTGATATTTTAATAAGTCTAATTTTATATAATAAAAAATAATATCATATCTTAAAATATATGATATTTTTTGAAAAAAATTAAAAAGTTGATATCACTATTTTATTATTTTTATAAGAAATTCTTTTAAAAATAACATTTTTATATGGTTTGTTTTAGAATAAAATGTTTAATTTTTAAAAATTTTAAAAAATTGATATCACTGTTTTATTATTTATAGTCATTTCTGATACATAATTTTAGTCATTTCATATTTTAAAATATCATTTTATAATTAATAAATTTATTATATCAATATTTTATTTATTCAATCCGTGTAATACACGGGTTTACTAAAGCTAGTAGTGTATAATACCGTTGCATGGGTTAGATAGACACAGTATTTTTCAACTGGATTTAATAAAATCATGATTAGGTTATATAACGCTCGTTTATGTTATTGAGACATCATATTGTTTTTATCTTTCTCTATTTTTTATATGTATGTATATAAAGATATAAAGATAATAAAATAATTTAGGTGTCTCAATAACATACCCCTTTAATAATATTACTTTAAAATAAAAGATATGCAAAGGATTAAAATATATTTAAAATTAAAGAGTTAATACATATTATATAAGTTTTTTATTATTATTGTTTTAAGGTCCTTACTTGAAATTACTCTACTTCATTCAAATTTTACTGAACACCTCAAGTGGGACTAAACCCAACATATTTTTAATGAGATCCAATATATATTTTTATCATTTGATCACTTATAGTTGTTGTAAGTCTTTTTTTATATACTTAAACAAATAGCTAAGATATGTTAACCATTTTTCATTTGTCACTTAACCAGTTAATCTTAATTATTAATTTTATGGAATTAATCAATTATCAAAAGGTATTCTTACATTTTAAAAGAAAAACTAATTTTATTAACCATATATATAGACAACTTCACTAAATTTGACAACTCCAACTACATTAATGAACAAATTCCCAATTATTATCTCACTCTTTCCTTCCGTATCTTTCCATGATGGTCCATTAATTGATAATTGCTCAAAATATCCGTATCTTTGATTTTTTTTTCATTTGAGTTTATACAGATTATACTATTCTTTTATCATCAAATGACATGAAATCAAATTGAATCAATGTGGAGGAATGATGTCACTTCCAATTAGTTAAGGGTTTAATATTGTCATCGACAAATAATTTAGATTTAATATCACCTTTAGTGAGCTTAAGAGAACGTTATAAAAAATATATTTTAAATTAAATTCATGTAACCATAAAACTGGTTAAACTTGTAAGGTAGGTTATATATATATATATATATAATATATATATATATATATATATATATATATATATATATATATGTATATATATATATAAGTGAAAATTAATATGCTAAGCTAATTAAGCCCTCATACGACACATGATTTTGGACAAGGGTATATGTTTTCGTATCATAATTAGGCACAATGTTAACTAATTATGAAGAAATTATGTAACCATATATAATTATTTATACATGAAATTACACAACATATGTTATAATAACACAACAATATATAAATAATTACACAACCTATGTCAATGTCATTTTCTTCGTGCTAGTTGTGCTCCTTGTCATGTTTTCCGCACCTTGATCATCACCAAATCAAACTACCATTACATGAATGTTTTTTGTAACGGAGAAGAACTTTAGTATGTTCTTTTGATGGATGATTGATTTTGATTTTAAAAAAGAGTTGTGTTGATATGTCAATAATATTGTTTGTATTATACGGCTGCCTCTCCTCATGATAGCTACCTTGATGTTTTTTTTGTATAAAACAAATATCGTAGTAATTTCTATTATAAATAAATATTTCTGATCTATGATTTATTGTGTCCAAGACACACTTCAACGCTCCAATAGTACATTTTAATAACATTTTTTGCATTCTATTTATTTTAATTACTATAAAATGCATCCGTATTTAGTTGTTAAGCACTACCGGCACCCAAAACAAACAAATACATTTATCATGTTTATTTCAAATATGAACAAGTTCAATCTTTTAGGAAATATGGAATATTTAAATGATAATAATAAATAACTTGTGGTCCTTTTTACTCTTTATGACATTGTTCTTATCATAACATATACCCCAACAATAAATGCACTTGTGAATCAATTTGCTACCATAGCGAATGTGACCCCAAGCATTCCTAGTCCATATATGCATCCCAAAGGCAGCTGTTGCTTCTTTTTCCTTATGATCATGTACCACATATTCTAATCAACCATCAAACGCTATATATATACATTTCAGTATCTTTGTTGTGAGTTTAGAGTTCGAAGTATTAATGACTCAGTGTGTACCGAGTTGGGACGTAGAAGATAATAGTTCTGACCCTGGGAGTCTAAAAGCTGCTTTTAATTCAAACTCCATGTCTTCCAATCTTGATGTTCCGACGTATGTTCCAATCTTTCTTCATCTTCATCGTGTGTCTTTTTTTCTATATATTGGCTATGCCTTATATCATCGTTGAGTTATGAAAACGATAATACATTTCAACTGTCGACTTTCATCGTAAAAATATGACAATATAATTAGCTATGAATGTTTTATTATTGCTAATAAAGGGTTGGCAGTGGTTGTCCTACTATAATGGCTTAGTGATATTGCTGGATTATCCATACAAAAATGATGTAAGTTTAATTTAACAAGTTGATTAGGTGATATTTAAAAGTATAAAATTTTGTTTTATTAAAAAAAGGTTTTGAGTTACAAACTCTCCTAAATTAATATTAAATCTTTCGATTCATCTTCAACAAGAAATGTATAGTATACTATACATAACATGTATTGCCATATTAATTATATTTAACATTATTGTTTTGACTATAGAAGACCAAATAATCACACACCTCACTTCATCAACAAATCTCATATATTTTGAATAATTATGTACATTAAAGCCAAAACAAAATTGTTGAATTTTGATGTATTTTAGATAGTTGGTAGCAATAAAGTGGGCATATACTTAAACAGCACTTGAAAAAAACAAAGTAAAAAATGAATTTATATATTATTGGTCATTTATAAATTTTATAATGAAGGATATTATTATTATCTATACATAATTAAGTATATATTAATTTTCTTGCAGGCTAGATTATGAAGTAGCGGAATTAACATGGAAAAATGGACAACTAGCCATGCATGGCTTAGGTCCACCCCGCATAGTGTTCAAATCCCATCCGGCCGGTACCGCATCTCCAACCAAATACACGTGGGATAAGCCACGCGCCGCCGAGACCCTCGAGGCGATAGTCGACCAAGCCACCCTCCAACCCCACCACAAACCGCCTAGAAACCTCTACCCTAACGACCTAGTTCCATGGTTGGACTACAACAGCTCTGCAAAAGCTGTTGCATCTGGCACCATTAGCGCGTCCACAGCCACAACAATGGACGCGCTGGTGCCAGGCTCCGCCACACAACCACCCCTTGCACCCCTGTCAGGTACCAACGGCGGGAGAGCAGGATGCTCCACGCGTGTGGGATCGTGCAGCAATGACAAGTCGGGGTTTGTTCGTGGCGGGGCCACAGTCCCGACAGTTAATGACTGGAGCAGTTGTCGGGACCAGAGTGTGAGCGGGAGTGAGACTTTCGGTATGGAGAGTAGCCGTCAGATGACAGGCGAAACGCGGGAGAGGGAAATGGGTGTGAAAGGGTTCACGTCGACTTCCATGGGCTCGCCGGAGACTACCGCCTCTGGCAAACGGTCAGCCAAATCAATGTCTCATGATGAACATGACTCTGTTTGTCACAGTAGACCTCAGGTAAACTTTTTATAATAATTTTAAGAATATTATTTACGTTTAAATATGGTTTACTAACATAAATAAGATGTAAATGAAGTTATATGTAACAAAAAATAAAATATAATTAGATTTTACTAAGAGGTTGTTTGGTAATGTTATGTTAAGCTATTAAGATTTCCAACTGAATAAATGATACACTTTGTTTGAATATTTTGTATGTTTTTATAACTTAATCATTAAGACATGAATTTTAAATGAAAAAAGAATATTATTTTAAAAATAGTATTTTTATAGAATTATTAAGAGAGTATCAAACACTTCTAACATGATAGTTTTAAAAACAATTATTTTAACATGTATTGTGAACTTATTCATATAATCGTGCCCTTTACCAACTATATAAAAGAACATCACCTTTTTAAGTTGTATAAATTCTATATACTCTAAGAAAAATAAAATATTGTATAGCATATTTTTTCATTAAAAGAAAATATAATAAAATATTAGTGCAAAAAACTTGATAAGTGAATTTTCTTCTTTTATTTTAATTTACACCCATATTCAACTATGTTTATAATTCATTCTGGTTTAGATATTTTGTTATTAGTCACAGATTTATTAAATCATTAACTAAACATATTCACACTTACTTACAAAATAGTGATATTATTTATACGATTATTTATTTAGAAAAATGAATCTGAAGAAAAGAAGAAAGGAAAAGGGAAATCTTCAATTTCGACTAAAAGAAGTAGAGCAGCTGCAATTCATAATCAGTCTGAACGGGTAATTAACAAGTATTTTATTTTAACCTTAATGATTAAGATGTTTCTTTAAATTAAATTTGGAATAATTGTTATTATGTAACAATTTGATAAAAAAACAATGATTTAGAGACGAAGAGACAAGATCAATGAGAAAATGAAGGCATTACAAAAGCTCATTCCAAATGCTAATAAGGTATGCAACGTCCTTAATTACCTTTTTTGATTAAATCGTATCTAATTTGCACAATAACTAAAGATAAATATATGGTTGTGAGGTTTATGTATATCTTTTCTCTACCCATTATAATTAATACGTCAAACTCTTGTTTTTCTTAAGAACCATAAGTTTTATAATAACATCTAATGAAGCATGGTGACTAGGTCAGGTGACCTCTTTGGTTTCACGCCAGTTGATTTCAATAACTTGTATTATAGTATTATGTCAACGAGCTTGATAAAACTTTAGTTTCGATATCATTCAGACTGATAAAGCATCAATGCTCGATGAAGTGATCGAATACCTAAAACAACTACAAGCACAAATCCACATGATGGGAAGAATGAACATGTCACCTATGATGATGCCATTAGCGATGCAACAACAACTTCAAATGGCCATGATGAACCCGATGGGAATGGGAATGGGAATGGGAATGGGTATGGGAATGACAATGCCAGGAGTCATGGACTTGAACGCCATCGGTGGCAACCATCCCAACATGCCTGCAATGCCGCCAGTCTTCCACCCGTCCACCTTCATGCAACCGATGATGGCCTCGTGGGATATGCACACAACCGGAGATCGAGCCCAAAACCTCAATGATCAAATGGCAGCCTTCATTGCAAGCCAATCACAGCAGGTAGATTTTTCATGTGATAAACTCATTTGTTCATCTTATATTCTTGCTATAATTAAATGTCATGTTTTTGCAGCCAATGACAATGGAAGCTTATAGTAAAATGGCTGCTTTGTTTCAACAGATGCAAAATCAACCTTGCTTCTCCTCTTGTCTCAAAAATTGAAACTAGTGTATGTTAATTAATATAGTTTAAAGGCCTTGTATATTTCTTTACTCAAATTAAAAATTTTAATTCAATTTATGGATTTTATTAAATTTGTTGGATTCAATAAATCTTAAGGAAAGTAATAATGATGATGCTGGTTTATAAAGTTGATGATGTTCATTCTGTATTAAGTATGTTACTAAGGAACTTTTCCCTTTAAGAATTTGAAAGACTAAAAGGGTGCTCGCACACTGCGACGAAACAACATTTTACATCCGACACGTGTTTTTAATTTTTGTTATTCTTATAGCAATTTCATAAAAGTATTATATTTTTTTAGCTAAAATTAAAACACCAAATAAATGGATTTCGCATGATGACTTGTACATTTACGCATTAACTTATTGTACCTTACAAAATATTTATTGGCTCAGTAAAAAATTTACACCAAAACGTTTAATATATACATATATTGAATAATATAACAGAAATATTAAAACAAATTAAGTTTTTTGGTGTATGCGTAGATAATATAAAATTTTATGTAATTTATAGTAAGTATAGGGTTATTATATAACCAGAGATAATCTGTAAATAATATTAAAAATATTATTTTACCCTTAAAATAGTTGTATCTTATGCCTTGAGTGAGATGAGTGTTCTTAATTTAATAATATCTTAAAATACACTTCTCATATGTTTTGTACAGTTAAATAAAAAAATGAGAGTTTTAGAGAATGAGACCGGATAAGACCCTTTTTAGATTTGCATAATAACCACATCATTTTCTAACTGTAATGTAAGTCTTGTTGATGTGGTGAGTATGAGGATGAGGATAACTGTAATGTAAGTTTTTAGGGTTTTCGAATTATGGGATTCATTAGACTTCTCGAGGGTTCTTATGGAACAAAACATCTTTAGGCGTTTGATACTTTGATTTAGAATGTTAACTCATATATGGCAAATGTTCTTGGGTTTTCTCTTACAAATTTAATAATGTTATAAAACATAAATAAATAAACAAAAGAAACTATAAATAATATTATAAAGTCAATAAAAATATTATAAA
The DNA here is from genome assembly GCA_025506515.1 of Flaveria trinervia. Classification (NCBI taxonomy): domain Eukaryota; kingdom Viridiplantae; phylum Streptophyta; class Magnoliopsida; order Asterales; family Asteraceae; genus Flaveria; species Flaveria trinervia. The sequence goes on along the minus strand of CM046454.1, from coordinate 1,828,681 downwards.
TGTATTTATATATTTCCAAATTTTCAAATTTAGAGGAATTTTTTTATTTTTTGAATCATGATACGTGTAAACTTTTATATTATTTAAAAGTATTTTACAGAACATAATAACATTTAAAAGAAATTTAAATCAAATAATAAAATAAGAGGTGAATAAAAATATCTTACAAAGTTTTCTTATTTTTCAATTTAAATGATATAGTGGGCTCACAAGGTATCCGTAGGGACATTCTTCCACACGAATGGGCTCGCTCTTTTATTGCCAAAACTAACATCGTCTGATACATGTTTTTTTATTACCAATGATTAATATTAACTCAATTTGTTAAGATGAAATACTTATTACATATAAATATGGGGATGTCATGAGTTTAGGTGTTACTCCAAACAAAATACTATAAGTTGAGCTAGTGGATTTTTTTCAGTAATGAGTTTCCTGCTGATGTGGTTAGGGTGTTGTTCCAGTTAAAAAACGAACAGATGAACCCGATTAAAATAACACTTATCCTACGAATCAGAGTCGCGCATTTGTCATTCAAAAAAAAGTTACATGTTTGTGAATCAATGACATTTGACATCTTTAATCATCCTTCAAACTTCATCATGGATCGAACAATGAAAGAGATGAATTGACTCGAAGAGGGGAATGCCTAATTGGTTGTAAGAGCACTTACATCACATTTTTATTTTTATTCATATTATTACACTAAAAATCATTATTTTTTCTCTCTCATTTCAATTCAATAATATATTTTTATATATTTTTCATTACTTATTCTATCTTCTTTACTCACAACCACTTTAAAAAATATTGAAAAATTTATAAGGGTTGAACAATGAATCATTAAATTTACAGATAAACAGTAACATTTTCTATTTCCTCCACTCACAACTACTCAAAACTATCCAATATAATTTAAGGACTCACACTCATATAATTATAAGGCATGTGTTATGAATGCTCTAAGAGCATTCACAATCCACCATCCATACCCATCCTTATTATTACATTATACATCACTATTTTTTTTCTTTATTTTTCAATTAAATAATATTTTTTCATACATTTATCATTATATTTTTCTTTCTCATCCACTAATTAATCACAACCATTTTTAAAAGTATTAGAAAATTTATATAGATTATATCGTGTTTCCTCATATTTGGAAAAACATGGTACAATCCTTATAACTATTTACTTCTTTCACTCACAATCACTCACAACCAACCCTTATAATATAGAATCTCTACTCACATATAAATGGAGAATGGATTGTAAATGCTCTAAGACTTTTGAACGTCTAAGAAGTTGAAGTGGTTACAAGGCATTGACGGGTTGAAACATGAGTCCTGAGGTGGTTATTTGTAACACATTAAACGAATCACACATTATTTTGTTGTGACATCATGAGACATATGAGCTATTAATTTTTTTAGCTTCAAATATCACCACCTTTTATGTGTGCATTTTATGTTAATAAGAAAAGTTTAAAGTTAAAATATTCTTGAGTAGAGCAATTCATAATGGGTGACATCGTGCAAAATTTCCACCTAACAATAAAAAAACAATTTATGATCGAGGTTGAGAAGGACAAATTTATAAGCTTAATGTTGATATGGGTTAACTAATCATATTTTACTTGGTCTTGAATTATTTTTCGAGATTCAACCCTCATAAACTATTATAATGTATAAAATGGTAACCTTTGTAAGATATATGGTAAGGGGAATGATTATAAGCACTAGTACAAAAAGAGGCAAATGGGGTGGGCCTAATTTTTTTAAGGGATGGATGTTTTAAAAACTGCCCCTTAAAGCCTTCTGAAAATTTGAATGAGAACAAATAAGGTGAAACCATACCTTAAGTTATACTCAAGTGTGGGTATCTCGACCGCCCTTTATGCCACCTTTAGAGACGGTTCTAAACCGCCCCTTATGTCCTATTGAAAAAATAATAAATACCTTTAGAGGCGGGTATTTTGACCACCCTTTATGCCACCTTTAGGGATGGTTCTAAACCATCCCTTATGTGCTACTGAATATTTAATATATACTTTTAGGGGCGGGTATTATAACCGCCCCTTATAACACCAAAGAACCACCTCTTATGAGCTAATACCCGCCCCTTTTGACCAGCCCGCCCCTTTTGACTAGCGCGCCCCTTATGATCCATACCCGCCCCTTATGAGCCATACCCGCCCATTTAGGTCACATATAACATGAAATATTTTGTTTTTCCTCCTAAAAGTGCATCCTCTTCAAACTCCTCCTTGCTCCTTCAGCTTCCCTACCACCACCACCTCCCCCTCCTCCTTCCTTTAACGCAGCCCCCCACCACCGCCCCATCTCCCCGCTGCCTCCCCTTCCTCATTCCTCTCCTTCAGCGCAACCCCCACCCCTACTCCTTCACCCATGTCGCCTCCCCCTCCTTCTTTCTCTCTTTCAACGAGCCCCCCACCCCCCACCCCTTCTCCCCCGCCACCTCCCCAGTCCTCCTTCCTCTCTTTCAACGTAACTCCACGCCTTTTCCCCTTCAAGCATATGATGGACTTTGTCAATTATGCTAACATGATTTCCTCATCTGTGTAAGTTTTTGTATATTTTATTAAAAATACTAGTAAATTATATGCTTACAATTTTTTATCTAGTTTGTAGTTATGGATACACAAAGGATTGTTGCAATGGAAGAGTTTGATGATTTACTTTTACAATTGATGACGAAAGTGATCGACGAACGTTTTAGTTAAAACGGTGATGTTTTCGATTTATTTATGTTGACTTGATGATATTATCTTAGGATTTTTTGTGTATATACATGTTTTTTGTCTAGATGTTGTATATGAATTGATTTTGAACGTTTGATACATAATGCATGATATTTTGATATGCAATCTTATAATTTTTGTTTGATTGAGAGGTTTGTACAAGAAAATATTTCTAGATATTAAACAATAATTTGAACATAAAGGGGTTTTAAAACCGCCCATTATTGATGTATAAGAGGGGGTTTAAAAACCGCCTCTTATGTAATGTACATAAAAGGGGGGTTTAAAAACCACCCCTTATGAAAACCGCCCTTATGAAAACCGCCTCATATGAAAATATTTCATAAGGTGCATAGCCATATGGGGCGGGCTAAAAACCGCCCCTTATGACCTAATTACTGCCCTTTTTTGTACTAGTGAAGAAAACCACTAAATTTTAAGAAAATCAAAAAAGGTAATTCTAACCAATCACATCAATTCTAATATTTTCTTTATTTTTTTGTTAAAAGAGTATTAAAGTAAAATTTCATCCCACTATTTTTGGTAATTATACAATTTAATTTTAAATTCCTTATTTCACTCTTGATTAATCTTAATCTCTCTCTTGACTATTTCTTTCTCTACTTTCATTGCAACCTTAATTTTTAATTTGCATATGGCAACATCATAGACAAAGAATCAAAAGAACGTCCAGAGGATGTGGGTATTTCATTTCCTCATCCTCTAAATCATCATCATCAACAACACACACACTTCATCTCAATTGAACAACAAAAATACGAATTTCAAGATTCCCACTTTGATCAAACCACCGCAATTATGGATTCTCCGGCGAAACTTTCTGTCGATCAACGTGAGTGCATTAACGAGTGTGCAGATAGTCAAACAAGATGAACCATGAGCAGGTGGGTTTGATATTCAAGAAACTGAGTTCGACCTATGTGCACCATTACCCTTCAAATTGGCTCACATTCGAGTCGCGATCCCAAAACATTGTTGGGTCAAGGACCCTTGGCGGTTGTTAGAGTTCCATCAGGTTAAGTATATTTAACATAGCCACGTATACGTAAATCAATTTATATATACGTGAAACAAATTGCATATATGTTTACTCCAGTTACATATGCGTAAACATGGTTAACAAAACAACAAAATGCTACCCACATATACATTAACTCCTATTACATTTTTTATGTATCATTGATAATTTTTATTATAGAACTAAAGTTTTAGGTTTTTATGAGTGTTGCGTATATGTTATCAAGTGACATATACGGAACCATGTCTGCATATGTGTAATTTTTATAATTAAACATATTGTTTTGTACTAGTTGTGTGTTATAGTTACATATACGTAATTAACAACCATTGTATATACACAAAAATTATCAATGTGGTTTAATTTGTTAGAAGATTTTCAATTTGAATTGATTATGTTTACATATATCTAAGCAAGGTACTTATGTGTTTACATATACTTAAGCAAGTAAAATATATGGTTGCATCTGTTGGATTATTTAAAAAACAATGCAGATGAGGTATATTGTTGATGTATATGAAGATAATATAAATGAAGTCGACTCTTGGAATTTTTTGTATAAATGTAATTTATAAGAGAGGAGAGAGAGCGTGAATATAGGAATTGGAGTAGTTATTTCCAAAACTAAAAAATATTGTTTTAGATTTTCCCTTATGTCATTAATACAATTTGCTTCAATTTTGAATTATTTTCTAAAATTTCAATATGTATATCAATCATTGATCAAATAGATCAATGGTTAGATTTGGTTTTAATAGTTTTTACTAATTATGGTTCCTATATGGTAAAGCTATTAAAGGTAGAGTTTTGTAACTATTTTTAAAATCAACGGTTAAGTCAAACGGTTTGTTGTAATTCAATGTGTGCTAAAATTTGTTAGATGCAAGCCTTTTTTGCACAAATTCTGTTATTATTTTTGTTTTTGGATGTCAAAATTACCATCTTGCAAATTTTTAAGTATAAATTGTATATTTTAGATGGAAATATTTTTTGCATGAATTCTGTTATAATTTTTTGTTTTTGCAGTCAAAATTACCATCTTACAAATTTAGGTATAAATTATATATTTTAGATGGAAACATTTTTTGCACGAATTCTGTTATTATTTTTGTTTTTGGATGTCAAAATTACCATCTTACAAATTTTTAATATAAATTATATATTTTAGGTGACACAAAAACGTCACCCTGAGTAATTACAATGAAATAATAATTTTCTGGGTTTTCCTAATCATTTGATATGGTGTTTGTACTCATATGTTTGAATGCATATGAAGAGAAACATGCAACGTGCAATTGTTTTGTACTATAAATAATTGGCTCCTTTTATTGCAAATATTAACCAGAAGTTTTTCTTTCATGATTGTGACTTACATCATCCAATCATTCAAATCATTTCTATGTCTAATCATAGTATTTGATATTAGTTTTCTAATATGGAAAAATTACCCAAATAACCATTTGACTATAAAATTTTACTTAAATAGTCATTGACTTATGAGTTTTTATTTTTAGTCTTTTGATTAACACGTATTTTCATGTGCCGATACCAAATCATGAGGTCTCACCCACGTGGCAATTTTTTGTTAGAGATACGCCAGAGATACCGTGGCTTATTTGTATCGCCGGAGATACCAGGATATTTCTGTATCGCCTTAGTTACTTATTTAATTTTTTTAATGTTACTAATATTATATAATTAATTTTTTTATCCAAATAATCACATTTTTAATTTGCATTAGTTATGAAATGTTAAATAATAACAAAAATATATCTAAAGAATCACATTTCAAAATCAGATCTAAAAAATCACATTCTAAATTTACGTTAGTTATTAAAAATAACATCTAAAAATATAAGTGTATATTACTTTTTCTTAAACTATCAACAAAAAAAATTATATTTAACTGAATTGATAAAGTTTTAGTAAAGTTGTGTACAAACTATGTCGTAACGAACTCAATCACCTTCGAGATACGCCAGAGATACCGTGGCTTATGTGTATCGCCGGAGATACGCCAGAGATACCAAGACATTTCCGTATCGCCGTAATTAATAATATAATTTGTATAATGTTACTATTATTATATAATTTATATTTTTTATCCAAAAAATCACATTGTTAATTTATATTAGGTATAAAATTTTAAATAATAAAAAATCACATCTAAAAAACACATTTAAATTTACATTGGGTGTTAAATGTTAAAAAACAAAAAATCACATCTAAAAAGTCATATTTAAAACTAACATTCTATATTTACATTAGTTATTTGAAAATAACATCTAAAAAATAAGTGTATAATTTATTTTTACTCAAACTTTGAAAAAAAATCATATTTAACTAAACTGATAAAGTTTTAGTAAAGTTATGTACAAAACTATTTCGTAACGAACTCAACCACCTTCGAAAGCTTTATATTACAACGGATATACCAAGTAGCCGGTGATAGTTTTCAAATTAATTTTATTATTAAAGTAAATAATTTTTTTCGAAATCTTATTCACGCATATATAGTTTGCAAGTTAGTTTTACTTTTTAAGTTAACTGTGTTATTTAATAAAAGAAAAAAAATGGTTTTTAAAATGATAACATATTTTATTGTTTGTTTGAATTAGTGGTGACATCATGGTTGCAGCCGCCAGCCTAGCAGCCTCCATACCACGCCGGTCATCTCCCTTTTCACACCCATCAGCGATACCAACCAAGCGACGATATCAAATTTAGTGTGTATCGCCGGTGACGAGATATGGGTCTTTTTTTCAAAAGTTGGCGATACATTGGCGATACCTCATGCATTGGTATCACCGGTTAGTAAAAACTGGCGATACCACATGTATTAGTATCACCGATTGGAGATATTAAAACATATGGCAAATTCTTATTCGTCAGATATTTTGAAAATATGAAAAATCAATGGCTATTATTGAAAATCAATTTGGTCAAATGGTTATTCTGGTAAATTTCCCTTCTAATATACTCACGTATAATATCTGAACACTTTATATATGAGTTATATCGTATAATACGGCACATATTGATCTATAAAATATCAAATAAATCAACTCATAGACTTTCATAGCCTGTAATGATTGTTATTGTTTTGACTTTAACTTACACGATCATAATAAGTTGATCATAATGAGCTTTATGACCATAAATAAAAACTTTGTTCCTTTCTTATTTTGTTTTTAATATTTTATTAATTTTTAATTTTTAATCTTTGTTTTTCTATCATTTTTAAATTTCTATTTATATTTTGTTTCAGTAATTTTGTAAATTTTAATGAAGAATCAATATATTTAGTAAAGTTGTAAATAAGTATTCTATAAAACAAAGAATAAACCTAAATAATAGTATAACTAAAAAATAATAACACGCTATTATATCAGCAACTAGGTTAGTCCCCGTGTATTACACGAAATAAATAAATAAAATATTAAATAATTAGTAATAAAAATTTATGCATTATAAAATGATATTTGAAGATAAAATTATAATTACATATAAATAGCTACTTTAAGTAAATAAGAAACAATGTATTTTTCGTAAACTTTTTTTATAAAAAATTTGTGATTTTAAATGTTTTATTTTAAGAAAAAAAATTTTTTAAAGAAAAAGTTCGTTGTATGATGTATTTTATAAAAAAATATTTTTAAAAAGTGTGTTTTAATAAAAAAATAGGTTTTTTATTATTTAAATTATATATATTTTCTTTTAAATTTAAAAATGGTAAGAGTAAAATTATTAGTATTTATTTTTATTATTATTATTATTATTATTATTATTATTAATATAGAGAAATGAGAAAATTAGTATGATAAGACTTACAATTATTTCATGTTTATTTTATTTTTTTATAGATAGATATATAGGCTAAAAACTAATTAATTAAATTGATTATAGTTAGTAAAAACACAAAGAGTTAGATTATAATATTTTAATATTAAATATAATTAAAAATTATATATATGTAATAGTTTAATAATAAAACAACTATACTATTTATAACTCTTTAATCTAAATAGTTTTATTTTTAGACATTCGTTTTAAGATTTTTTTTATTAAAAATATAATTTTTATAAAAATCTTGTTTTTATAAACTATTATTTGTAATTATTATAGTTGTTTTAATAAGATTGTGTTTAAAATTCACCTTTTTGATTTTTAGAAACAAAATGATTTAAAGTATTTGCTTAGAAAAGGTTTAGTGTTTTAATAAATCTTATATTATATCATTTTTTATTTTTTATTGTTTAGATTTTAATTAAAAGATGTAATTTTTAACTTTCTTAATAAAATATATATTTTTTAAAAATATAGTTTGATTTCAAAAAAAATGTAGATAAGAAAGAGAATTATACCAATTAATAAAATTAAGGGAGAATTACATATATCACCTTATAAACTTCATCAGTTACATATATACGCAACTTAAATTTTTAATTACATATATCCTCTTATAAAACTTAGTTAATTACATATATACCAAAAGTAAAATTTTAATTGCATATATCCCTTTCTAAAACTTTATTAATTACTTTAAAATTTTAATTACATATATCTCATTCTAAAACTTAGTTAATTACATATATACTCAAACTAAAAGTTTAATTATGTATATCCACTTTGTTAAACATAAATATTACATATTTACTAATTTTATTACTTTTATTAAAAATAACTTATATAATTAGTATTTTACTCTTAGTTTTATTAAACTATAAAATTATGTTTTTCTTCTTTACTTGTTTTTCGAGTTTTGATTATTTATTAAGACTTTTATACTATCCTTTTTATAGTCTTTTTATTTTTACATTTCCATGGTATTTTCTTCTTTACTTTTTATTTTTTTCCAGTCTCATTATGAAACAAAAAAATATGTGTTTGGATATTTTTGTATAACGAGATTATAAGTGTCTTATACAAGAACCTGAAAAAGTTAGAATCAAAAAGTAAAAAACAAAAAAACATAAAAAACATTAGTATAGATTTATTATTAAATAATCAAAACTCGAAAAGCTAGTTAAAAGTAAAAACATAATTTTGTAGTTTAATAAAATTAAGAGTAAATACTAATTTTATCTAAATAGTTTCATTTTTAAATATTTGTTTTAAGATTTTCTTATAAAAATTTATTGTTTATTAAAAACTCAAGTTTTTAATTATTCTGGTTGATTTAATAAAACTGCGTTTAGAAAATTCTATATTTTTATATATATTTTTAAAAATGAGTGATTTACAAATATTTTATTTCAAAAGGTTCAATATTTTAGAAAAGATATGAATTTTAATTTTCTTGATAAAATTTATTTTTAAAAACATAGTTTGATTTTAAAAAATAGGGCATTTACATATTTCCCACTTACTAAAGTCCTTATTTACTATTTACCCAAATCAAAAAATTAATTACATATTTTCCCTTTCTAAAACATATATATTACATATTTACCCATTTTAGTGAAACTATTTATTGAATGATTATTTTACTCGTGTTTCACTAAAATACTTTTACACATTTCACTTTCTAATACTATCAATTATATCGTTCCACAAGTTCAAGTCTTTTATATAGATAGAAACAAAAAAATCAAATTTTCGTTTTAAACTTTATTCAAAACTACTAAAACCGATAACCAAAGTTATATCTTCAAATACAAAAAATAGTTGTCAAAAGTTTTAAACAATTTTACTAATAAAACATATCTCCTACTAAAAACAAGGTAAAATAGTTATTTAATAGTTTATGTTGAATGAAATGGATATATGTGTAATATATATGTTTTAGGAAGGGAAAATATGTAATTGATTTCTTTATTGGGGAAATATGTAATTTATGTTTTTAGAAAAGGGAAATATATGATAATCCCTTAAAAAATAGATGAGAGAGAAAACTGTATTAATTGATCAAATTAGTGTTTATGAAAAAAGATAATTGTTTGAGTGTTTAAATTACTTTAATAACATTTTAGAGAAAAAATAATTTAAGGATGTTTAGAAGAATGACAAGTATTAAAAAAATAGTTTAAGAAGATGACAAGTGGCAAAAGAAAACTTCTTTTATTAATATCTATAGATTAACTAAGTTTTATAAGGGATATATGTAATTAAAATTTAAGTTGGGTATATATGTAATTGATGAAGTTTATTGAGGGGTATATGTAATTTCAACTAAAATTAATTTTTAATAAGAGAGAGAAACTTGTATTAGTATTTAAATTACTATAATACTTTTTGGAGGGGAAATCAATGTGTGAATATATAAAAATTTGACAAGTGATAAAAAGATGAGTTAAAAAATTAAAAAGTGATAAAAAAACTTGTTTTATTAGTATTGATATATTACTAAAGTGGATCTACTGTAATGTTATTAGTTTTTAAAAATTGACCAATATTTTTTAAAGATGAGCACACATGCCCAATAAGAGTGACATTCATTTTATTGTTATAATTTTAATAGTTATATTTAATTTCAAATATATTTCTTTCATCTACTATTTTTAAAATAAAATGTCATTGTATTTCTTACGTTTACTGTTATAACATACTTATTTTTATTTATGTTTTATTATAAATTTTATTTAAACTCACACCGGATAAATATAATATCTTTTTATCTAGAGTCACGTCGATGACACAAAACTAATGGGATTTACGTCATTATTTCTATTGCTGGGTCCGGTTAATTTAATTGATGTATTTTTTTGTCAAGTTTGTAACGTTGTCAAATCATATCATATAGTTTTCATTAATCTTTAAAGCTTTTCATACCATATATGGGTTATGAGTGTAAAATTTGAAATGACATGTCAACTAACTACAACAGTATGTCCAACTTCTGAGTTTTTAATTAACTGTTGTCATAAGCTTTGACGTATGTTCATATAATAGTGTATTTAATTTATTTAAAGAGGATGATGAATTCTTGTAACCGTACATATAGCGTTTTGAGGGTTGGTTCATTTTCTTTTTGAGTTTTGGTAATTGGTACACAAGTATATAAATGCATGTGTGATAACGACAATTGTTCAGAGTTGAATCAGTGAGTTTTTTCAGCAATGGGTTTCCTCCTGAGAGGATTGGGGGGTGCGGTCCCAGTTAGGAAACGGATAGGTGGTTCCGATTAAGATAACACATATTTTTCGAAACAGTATCGTACATTTGTCATTACAAAAGAAACATGATAACAACACGTCTAACTTTTTAGGTTTAATTCACTTTTGAACGTATGTATAATGTTGCATTTAACACGTTAAAAGGGCACCTACTAATGTTTGATTTAGTTATGTAATTAGCTTTGTGCACATGTATGTAATGATATGTGTAATCTATTATAACGGTACATGTACTTCACATGACACACATACAAAAACATTTTTATTCCTGCTTTTTGCGTATGGTAAAAAAAGAAGAAGAGTAAAACAGTTAATTACAGTTAAGTTCATAAGATTGGTACTTATAATGTTTTTCGACCAATAGTTTGAATTCGACCGGTTTGAACGCTGAGGTTTCAACCGTCACAATTAACTATGTGGCACTGACCCTCATTCTTTTTTTCTTCTATGTTTGTATAATCTAATACCATCGGATGAAAATAAATATAATCACTTAAACCATACAGACTAAAACCATAATTTACTCGATAAATCTAATAACCCAAAATCATCTCAAATCACATCCTAAAAAGATAATTCAAACACTCAAACATCATTGCAGAGAGAATACAGGTGTTATTTTCAACACCTTGATGGTTAATAAAGCAAATATCACTTTTGTTAGGATAGTGTCATTTTGAGCGAAATTACTTATGGTTAAGTCATGTGGTTTTTTCAGTTGTGAGTTTTCTTTTGTATGAATAACAATCAAAGATGCATTTGTCCATTTTCTATGGCCTCAAAGATTAGAACAAAGAGATACGAACGGAAATGAATAACCAATCGAAGAAAAATGCATTTGTTCATTTTCTATGGCCTCAAAGAAACACTACAACACATAAGAACTTTTGGAATTGAAATGGAAAAGAGATGGAACTTCGGTTCCTTCATGTTCGAGAAGCACACAGTGTTGGAAATTTACAACATCGGTTATCTATATATTCACTCTTTTATCTTAAAAAAAGAGATAAAACTACGACAACAGACTTTCTTCTTTGTCACCTCACTTGCTATCCTACCTTACTTAGCTAGACTATCACAAGTCATTTATACCAAAAGACCCGACCATCGTCAACCAAGATGAGGATAAACCTACTTCCAGAGAGTAATGGTTTTCACATGATAATATTTTTTAAATAAAAATAATAATTTTCTTTGTCATAAAAAGGCTAACATGTGGGTGCATCATTATGCAACATGTTTCTCTATTCTTATCGTGAATTCATGCTAGTTATAGAATATTATGTAAAGACGTCAATAAAAATAATTGATAATATATAATGTTCACTAGAAAACAATTATTGCTATTATTTTCTAATAATTATTAACTCCAAATCAACTTTAGGAAAAGAAATGGAAAGAGTGCCAATCGCCGACATTCCAAGTTTTGCCGGGGTCGTATGTTTATAAATTCTGTTATAAAAATTAAAATTATTTATTTGATTTTATATAATAATTATTTGTTTATTTTGACTAATTACGATAATTATGAATTAAAAAAAACATGTATACATCATCGCACGACTTTCAATGCTTTATGTACATCCTTTATTGCAATAGGAACGCCCTATTTAGGCGAGAAAGCTTAAAGACAATAAAAGTAAAAAATGGCTTACAATAAACAACTTATTACAAGTATGGGCTAAATTTCTTAAGAGTTGGGCCTAATTTCATCGCTAGTTTAATTGGGCCTTGAGTTCTTTATTTTTGTGTAACGGCCCTTTCATCTTTTCTTACGATGCAAGATCTATACCAATATTCTGAAGATGTGAATAATGAATTCGCATAATAGTAAAATTAATCAGGACTTTGATAGGAACCTTGATATCATGTTTATGTAATGTAATTATGTAAATATTTACGTCACATAACACCATATTAGCATTAGTTTTTACTTCTATCAAGAATTAATGTTAAATACGTGAACTGTTGTATCTATAGTTTCATTTGATATGCTTGATTATTCAAATGTTATTATATAATTGTCGTATTTCTCTCTCGTAAACCATGAAACAAAATAGAGTCTTAAAGAGAAAATATTTGTGTTTTATGTTAGCGACTTCTACCCTGTTACTACATTGTCATATTAAAATCAACATGTCTAAATCATTTAACAAGAAAAGTAGAGTTGGAGTTGTATAACTTTATCACCTTTGTTTATAATCTGCCAACCTAACTATTAGTTAATTAATCAAAGTCACGACACTCCACTTTGCATCGTCGGTCTTTTGACCACTTTGCATTGTCAGTCTTTTGACTTGTTTAGATAAACATGTATTGCAATTCATGTTCATATTACATGGTTTTAAGTGTGTCTGGATTTTTTTGATATATGTGACATGATTACATACACGAGTCATGTTCGGGTGATCAATCATGCCAACTGGACACAGTTTTCACCCTAAATGACACACAAATTGAGGTCAGTTAAGATACAAAGTGAATTATATGCAATGTTTAGTGAGGATCTAGAACATGCCACATGTATTTTTGTGTGAGAGTTTATACACCTTAATTTTAGATACACTCAAAAATGATTTAGAGACACTGTGATAAGTAATTTAGACGCACTTTTGTATTTAACTTTTTTTTTTGAACTACCAACAATTTATATTAGAAAAAAACTAGCAAGGAGCTAGAAAGTACAAGCAAATAATCAAAAAACCGAATTACACCAGAGATTCCATTCTAAATTTGGCATTTCCCCCTATTCTTAATCCATAAGAATGATAGCAGTTTCACCTCGTACAGGATGTTAGTCGGCTCCCATGTTTGGTTTTTAAAAGTTCTTGCATTTCTTGATTTCCAAATACACCAAATAGTAGTCATAAAGATAGCATGAAAAACATTCTTCTGTGCTTCTTGGATGGGCCAGGAATTATGAATGTTTAGGAGTTCTTCCACGGTGAAAAATAGGTCATTTAGAGCTTTACACCATCTGAATACCAACTCCCAAACTTTACAGGCAGGTCGACAACGAATGAATAGATGGTCTGCATTTTCGTTTTCATTACAAGCATCACATCTTGCATCGACATTAACTCCGCGGGATAATAGAGCAACTTTGGCGGGGACACGATCCATAGATGCCCTCCATGCAAGCGCGTTCACCTTTAAAGGGACCCACCTAAGCCACGGAAATGATGAGGAAGAGGATGGAAGAAGCTTCTGCTCAATGACCATCCTAAGTTGTTTAACTGAGAAATCAAGGTTCACCATCTTATCCCAATACCATAGGTCTTTTGCACCGGAAAGGAATGTGTTTGCGACCAATAATTCACATTGAGCAATTTGGTAATGAAAATGTGTGGGTATAGAAGAGGACGACCATTGCCACTTACTACTAGTACCCGAGCCTCCAATTTGTAGTCGTTCTCCAACAACAACTGTTTTATTAAACTCCAATAAGAACAGTGATGGAAATTTATCCTTTAGCGCCCCAAACCCTAACCAGTTATCCAACTAGAAGCAACAACTTAAGCCATTTCCAATTCTACATCTAAGAGAGTCTAAGAGATGGATGTCGATGGACTTGAGTTCATCAATGATCTTAACAATATTTCTCCATGGCCCAACAATTGTCTTATTGCAAGGGAAAGCAGACCATCTTTTTTTCGACATATGGATTGCTTGAATCACCTTTACCCATAGAGCTTCTTTGTCAGACTTAAATCTCCATAGCCATTTGATAAAAAGGGCCCAATTTGTCGCCTGAATGGAGCCAATGCCCATGCCACCATCCTTTTTGCTAGCTAATAGTCTGTTCCATGAAACCCATGAGATTTTCTCTTTTTCTGCAGAACTTCCCCAACAAAATTTGTGCCTAATGGATTCAATTGATTGGATTATCTTTGCTGGAGCCTTGAATAGCGATAAGAAGTAAGTTGGAATTGATCCAAGAACCGACTTCAAAAGAACAACTCGGCCACCAAAGGAGAGGGATTTCTCTTTCCACTTTGACAGGCGATTGGAGATCTTATCCAGGACCACTTTCTAGTTTTTGATGAGAGACATGTTGCTTCCCACCGGAACCCCTAAATAAGTAAGCGGGAAAGATCCAACTTGGCAACGGAGGAGACTTGCGATAGCGTGTAAGGAACTATCATCCAAACAAACCCCATAAACCTTGATTTTTTTAAAATTTATCTTTAGGCCCGAGGCAAGATTAAAACATCGGAGGATGCGAGACAAATTAAGGAAGTTCGAATGAGATGGCTCGCCTATGAATATTGCATCATCCGCAAAGAGTAAATGGGATATCGCCGGCCCACTATTGGGGAGGGATACACCTCTAATAACACCCAAGGTTCTAGCTTTTGATAGGACTACATGAAGAGCTTCCATCACCATTAGGAAGAGGAAAGGGGAAAGGGGGTCCCTTTGCCTTAGTCCTCTTGACACATTGAATTCTTTTGTGGGAGAGCCATTGACAATTACCGACGTTCTTCCAGATTTTAGACATGCTAGGATCCATGATCTCCATCTTCCTGGGAATCCCATCTGATCCATGATACTATCCAGGAATGTCCAGTTGACAGAATCAAAAGCCTTCTCAAAGTCCATTTAAAAAAAACAACCTTCTCGCTTTCCAGCTTTGAGCCAAGAGAAAATTTCATTTAATATGAGTGGGCCATCAAGGATGAATCTGTCTTGAAGAAACCCAAACTGAGTTTCGCTAATAATATAACCCATAACACTTTTTAATCTATTTGCCAAGGTTTTTGCAATGATTTTGTACGAGGATCCAATAAGGCTAATAGGCTTGTACTCCTCAATAGCAAGTGGGTCAGGAGTTTTGGATACAAGAGCAATAAAGGAACTGTTACATCCATTACTAATTTTGCCATTAGCAAAGAAGTAATCCAATATGGATTTAATATCAACCACCAATGTATCCCAAAAAGTTTTGAAGAACCAGAAGTTGAAACCATCCGGCCCTGGAGACTTGTCATCACCACAGTCCCACACGGCACACTTGATTTCTTCAATTATGAATGGTGCAATTAGAGAAAGGGTAATTTCATGGGGGATCTTTTTGCAACTACTGATACATAGAGATGGCCGATGGGGAAAAGGTTCCAAAAATCTATCATGGAAGTGGTCCCGTATTGCATTTTTTATCAGGAGGGGATTAGATGTCTAGACACCATTGATCTTTAGACCATTGATTCTAGATTTCGCCCATTTGTTGTTCACCAAACCATGAAAAAACCGGGTGTTTTCATCCCCCTCTAAGGCCCATTTGACTCTCGCCTTTTGTTTTAGGTCCATCGTCATCTTCTCCTCTAAGGTAGATAGTTCTTTTTTCCATGAAATCCATTGTTGTTTTTCAGTTTCAGTAAGTGGTCTTGATTCCATCAACACATCTATATCATGTAACTTGGCCTTGATCTTACATATATCACCTGCTTCCTTTTCTTTAGACCACCCAAGCCATTTCTTGAGTTCAACTTTAACCATTTTTAACTTTTGTTGGAACCTCTTGTCAGGCGGGCTAATAGCAATTTGTTTGGAGAGTCCATCCATTACCACCGAGTGAAAATTTGCTTTTTGAAACCACGAATTGAATATTTTGAAAGGGATAGGACCAAAATCAGGTCTATCAGTTTTGAGTATCACTGGACAATGATCAGAGGCCCCTCTAGGAAGGGCAAGAATAGAGAAGGAGGGCCATGAGTCTAAAAATTTCCTACATAGAAGAATTCGGTCAATCTTACTCGTGTTTTCTCCATTACTAGATAGGTAGGTGAACTTCCTGCCACCCATGTTCAACTCTACCAATTCAGCAGCAGCAATAAATGCATTGAAATCAGTGGCCGAGGACGAGCAGAATGTAGAACGATACCTTTCATGAGCAAATCTTATTGTGTTAAAGTCACCAAGTAAAATCCATATGGCATTATTATTCATTTTGTAGGAAATCAATTCTTGCCAAAGGACACGCTTATGAGAATTTGAATGCGGCCCATACACATTAACAATACATACGTCATCATTGGTTCCGACCAAAGATCCTTTGGTGAGGATAAATTCTTTCATTTTTACTACCTCATATTTCTTAAAGATAGACGAATCCCAGATACATAGGAGCCCACCAGATCTACCCTTCGCTTCAACCGCTTCATAATCAAACGGGGAATTATCCCACAGCTTGTGAACAGGAATCTTAGACACGTCGTCCATTTGGGTTTCTTGGATAGCTAAAAATGAGAGTTTGTTTTCTATTTTTAGCCTACGAATCCATGAATGCTTATTTGCACCCCCAATCCCCTAAGTATTTAACGTCAAGAAATCCATTAAAAAGAATTTGGCTCACCATCTTCATTGATCATGTCTTGTATCTAGCCTTCGTAACCAGCCATGCTAAATCCCAAAAGCTCCCCAATTTCAATCATTTTCGTCGTTTCATCTGATGGGTTGTGTATGATTGGAGCCAAATCCGAGTTACGTGTGCGAGATCTGGTCCTGGCAAACACCGAATTCCAAATGATCGATCTGCTGGGTCCCTTAAAAAACCGATCGCGAGTAATTCCACTGAGGCATCTTTTTTTATCTGTTTTCTTTACTCTTTTACAACCCGGAAAAGAGATAGACTCCTCATTCGGCCAAGACTCAGAGTCAGATAGAGATAAGTTTAGATCAGGCAGGGAGGCAGGCCTAGTTGGCAAGGAGCCCAATGCACCATTATGAGGGAATTGGGCTAATAAGGTGTCAGTAACGGGCCCAAGATTACATTGTCCATCTAAGCCCAAAGTTCCAATCTGGGAGGATAAACCCAAGGATTTACCAGCCGCAGGATGGAGGGGAGCATTCTCGAGGGACCCGTAATCATTAGCCGTATCACCGTCCGAATTCTCAACCTCATTATGAACAGTATCCTCATGACGGCTGGCAAAAGTATCGGGGACCACTTCCATATCGTTCGCAGAACCCGAGAAAGAAGAAACACCTTCCGTGTGGCACTGTTCCGATTCACAAGGATGGGGCGATTCAGATTCCCAAGGATTTCCTTCAAGATTTTCTGGTGTAATGTTATCGGAAGTATTCGCCGGAGGGGGAGGGCATTGCCTGGCAACTTCCGGCAGTATGGAAGAAGTCGGGGTGCCGCTAACTTGATCCAAATATGTAGCATGAATCGGGATTTTATCATCATGAAGTGTATCTTGAATGACAAAATCATGTGCAGAATCGTCATCTTCATCATCATGGTCAGAGATGCTTATAGATTCCAAATTAGGATGCCAGTACTCAAAGAGATCTTCAGAGACCCACACGCTAAATGTAAGATTTCGCCACAATAACTTTACTTCTTCCCGGATCATGGGTCCTTGATTTATCAACACAAAAACTCTTCCTTCAGAGACATTAAAATCATTCCACATAAAATCAGAGGGTATAACCACCTTTCTAAACTGATTTCCAATCTTATTAAACGTTGTTTCATCCCTCATAAGTAAGGGTACACCACTTATCCTTAGACAAGCAATTCGTTCAAAAGGGATGAATTGCCCATTCCATAAAGTAACCGATTTGAAAACGGACCTCCATGCATTCTCACTACGGGTTAAGAACAAATTAGCTTCCACTGAACTTTTAAAGGACAGCAATAGTTTCAGACCCCCGATGTAATTTACTTCAAAACCCGAAATACCTTCAGCCTCCAACAACTTTGGGGCTAAATTTAGCATGTGGCAGTTTAACGCTTCACATATAACAGCCCTTTTCTTTGCAGTTTCTGGGAACCATGCGGACTTGGGGTGACAAAGTATTTCTTTGACTGCAGGTGGATCAAGATTCTCCGGACATGACAACCCCACTAGAGCATCTCTGAAACTACCCTTGTGACCAACCTTAGTTGAGGCAGGAGGGGGAGGGCTTTACTTGGGTAGTGGGACGGAATTGATTTGGAGGCCAAGCGGTGAGGAGGCTTGGTGGTGATGGGCAGCTTGTCTCGACCATATTTTGCTAGAGAAACTGATATTTTTGCTTCACCAATTTTAATTGTATTGAGAGATTGCAGCATCGACTGAACATGACGAACATCACAAAATCTAACAAAACCAAAATGGTTTCCATGCACATCTCTCTTCCTAGCAACATAGGAGTCCACAATCTTCCCAAACTTGCAGAGCATTTCCAAAGAAGAGAGCTAGATCAATCTTCTGGGAGGTTAGAAACAAAAAAAGTGGTTGCAGCAATAGGAGGGCAATTATTGTGAGGGTTGTTATATCTTGGTCTTCGTCGGGAGACTTGCTTCCAGCCTTCTTGGTCGTTTTCTTGAGCTAGCTTCTGGTCTTGCGGAGGATCTTCATTTCTCGCCATGTTTGTAAAAAATATTTACATAATTCTTTGTATTTAACTACTCAGAAACATAATTGTAACTAGTATTTTAGGCACGCCATTGTAGTTGAAAACTCAGAAGGCAACTAGTACTTTAGATGTATCCTTATAATCAACATTGCATTAGTATTTCTTTTTCAAATTGTATTCTTATAAAAAATATATCAATACCATATTAAGTTATAGATGTTCAATTCTATGTATATTTTTTTTAAACAATAAATTATATAAAAACTTAAGTTTAAAATTAATGAAAGTATGTTCAATTATCTATTAGTCACGTTCTTGTTACCACCTCAAATTTAACCATTGAATTAGTGAAATCAATTTTCATATCGCTTCATGTGTTTCTTACAAAATTTCTCCTATTTTTTCCAATTACTATGTACATGCATATTAATTTTAGTCTAATCTCCACTAATAAAGTAATTATAATTCTCTATCAATGGATCGTTTTTCATGGTGTTCAAGATCATGCACAAATAATATAGGATGAAAAGTGATGGTTGTATAATTTTCAAGATATGTGCACCTCTCTCCGTCATCCATTGGTACTAGCCACCATGACCACTACAAACAAACATTAATACAAGTCATAGAAATATTAAGTTTCTAAAACTACTACCCTCCTCCCACTTGTCACACACACTCAACTCCTACTTCATTAACCATTACTCTTACTAAAAAGTAGGACAACTTCAACTACAAGATCATAACCCAATCCATTATCACATTCTCCATTAATCTTATCTTTGATTGGTTTCACCTTCTTCATGGCTTGTTCTGATGATCAACAGCCGAATTTCAAGCATTTTTGCAAGGTTTGCAAGAAGGGTTTCATGTGTGGAAGAGCGTTAGGCGGGCATATGAGAGCTCATGGTGTTGGGGATGACATTGAGAGTCTTGATGATGGAGATGATCCCACGATGGATTGGGGTTCGTCTCTTGTTTCGTCACCGGAGACTGATGCGGATGATGAGGGGTTTGGCCACATTGGTGGTGGTGCAAGCGGGTGGTGTAAGAGGAAGAGATCTTCTAGGGTTTGTTATAGCGAAAATGAAGAGGATATTGCATTGGCTAAATGTTTAATGGCGTTGTCGAACTCTAGGGTTGATTTGATGGAAATGGAGTCAGAGGCGAAAAAGAGAAATGCTATTTTCTCTCCGGTGCTTTTATCAAATTTTACAAAACCACCACCACCACCCGCTTTAGATAAAGCCAAAGGGGTGGTGACAACCACCACTCCAAAAGGTCTGTTTGAATGTAAAGCGTGTAAAAAAGTATTCACTTCACATCAAGCATTGGGTGGACATAGGGCGAGTCACAAGAATGTTAAAGGTTGTTTCGCTACACGAAATGACCAGTTTGATGAAAACTTAACAGACGAAGATGTTATCACCCATAGCGACTTTAAACATACCAGCACCAGCCAATTGGACTATGAACCTAGCACGGGTCCAGTCCCATTAGTAGGGCGGAAATCAAAGGTACACAAGTGCTCCATTTGTGGCCGGGTTTTCGCATCCGGTCAAGCCCTAGGCGGCCACAAAAGGTGCCATTGGCTCACTTCTAATTACACACCAGACAACTATGTAGCTAAGCTTAGCTTTCACGAACACATTGAACAACTTCATCAAAAGCTTTAGCCATACCTAAAGAACTTGATCTAAACCTCAACCTCCCAGTCTCCGGCAACAACACCACCATAACACGTCACGAACTACAAGTTTCGATGAACCTAAAAGAAGATTATAAACATCAATCAAACAAAAACAATGGTGATGAAGATGATCGTATTGCAACAACAACAATGGAGAATGTACATGGTGAAGGTGAGAGTAAGATGAAGTTGGCAAAACTCAGTGAGTTGAAAGACATGAATAACACAAATGGAAGTTCATCTTCATGGTTACAAGTTGGTATTGGTTCACTTACTAATGTGGATCCCGACCCATAACTTATATACATATCTTTTTCTTTTGTTTTTATACCAAAACAAGTATATATGTAGTCAGAAAGTGTAATTAACTTTGTTATATCTTATGTATATTTTTTTTAATATGTAAATGTTGTTTAAATAAATATATATAAAATAAATGTAATTATGCTCTACTTACCTAAGTTACACGAAGAGTTTATGCTGGAAAATGACGTAGTATGGCTTGAAAACCTATTAGAAATATTTTGAAATGTAAACGGTGTTCAGCAGCTCGGTTAACAGTTTATTTAGTTCGATATTGGTTGTGAATTAGTTTCAAACATATCTGATAACCGAACGGAATTGAGTCGAAAACAGGTGTATTCAAACTGAATTTACTCGATTGAACAGAATTCACAATTTGAATACGGTTATTTTGTCAAAGTCGTATAACCAAGCCGAATATAAGCAAGATTTTGTAAATTGGTAATCGAACTGAATAAGTAAGAATCCGTAGAATTGATAACCAAATCACACACTGAATTCACAATTCGAATAAGATTGGAAACCAAATTCACAATTCGTTTTGGTTTTTCGGTTACGGATACTGTTCGGTTTTCGGTTTTTTAACACCTCAAAGAAAAATGGACTTGAATAGTATACTTGAATACTTGAGAGACCAGTTATGTAAATTATAAAATCAAGTAAATGCATCTTCATCTTCAACCCCTCAAGCATTAACCTTTTGTTCATATGTTCATATCTTTGTTACAGAGATTATCGTCATCAAACACGAAATCAGGTAAATGGTTTTTCACTGCATCTTTATCACTTTGATTCTTATGATTCTTCGTTTTATGTTTGCATTTTGTGTAACTGTAAAGTGTAAATAGCCCTAATTTGTATGCAAAACCCTAATCTCTAACTTGTAAATCTTGAGAGATTTTGCGTTGTTCTTTGGGAATGGAGTAATTGTACGCATAATCACTTTGGTATTCTATCTTTTTGGTGTTTTTTGATCTTTATTTACAATCAATTTCAAAGCTACGATAGGAAAACCACTGATAATAATCCCAATTAACAGTCGTTGTGCTTGCAATGTCTATCAATCTATAACAATGGTACTCTTGTTCGTAGTGTTTTGTGAACTGTAGCTTAATTGAATTTTTATTGTTTTTTTCTTTAGTATCTTCGAACCCTAGAATTTTGATTAGTCGCATTTGGGGATCTTTGAAAAAGGTTGTTTAGGGGCTGATGTGAATTCTGCTTTAGGTTTCTTTATTTCGTAGAAGAACTTATACACTTTGGTTACGTCGAATGATCTTGTATTCTGCTGTAAATTTGATATCAGAACCTTAAAGAAAATGAATGCTAATTAAATTTAACAAATGTTTGTGGCGAGTTTCGTTATGATTTAGAAGGTGTATCATAGGCTTATTGTCTCACGTAATTGTATCGAGTGTCATTGCATGATGAATCTGTAACCTATTCATGTGATTATCAAAATGCGCAAATTTACTGACGATTAAAATGGTTAATTATTTATATGAATCTAAATGGGTAGGGTCTGGTCGGGCGACCCACCAGTTCACCACTATAATTTTCCTTTTGTTCTTGAATATTATATAGAATCAATGTTTCCAATATTGTTGCGAATTGCATTGATTATCCAATGTTTGAAAATAAAACGAGTTCTGAAGTTTTATGCATTTTAGATACACAGAGGCAAAGAAGACACCATGAAGCAATCCAAGGATCCTTTTGAAGTGGCGGCAGAGGAATCACCACCAGATTCACCCGTTGGTCATGCTGACACTGAAGCTCAAGATCCATCTGTACAACCCACTGTTAGTTCCCAGGGAGCTGATGGTGACAATAGTATTCGTCCTTTAAACCCGCAAAAAACAACAATTAAATCAGCCTCCACATCAGCAGCTTCCAAAACTGTTAAGAACAAAGAAGATGATGACGAGGAAGAAGAGGAGAACATGGATGTTGAACTTGGAAAGTTTCCATCTTCCAGTGATCCGTCCAAGTTGGCCAAGATGCAGTAAGTTTTGACGTGTTAATCTTTTTTTAACCGTACATCAAGTGATTTTGGTTGGTACAGAATTATATTATTTTATTTCGAGGTGGAAGTTTTAACCCACTTAACTAAATCTGGGTTTGTTTTGGGTTTTATTTTTATCTTCAACAGATCAAACGGTTACAATTTAAAACTTTGCTAAAGTGACCCGAAGTGTATCAAATGCTTACAACCTCTGGAACCATTTTATACAAAATAAGTAGAGTATTGTAAATAGTATAGAATCTTTAGTCCTATTTGATACTTTATTTATAAAAATAGAAAAATGGACAAAGAATGTTTATCACTTCATCCATATTACTTGTTTTGACCCATTATCCAACCCACTAGTTTTTGCCACGCATGCTTTTCTTGTTAGGTATTAATATCAGAATGATTATTTTTATGTGGCTTCTTTTATATAACGTTTACATGAGGAGATTGTACATAGAATTTTTGCCTAAGTTTATCTTTTCATCTGTTAATGAGCAGATGCATATCTTAGTAACGTTTTCTTTGCAGGTCTATTTTGTCCCAGTTTACAGAGGATCAAATGAGTAGATACGAATCTTTCCGAAGATCTGGATTTCAGAAATCGGTCATGAAAAGGGTACCTCTTTCTTCATATTTGTTTTTGTGGGTCTCATCTCAGCAATTCTAGGACACAGGGTCTACTTGTTATAATCCTCACACCGTATAAATAACAATGATAGTATCTAATGTTAAGTAGACAAATATGAACAACTGATCTGGTTACTTCTGTCATTTTTTGTGTTAACAATAGGCTTGAAACTTCATTGAGCACAATTCCAGCAAGTTTTAACTTATAATCTGTGTGATATTAACATTCTTCTGTTATGTTGTACCATAAATGCAGTTATTAGGCAGCATCACCGGGAGCAACAAAATTTCTATGCCCATGACC
This sequence comes from Flaveria trinervia, assembly GCA_025506515.1. NCBI lineage: Eukaryota > Viridiplantae > Streptophyta > Magnoliopsida > Asterales > Asteraceae > Flaveria > Flaveria trinervia. The sequence goes on along the minus strand of CM046454.1, from coordinate 1,804,476 downwards.
ATTGTGGTATCTGGAATCGCAAAGATCTTTGTTGGGGAACTAGTTGAAACAGGTATTTAGGCATCGTCAAACACACATTCACACACGTTACAAGTGACAAGATGGGTGGGATGATACTGTACTTACAGAGGCCTATAGTCGGGTTGGGTTGACCTTACAAACACTTTTCGTTCAGATTTCAGTTATTGTAATTTTAATGCATTTATTATGATTACAAAACCATTATTATTAAACTAGTAAACTAAATCTTTGAGTAAAATCAATTTAGGGGTTGCATGCATTACGAATAAAGTTTTGGCAATTTTCAACCCGTTCGACACATTTAAGACTATCCCCTTCTACCAAACTCTTCTGATTTGACGTGTTTGAGATAAATAAACTACCCTAATCAACCATGTAATCGAACTTTGTTTTTTACAAGTAAACTGAACAAAACTGACACCTATGACGAAATCACTTAATAGTACACAAGGATTGTAATATCAGTGTCATGATAACTTTGCAGCCAAGGTAGTGATGAGAGAGCGAAAGGAGAGTGGACCAATTAGACCATGCCACATACGAGAAGCATACAGAAGGCTTAAACTAGAAGGCAAGATACCGAAAAGGTCAGTTCAGAGGCTCTTCCGGTAAGCAGTCCCATCTTTTCATGTATGTTCCCGTTGTTTAGGGGTTTGAAACCTGTGTGATGCTTTAGGCATACATGTACAGCTTATCCTATGACAGAATCATAGTTTTGTTGGTGTAGAACTGTTGTAATGTGATTGGTCGGATTTGTGTTGTCTAGAAGACATGATGATTTCTGTTGTAAAATTCTCAACGTCGGTTTCTATTACTTCTCTCTCCACCCCATCTCACAGTTTTTGCCCCTGGCTGTTTGTCATGGCCGCGGCTTCCTCACGGAAACTTGTGCCGCCCTTCACCTTCCCATGCCACCTAAGCGTCAAGAATGTGACAAACAGACTTACAGAAGCTCTTATAAAGTTATATTTGCATTTGTTGTGAGGTTGATGATTATGGAGGACTCACATTTACTTTGACATAGAAGTGAAATGATCATCAAGTGAAATTATCATTAGATATAAGTAATATATTATATCATTATGCATATTTCATTTAGCTACCAAGCGTTTATAGTTAAAGGCTATGGTCATTGTTGATAAGATTACCTAATTACATGGTATAGTTTATCTTCTTCAAAGGTATATAAAGATGATGTATTTTAGACTTTTTAATGCAATAGATTTTTTTTTCCAACTAAATATCACATATCCTGCACTTGTAAGGAGTGTAAGGATTTAAACACTGCATAATGGGTTTATAAGGCATTAGATACGACTAACAAAATAGTCGTTGACGATATATCGGGATACATCCAAAGTAAAGATGCATCGTCTAACAAGTCGACTTTGGTGTACTAATCGATTAGTCATGAACTTGCTCTTATGATCTTTTGCACAATACTTAATCCCGATAGTCTGCTACAACTCTTTATAATTACTACAAGCCTCTTTGTAGCGCTTCGCCATCTTCACTTCACTGTTAATCATAAACTTTGGGTCGCGCTCAACATAATTCTATGCATAGGGGTATTTAATACGCAACAAAACAACTTAAAAGATCATATGTTTAATGAATGAAATCACTAATCTATTCAAGTAATTTCTATCATTCCTCATTGTAATGTTCGTCTTTTTCTCATTACTTTTTGTGTAAACGTCGCCCGTTTATATATTTATATATACTGGAAAACTGATTTCTTTTATTTGTTTTTTGTTTCAACAATTTTCCACATCCTTAAATTATGGTCTTTTATTTCCTTTTTTATTGGAGATTCTTTCGGAGATTCGTAGGAATTATCCGTTCCATAATCCCAATATTCGATGAGTAAAGTAAAGTATCATGACAGCAACAACTCACCTAAAATGTTTATAGCCATGTCACGTGTTGCAACGCCGATCTTCACGATCTACTTGTAATCTAAAGTCTAAAACACTAAACAATGCCTCACTTTTACTTTATTAAATATAAGGGGTTTGTGTACCGGTTTGATAGCCCGGCCCCCAAACAGTTTTTTTACAAACCAGTTTAAATTGATTTGAACGATTTAAGGATTCTTGATGAAAAACCGGTTTGTACATATACAAAAAACCTGTTCATTTTAAAAACCGAACCGGTTTGAAAAAAAAACTGATTTGTACACCTAGGATTTTGGGTTATTTTGAAGAGAGGAGTGAAGAAAGTAGAATGTGCGTTTTGAGTTTCTTAATTGAAGAAAATAAAAAAGAGAATAACTATTTTAATAATCTTTCCTCGTAACTTTTGCTTCAAAATGTACAAATTTAGAGGAAAATAATATAATATAATACAAATGATTTTCTCTCCTAAACATCCCTTATATCTTTAATTTTTTTAATTTATTTAGGACTTCTGGAACATAAAATTATATCATATTTTTCTCATCTTAATTCTATTTCTCGTTGTTTTTTTATTTATTAAACTCAAGAATATAACGAAAACTTTTCGAGTCCCGGTCTTTTTTTACTTTTCCCATGATATGAGATTATTATTTTTTTCATTTTTAAATTAAAAAATATAAATACTTTTGTAGTTAAAAAGGCAAAACCAACGGTCGTTATCAATGTTTTTTATTAACTTGGTGTTGGTCTAAAGCACGAGTATTACTAACGGAGTAACGGAATATTCTAAGAATTCTCTTGCATCCAACACTAAAATTCGTACCTTTTTTCCTAACTGCCATTACATTCACGCCAAGCATATGCTCCAAATATTCTAAACCTTTTATTGCTAATAAATTCTACCAAAATTTATATATTTCATTACACACTTTATATTTTGTGATGTGGGTATTTTAGATTTTTAGTCTCCAAACAATACCCATATCCCGGTTTTTAAGGTTTTGTGTGATCAAGCCATTAAACCGGAAAATGAAATTCGGAAAGAGATTGAAGCAACATGTCGAAGAGACCTTGCCCGGGTGGCGCGATATGTACTTGAATTATAAGGATTTGAAGAAGCTCGTGAGGATGATATCTTCGTCGTTAGAGTATGGGAAATCTGAAGCCGAGTTTGTGTATCTTTTGAACAATGAGATCGAAAAGTTTAATGCGTTTTTCATGGAACAGGAAGAGGATTTCATTATTCGTCATAAGGTAAATTTATGCTCACAATTTGGGTTCTTTTGTTCATATAAGTTAGAAGATAATTTGTGTGTCTAGATGGGACCACCTTAAAAGAAAACTTATGTTTGATAAATGTTTTGTTTTGTATTCTTATGTCAAATCATCGTGTTACTTACAAGTTACAATATCTTGTCAGTTGTCACGTATTTCATCTGAACAAGATCGTGTTGATTGATGTTTAGAAGGTGTTAGGATGACTTAGCCATCGTGTTGGGACTAGTCACGGGCACGCGACTCTAAAAACGAATGGTTTAAGATTTACTCGAATCTTTTTTTTTCTTGAAATATGTAGGAGTTGCAACAAAGAATAAAGAGGGCGAATGAGAGTGAAGCATCTTCACAAGAAGAGTATGTAGAAGAAATGGCAAGAATAAGAAAAGACATTGTTGACTTCCATGGTGAAATGGTGCTTTTAGTCAACTATAGCAACATCAATTACACCGGTAAACAAAAGAAAAAGTCAAACTTTTTGACCAAATTAGTATCCAATGAAATTATAGTAGTCAAAGATCTAGCTTTTCTATATTCCAATATTGTTGGTCACGTTTATTATATACCGGACCCATTTGCTCACAAATCTTGAACTTTTAACATAGGGATGGCAAAGATATTGAAAAAGTATGACAAACGAACCGGAGGATTATTGCGTTTACCGTTCATCCAAAAAGTCTTGGAGCAACCTTTTTTCACCACCGAGCTAGTTTCAAAGCTTGTGAAAGAATGTGAAACCATCATCGATGAGCTTTTTCCGACGGTGGTGGTGGAGGTCGAGATGAAAGAGGCGGCAGTCATGATGGCGGGAGAGGGGATTTTCAAAAACACCGTTGCAGCGTTGATGACAATGAAAGAGATTAGAAAAGGAAGCTCGACTCAAAGTCATTTTTCTCTCCCGCTCTTAGTTTGCCGGATACCGAGCTTATTCGATCCTTTCAACTTAACTCACCTATATCTATCGTTTAATTTAAAGTTTTAGTTTTGGGTTTGTAATGCTCTATTGGTATGTATCAATCCCTTTATATATATGGGATAAAATGGGTAACTTATTGTGCTTGAACTATCAGAAATTGGGATTTATTGTGAAAGGAAAATGAATTGATGAATATATTGAAATTTAGTATAGTAGTATTATATATGTAACATTTTAATGTATTCGTTTCTAAACTGTTTTTTTTTTGTAATAATTTATTACCTATCAAGTGTCGTGGACTGTCATCGTACGTCTATTTGGATACATTTTTTATCAATTCGTAAAAAACTTATCATCAAATTGAGTTGGATCTTCGGAAATATTTTGGATTTTGAATATAGATCTTGGATTTATATTTGGTTTGTGGCTTAATATATGTTTTAGGAGATGATTATGGTCTCAACTGGAGTGTTATGTTAGAGTTTAGCATTTAAATTGCTTCTCGCGGTAGTAAAACTAATTTATAACTACTAATTTAGCCAAAACTAATTGTTAACCCAATTACTTTCTATTATATGCTTTTGTACTAGAGGTTGAGCATTTTAAACTTGTTTCCCATAGGTGGTAATAATATTGTTCATACCATAATTCTGAATTCATCTCTAAAATGAAATAAATAAAAAATGTGGAGCTGATGATTTTAACTTAAATTGTTATAAAATGAAATAAAAAGAATAATGTAGAGCAGATGATTTGAATTTGAATTGTTTCAATGGAGGCAACATGGTTATTATTCAACCATATTTAGTCTTGTTTTTGTCTATGTAAGTTATATATATCGTTTTAACTTTTGATACCATCCTTTTTATCACCCTAGATAACTGGTATTCGGTTTTAGTCTAGTTTGATTCAGCTTCGATCCGATCATTTTATGATTGAACATAATTTCATATGCTCTACAGTCCTACCCAAATATGGCCATGATTTTATTGTTTGTCGAATTTTAATAATTTTCTCTTTTCTCTTGTAACTATTTTTGAAATTAAAATATAGGATGAAGTCGTAATTTATTTTATGAGAAAAATTATTAGATAATATTACAGTTATAACTATTTCTGAAAATTAAAATATAGAATGAAATAATAGTTTTTTTATATAAGGAAAATTATCAGATAATATTACAAGTTTAATGTTGTTTATTGAGGTTACATAAACTTTTTTAATACTAATATCATAGTCTTAGTAATACTCCTAAAGTTAAATAAACACCAACGTTTGATCTAGTACTTTACGCTATTTTAAACCACCCGTATCACCTTTTGGGTTCGGTCTAAAGTGGGACGGTGTTCCGATCTTTTTCTTCACTTTATCCCAACCTCTTATACCATATTTACAATTCTTCATTTACCATCGCTAACTACATCATGTTACTTTCCTGTAACGTCATTAACATCTGTTTATGTGGATTCATCTTCCCGCAACGTGTTAAAAAAAACTCAATATATCCTAGTTAAAAATTATTTATTTTATAACGTATAACATACAATGTTTTATTAAATATAATTTTTAATAAATAAGATATTAATATCGAAAGATTTCCTAATTAAAGAAAGTGATTACTATATTTTTCCTTAATCTCATTTGCCAAGAAAGTGATTACTCAAGCCAACATCAATCAACAGAGGCGACCTTGAGTTCATGTGTTGTAGAAATTATGTTCTTCAAAAACAGTTGAAGCATCAACCCTAATTCGAAAACTCTTAATCGATTCATGAGGTAAATCGTCTATTCAAAACCCTAATTTACTCTTTTCCAGTGTTAATTTCGAGTGATATTTGAATGAATTGAAGTAAAAAACAATCGAAATACTATAGAGTTTCGGAATCTGACTGTTATTTTGATAAGATTTTATTCATTCTTTTTGTCATTTCTGTAGCTGGTTGGATTAGCCCTAATTCAGTGAAGAGTTATGATTTGACTTTTGGGGTTTATCGCTCTAATTCTTAACTTCAAAGTTAGCATCAGTTTTGATGCTTTTAGGTGGTTTGAATAACTACATATGAAGAAGATGATCAAATTTAGTATCAGCTTTACCAATTCGGTTTCAGTTTTGTATGTGATTATCACGATTTGAACAATCAAAATCATGATAAGTTGATTAAAGCTAGAGATTTGGATAGATATGTTTACATGTACCTCAAATTAGGTTTCTTGCAACTCAATTACATGATTCTGATTTGAATATTTGGCCCTAAATGATTCAGAAGTTCAAAATAATAAACCATATATGAGATGAAAGTACATGCAGACACCGCTAGAGTGTAATCAGTAATTCAATAAGACTTTAAATGTTGTAGATTGTTTAATTCAGTATTGATATGCAAACACTTTCTTTAAGCCATGTTGCTTCCATTGTTATGGTGTTCTTGATGAACATATATGTTGCTTATTTATGGTGATGCTATGTTCAATTAGTCTTTCAGAGACTTGCCATTCGAGTTGTTCCACATGTAGAATGGCTTTTTGCTAAGAGATTGTTTGATGGAGATCTGTTTTGATACCTTTTAGCTATTGATTGAATGTTAATCAATCAGAAAGAGGTTTTAAAGGCTTCGGTTACTCACTGAATGATCATCTGATTGTTAATCTTGTTTTAAGTGCTTTGTTTTTATTTACTTTTCAGATAAACCCGAAGCAGTTCTTGAATAAAGCTATATAGGTTACATTCGAGAACACAATAAAATGGCTTCTGTTGTAAGACCTCCATCTACAATGGCATTGACGGTTCTTCGTCTTCCAAGAATCCAATCTAAAAACTGCAAAATTTGGAAGCCTGCAAACTACAGGTTCGATTTTCCTCATTTAGTGACAAAATATCGCATCATTTGCTGCTCAAATGCGACCCCATGGGACCCACCTCCCGTCAGATATGCCCAAGAAGAAGACACAACTAAAGGGGAGTTCTTAACCGGTCCTACCACCTTATTTGAAACCCTCGACTCTGATCAAACTAAAACAACCGAATCTTTAACAACAGATACGACTAAAACAACTGAATCTTCAACAGCAGATATGAAACGAGTCACAAAACTCGGGTACATTAGATGGCCTATGTGGCTCTTGGGCCCGTTGGTTCTTTTAGCCACTGGAATGGTTCCCACCCTTTGGTTACCAATTTCTTCAATCTTTTTAGGACCGAATATAGCTAGCCTTTTGTCCCTGACCGGTCTTGACTGCATGTTTAACCTGGGTGCATCACTGTTCCTGCTTATGGCAGACGCATGCTCACGCCCAAACACCCCGGCTCAAGACCCTTGTCGTAGCCAACCCCCTTTCAGCTACAGGTTCTGGAACATGGTTGCAACCATATCTGTTTTATCTTTCCATTAGTCATGTGGTTTGGTTCTCAAAAGGGTCTTTTTCAACCTCACCTCCCTCCAATATCTTTCGCAATTCTTTTGGGCCCCTATCTTCTGCTTCTTGGAGTACAAATGCTGACGGAGATGCTGACGTGGCACTGGGAGTCGCCTATCTGGCTCATGACTCCTGTTGTGTATGAAGCATACCGTGTCTTACAGTTGATGAGGGGTTTGAAGCTTGGGGTTGAGCTTGGTGCACCAGCTTGGACGGTTCATATGATCAGGGGTCTGGTGTGTTGGTGGGTCCTGGTTCTCGGTGTGCAGGTCATGAGGGTTGCTTGGTATGCTGGCTTTACGGCTCACCTTCATCAAAATGAGTCATCCAACGCTAGTAAAGTTGAAGTTTCTTCTGGTTGATGCTGTGAGGTATAATCTATGCAAATTTCATATAACATTTTGGTATTGTTTATTAAGCACAACCATAAGCTATAACTGTAGAGACTTTTAGCATATATAGGTGCAACATCTTGTAATCATGGTTAATGCCAATTGTTTTATGTTGGCTGATGATCTGATGACTCCCTTGGTTCGTGACTTCATGATTTGAATTTAAGAAACGTGTTATATGTGATAATGTATACGCAGTTATTCCTTTGTCACGAATGAAAAACATTGTGTACATTGGCTGTAATCTTGAATTGGCTGAAAATGGAACCTGCATTGCACCGACCGATCACTAGGTATCTGGTTCTTGGTTGGAGAAGAACCGAATAATCAAACCATAATCAAGAAAGTCGAATAGAAGTAACCAATGTTTTCAGAACTGGATCGGACATCGAACTGGACGGCTTACTGGTTTGTTGATCGGACTGGATTTAAGAACCGGATGACGTCATAATTATAAATATAGTATATTATATATGTAGTATATATGTAATTAAATATAAGTAATTTATATATGATTTATATATGTATTTTATAGTTATACATAAAATTAATTATATTTGTATATCCAACACACTAATTTATGGTTCAACACCCCGTTTTTACCTATTAAAAAAAAACCAAAATCTGGTCCGAACTGGTTCGGTTTTCCAGTCCGACCATCGGTTCAGGACGAACCGGCCGGTTCGACCAGACGAAAACAAACCATAGCTTGCAAAGACACCGGAAGTAACCAAACAGATTTAGAAGTGAGTGGGTCAGTTTTGATCTCTTTTGATACCAGACTAGATATTCCTCTTGTCACATTGTGACAAGAATTTCCAACGATCTTAAATAATAAAACGCGGACATCAAAACACGTACCAACGGTCATTCCGATGTAGACCCTAAGACCTCATAAAACCTTACTGTAAAACATGTCATAATCATATACTCTTACAAATCCAGAACGTACAACAAGGAAAAAAACCATAACAAAAAGCATAAAAATCTCAATTGGGTACAACCTTGAAGCCGAGCTGTTCATGGAGATATGATCCCGAGTATAAAAACACAAAATAAATAAAAAATAACAACAAAACTCTGTCACCGCTCACCTTAAAACCCAAAAGTGTATGTCATTGTAAAAGTGAGTGTCGAACAACTAGAATACAAACGCCAATGTAACGATGAGATTTTACAAAACAACAAAAATAAAAGTCTAAAAAAAACATTCTAGAAACCAAAAGTGTACTCCGTCATAAAACCGTCCGTCTTTAAACCTGAAAGCGTATGTTGTCGTAAAAGTGAGCATTGAAAAACCGGAATACAAACATTAAAAAACAACAAAAATAAAAATCGAAAGAAAACTTTATGATCTTTCTCAAAATTTTATACGGTTTGGTTATGGTTTTATTTGGAACTCCAAAGTCACAAATGATCTTCAATTCAAAACACAATTGAATAATATTTATTTATACTGCTATCATATCTCTATAATATGAAATTATTTCTTTATATCATTTTATTTTGAAAACACATCCAAACTATTTATTTATTCTAGTTATTAGGTTCAAATTTCGTATCCGACGCGAATTGAATAAATTAAAATATTATATAGATAGTAATAAAACTTACAAATATTAAAACAAATTTCAATCTCAAACAAGTCAAGTTCTTAACTTGATCCACATTAAATGACCTATAAAATGTGAAAAATAATTTTGAATTAAAAGATAATAAAAATAATTTCAAACATTCTAAGAACTTAAAGTAAAATAGTAAACATATTAATTTTACATGTAAATTTAAATCTAATAAAAGTAACTATTCTTCTTTAAACATTAAAATTATCAATTTCAGTATAAAAGTTTTATCATTTGTTCAAGTTTAATTATTTGAATGCAGATTAGGGTTAATTTATACATACTATTAATTTAACAATAATAAAGAGCCAAAAGCTATTGTTAAACTCACAAAATTATAACACTTGACGTAATCATTTGGTTATTTATTAGTTAATAGGTTGTTTAGTAGCCTCTTAATAGTTTTTATTAAAATATTTTTAATGATTTATAACATCTTAATAATTAAAAGATAACCTTAGTACTGTATGGTTAAAAAATAATATGTTAATAGTATATCTTAACCAACCTCTTAAGCATTTAGCATTACGACACTAAGGTGGTGTTTGTTTTTCAAGGGTTGTAGTAAGTGCGATCATGAGTCGATTTTTGGTTGAAATTGATCGGAGTTGTCGATTTTGGGGTGAAATTGATCGGAGTTGTTGATTTAGGGTGAAATTGATCTGGGTTTGTTTTCATGAGGGTTTTTAAGCATTTGCCCATTGGATACAATAAATTACTGATCTTGAAGCTGAGAGTTTATAGTTGATGAGACATGTTAAAGAAATAATGGTAGATAATGTTCGATAGAAAAAAACAAACACTAAAATTACCTCTTAACATTTAAGAGGTTATTATAAACCATTAATAAACAGTCTCTTAATGATTTTAAACCACTACAAAACAGCCATTAAGTAAGTTACGGATTTTACTAATTTAAGTCTTGAACCGGACGAGTTGCAAACGAACCTGCTAAACCGGATATAACCGCAGCCTCGATGACCCAAAAAAAATCAATTCTATCTCACACGCACACAATTACGCACGCACAAAACACTCAAAACGCACACCATTCCAAAAACCAGATCTCCCTCAATCTCACCGGGTTTCTGACGTCAGCACCGGAATACACCGACCTCCGGCGACATCCCCTAGTTCTCCGGCGACGGTGTTGTCAGTAATAATATTCATAATAGAAGTTAAAAAACATGGGCACCGGAGAGCTTCTCAGCATTGAGCCTCAGGAGCTTCAGTTTCCCTGTAGATCATACGATTTTGCCACTATTTTACTTCCTTTGTTTAGATCTGCTGCTATTTACGATATTATTCTAAATGAATTTCTGATTTTGTGATTTGGTTTTGTGTTTTGTAGTTGAATTGAAGAAGCAGATCTCGTGTTCCATGCAATTGAAGAACAATACGAACAATCATGTCGCGTTTAAGGTAGTTTACTACTGTATTGTTGTTAGTATCGAGTTGTTTTGATGTCAAACTGTATGTAGAAATGTTAGCTTTTTTAGGTGATGAAATTTTCAGTTTTGTGAATCTTACTGTTAAAATTTTGCTCATAAGGTTAGATATGGTTTTACAGAAGTTGAATTTAGTAAAGCTTCTGACTAATTAGGGAAAGGTTGTCGAAAACGAAAAACAAGTAGAATGGTCATAACTATTTCAAGTAATCAATTTAAAGGATACTAGTTCTTGAAGTAATTTGGCAATGTTGTATACTTGTATGTTGAGTTTCCTTTCTTCTGACTGATTAGAGTTATCCTAATCTCATGTAATCAATTTTAATGCTGGTGGCTTGGTTTTAAAAAGCATTAGGCTCTCTGAGGCGTTTAGGTCTGAAAACCCAAGGTGCGAGGCGAGAGGCGAGAGCCTCACGTATGCGAGGCGTTGTTCTATGTTTAACCAAATAAGCCATATGTACAACCAAAAGTTTCATTTGTTTCAAATTTTTTTCATATTGGCCTTTTTGATCATGTAAATCATTCTTTTACATACCCCAATGTTGATCAATTTTGACCAAATTTTACCTAGATGTGCATGAGGTGCCGCCTCAAGGCCCTGAGGCTTTTTCCTGATCGCCTCTAGAGCCTCACGCCTTAAGCGCGCCTCAGGCGCTACTATTAAAACAAAGGCTGGTGGACATCCGTAGATGTAGAAAGATTGAGAGTGGGATGACAAACTGTATCTTCAAGTAGTGAACTACTGTTGTTGTATTCTTAGTTTTCTCTGTTTTGCTGAGATTTCAGGTGAAAACTACAAATCCAAAGAAGTACTGCGTTCGACCTAACACTGGGGTCTTGTTGCCTCACTCTACTTGTGATGTCACAGGTTCCGCCTTTCCTGTTTGTTATGTGTATTTATCTGTTTGGTTGCTTGGATTTTGTACATGATTTTATGGTCCTTGGTACTTGTTTAATTTGATGCAAATAACATTTTTTTTCCTTTTGCACATTGATGTTGAAATAGTTACAATGCAAGCTCAAAGGGAGGCTCCTCCTGATATGCAATGCAAGGACAAGTTCTTACTTCAAAGTGCAGTTGCAAGTCCCGAAACTACCCCTAAAAATATTAGTCCGGAACTGGTACTGATTTTAGTGATAAGCTTATGCTCAAACTTCTGACTTTATGAATGGATGTTTAAATGTTAAACTCCCATATTTTCAACAGTTTAACAAAGAATCTGGAAATCAAGTGGATGAATGGAAATTAAAAGTTAGTTATGTTGCTCCCCAACAACCACCATCACCTGTAAGAGAAGGATCAGAAGAAGGTTCCTCTCCAAGGGCATCAATTTCAGACAATGGGACTATAAACACAACTGACTCTGCTGTGAGAAACTTATCCCTTTTGCATTATCCAACCATCTAGACCTTGGTTTTATAAAGCGGGTTAGGCAATCGGAAAAACACCTTAAGCTAGTATGTAAAATCAACCAAAATGATGAAGAGATTAGGGATGGTTTACTTAATGAAGTAAGGTTGATATGTAATGTAAAAGAGATGAGAGAGATGCAGCTTTTGGTTGTATATAAAGTTTATTTCATTGAACATAAAGCAAAGTCACATGTATCAGTGTATGTAGCTCTCGCCTCAGCTTTTGGCACCAGCATGCTGTGGAGCGCCCGCACTTTATAAAACCAAGATCTAGGCCATCTTTTATTTAAATGAAATGCGAATGAGTCAATTTCCTATGTGCAGCTTCCAAGAGCATATGCTCAATCTCATGAGATATCATCAGAGGTGATTTCCTTTGCTACAACTTATCATTATATATTGATAAAGAAATTATGCTCAGAAAAAAATCTGCATAGTTTTGCATACAGGTGTGACTGTCGATAATGTCGAGTTGCTTGTAGTTCTTGCATGCATTTTCTGACACTTTATTTGACACTAAAAAGTTTGAATATTATCTTTTTGTTTAGATTCTAAGCAAATATACCATAGTGGATTTTACAATGCTGTGGTGCAACATTCCACCCAACAAATATTAATATATTTCTCTGTTTGACAAATATTTGACAATTGTTCAATGTTTGTATATTGTTATTTTCTAAACATAATTTGACTATCAAGTTCTCTTTACATGCACCTCCTATGTGCTTTCAGACAAGGGCTCTTATTTCTAAGCTGACTGACGAGAAGAATTCTGCCATCCAACAATCTAACAAGCTCCACCAAGAACTGGTACATACCTTTTCTTAAGCTTAATTTACGGCTTCTTGCAAATAATATTTGACTTTAACCTGAATATCTTCGGGGTTTATGATTGGCAATTAGATAGTTTAATAACTTTGCCCCAGGCCTAAGTAGTGATCCCTTATTCCTTTTTGTTCTTTTTTACTCCATAGCATGAGTTTTGAATCATTTGACATTACCTGACTACCTGAGTTCATGTCCAAGAATAATATTGATCTGCAAACACTCAGTTCGAGGTGGCAAGATGGGTGGGTTTGGGCGTGTTGTGTTATCGGATTACGTGTAATCTTTAAGTGCTGGTCAAAATAGGTCGGATTGAACTAACCTGCAAATGCTTTTTTATCCATCTGTTTTGAATATAAATTTTTAATGTGTAAAATATTATTACAAATCCGACACTGTTACTTACAATAATAGTCTAAGTTATTTAATAAAGTAAGGTAACACTATTTTAAATTTGGTAGCACTTTCAGTCCCTCATCCATGTAAAATTACCAAATAAAACTAATAGAACTTGGTCATTATCAAATTCTAATTTACTCTTTTTAATTTAAAAATCTTGTACCTTGTATAAATCCAATAAAGGATGGTTCTCATTTGAACCATGTCCTGTGTGCATATGTACGTATATGTGTGTGTGTTTGCATTTATATATAAAAGGTACAATGATATAAATGTTTATATAAAACATATAGATGCTTGTATGTGTACATTACAATCAGAATTACAAAAAAAACACTTTTTCAACTAATTGGATTAACCCAGACAGATCTTGGATCAACCAAAGCAATGATCCATTTAACTAAGTGAACCAATTGGATTTTTTCTTGGGACATTGGATCTGTTTAGTGACCCATTGGAACTTATAAATGGATCACATTTGAATCAAGACCCGACCCATTGGCAGTCCTACTTTGGATGACTTTAACCTGTTTCACCAGGCTCCTTTTCAATTGCATCCTTCCGCTTAATCTATTTGACCCGTTATTGTTAACCTTTTATAGAAAATGTTTTACAATTGCCACCTCTAAAGCATATTATGTTTCACATGTCATCTCATTTAATTCTAGGTTCTTTCCATTTATCATCTTTGGATCTTTCTTCTTGTAGGAACTGTTGAGGCGTCAAGGCAACAAAAGCCGTGGTGGTATCCCCTTCATATATGTTGTTATTATCGGCCTACTCGGGATTCTCTTGGGATATTTGGTTAAGTAAACACTGAATCTCATCTCCATGGCAGAGCTTGTGTTAACTATGATACTTGAAGACCATGGTCGAAGTGACAAATTGTTTTCTTTTTTTCCTTTTGGATATGTTGTGTAATTTGCTTATTTATTTACCTTTGGGAATTTTGTTCTGCCTGATTAATTATTAGTATAGTATTCGACTCGGGCTAGAATTTTGTTTAACTTTTGCTTTAGCTAACCTGATAATAAACTTTAGGGGTTTGACTAAAGTACACCCGCAATATCCATCTTACCTCATCTCTAGAAACATCAAATATTCAAATCAATGAGATCTTTTTCCGTCTTTTAGTGTGAAAAGAAGATAATATAATTGTTGTGACAACTTAAAGAGCGAATGTCACAAAAAAAATCAAGGAGTGAAGTAGGTTTAACAACACTCGTATGAAGACAAAGTTGGTGAATTAAAATTGGAAATGATGGAGATATAAAGGAATGAAGTGAAAATGACTTTAGTGTGTAATTGCGTTGACCACAAAGAATCCCTAAATCCAGGAATTCAACAAGACCTAAGAGACAATCTAAAATCAATAATAAACTCCATTTCATCTAAACATGATCCAACCAAATCATCCAAATAAGTACTACACTAGTAATTAAATGTCTTATTGCTATTAAAAAATAATTAAATGTCAATTTTGAAAAAAAACAAATCTGTCAATTTTGAAAAAAAGTAAATCTATCTATTATAATAAAATAAGATTTTAGAATGTCACTTGCAACAATTTTAAACCATCTAATTTTAATTTTCTCGTTTTTCTTTCCTATTAAATAACTACATTATATATTAATAATATTATCTAATTCGTTTTGAGATTAAAAATTATTTTTCAATAAATTAAGAAAGATATGTTTTTATAAATGTAACTTATAAAAAATTAAATTTTAGAAATAAAATTTTCTAAAATAGCAAACTTTTTATAAAAATATGAAATATTTTAAATGTTTTTTTTTCTAAATGAATTTTTATAAAAATAACTAAAATAAGGAGTTATAATAAGAAAACTTATAATCAGTGGCGGATCAAGATTTTTTTTCATGGGGGGTGGAAAATTTAAGGGTTATTTTGGCTATTGTAATATAATATATATTTTTTCAGTCCGGTTCGAGTCAGATCGGGTCGGGTTGGTTCATTGACATAAAAATCATTAAAATGATTCCCAAACTCGTGAATTTGTGTGTATCTATACTATATTAATATGCATATTGGAGGGACAAAATGGTCATTTGACTTAAAACACTTAATTTTAAGAGTTTTACAACCCTTAAAGCCTTGTGTACAATACCTAAAGCACGTTGAAAACAACAGAAGATGAGCATTCAAATTTCAAAATGCAAACAAACCCTTATTCAAAAAGCATATCTCGGATTACCAACTTAAGTGTGATGCCTCTCCCTTCTCCCCGTCCCCTTTTCATCTTCTGCTCCGGAATTTAATCAGAGACCATCAATATCAACTAACTTAGTTTTTATCTCCTTCCAGGCTTATGATGTCGATGACTTTCAAGGTTAGTGAGCTTTTGGTCAATTTATATTTGCATCTAACTGCCTTTTTTTTCTGTTTTAGGTGAGCTTTTACATTGTTGCTTTGAATCTGGCAAGGTTGCCACTACATGAGTCTCTCAAGAAATTTCATGATTTCTTCATCACCTTTTTGGTTGAGATCAGCTATATTCGGCAATTAGGATTCAAATTTTATGTGAGTGGTCTGTGTATTAATTTTCTTTATTTGTAGCTACACGTTGTTTACAAACATGGCATAATATCGATCTTGTTGTATATCGAACGATTATGAGTTTTTTTTTTTATTTTACCAGGGCGGTTGGTTATTAGATCCGGTTTGTGTTCGATTTGCTGAATCAAACTTTTTTAAACCTCAATTTGATACTAGATGATTTCCAACTTTTTCCAGATCTGGTGAGTTTTTGTTCAATTTGAAGTGTTAGTTATTGCCATCTTTTTTGATTTCCAGTTTGATTGCAAGTAGGTTAGTTCAATGCTTGATTTTGATTTGAATGCTCATGATGATCTCCTTTGATGAGTTGTTATAAACCCTCTTGTTTTCTTATTATATATTATGGTTTAAGGAAATTACCATCTCCTTTTTCAATGTAAACAAGATAACTTGTGGATTAATGATTAACTAGCTTTGTTCTTATTATATATAATGTTGGTCGTGCATTCATGTAGAACCGTTAAATGAAGATTGTTTAGTCTTCATAATGTTTCATAGTGTTTTAAGATTCATGAAGGTTTTCGTGATCTTTGTAGTAATATTTTGATTTATTTACATGTGGACAGATCCCGTATGGCTAATTACATGTCAAAGAACTTCTTTGTCACTGGTGCTGCTAGCTTCATTGCCTTGTTGCTAATCAGATACTACCCTGATTACAAGATTGTTGTACTAGACAAGCTTGATTATTTTTCAAATCTTAAGAATCTCAACCTTTCCAGGTCATACTTATATTCCTTAAAGGAAAATTTTGATACAAGACAAGTTAATTGGTAGTTTATACATTAAAAGTTTTGAAGTTAACTTTTACTTGGTGCAACCATGAATGAGTTGCCAATGCTCCAGATGATTGATCTATATTTCACGTGTCATTTGATATAATTGGTTTTTCCTTTCAGGTCTACTTATCACTTTTTGAAGGAAGATTTGTTTTGTACCTGTCACGTGCTTCCGTTTGGTGGTTGTTCATAAGGTAACCGTGCTTTGAAATTTCAACTAACCATGCTTTCGGACAACATTCTCTGTTGTTTATATTCATCTTGTAGGTTCCTCATTAAACATGCATGATAGATTTGTAGTTCGGGCTTCACTTAGGTAATCTAACATCACAACTAGAGCCAAAACATGTTTTTTGGGACTGCAAAGTTCAACTTTATATTTATGCTCTTTAGGAACATTAGGTGGCATTTAAAGTAAATCTATATACTTTGGTGTTAGTATTACATATGAAGACCAAAGTGAGGTAATCATATCCCAACTCAAAAAACAAATTTGACATGTTGGATCATATTACCAACTCAAAAAACAAATTGCATGCGTAATTTGACTTTATTTGATGGTTTGTACGATTATTATGACAGCAAACCAATTTAGCTTGAAGGCTTAATTTGACTCAAACAAATCACAGATTGCATGTTTAATTTGAGAGTTTGGATATTTGACAAGTTTATTCAAATTCACATCTAATTGCAGCTCAATGTTACAATTTGGTTCAAAGGCTTAATTTGCCTAAAAATGTTGATTACTTACTCAGCAATTTCATGCAATTGCATTTGATGCATTAATTTGAGGTAGTTGTATTTAAATTCGCATTTGAACCACTTAATTGCTTATTTGATCCACTACAACAACATATTATTTTGTCTGGTCCACTTCAATCCGTATACACATTAGTACAAGAAATTTGCAAAATGATCTTTCATTTATGCAAAATTTTTGTATCACTGCCATTGACCTTTCTTTCATTTCAAGCTAACAAAGTCCTTTCGTAAAATTTTATCGAAATCACAAGAATTAAATGTGAAAGTTACTCTTATTTTAATTATGTTATTTTGTTATGCAAGTATATGAATTTGGCAGTGGTTAAAAACACGAATACAGGGAGAAGCGATTTGATTTTTCACAAGATATTGGTTTCTAGATTTGAAGTTTGAATTCTATTTGCAGAAAGTATAAAAGCATGATATTCTATTGTGGGATATATTTTCAGGGTTAAATCGGCTAATATATGTTGATTAAAGATTAAGTTTTATTTGTTTTTTAGTGGAAGACTAGGTTTGTTGCTTTTGTAGTAGCCATCATCATCTTATGCTTGGTTTTTTTTTTCATGTTAGTTAATTTTTATTTCAAGTTGTGAGGAAGTTAATTTCAAAACTTCACATTAATGTCACTACAAATATGAGTAGTATGTGAGCATTTAGCAAATTAAAACCATGTGTTATAGATGATTGATTTATTATGATGATCACCTCACACATTGCTTAAAGCTTATATTTGCAATGATAGAATTTTTATAAGGATCATATCACAGATTATTTGTGTTTTTGTTACTTCTGTTACACAATTTTGATTTTGTAATATCATTTGTGTTGAAGCTTAGGTGATTCGAAAGTAGATATGGCTAGGAAATAAAGCAGAAATGGTGTACACATATCGGTTGTAGTCTCATGTTTTATAGTTCTGGTCATAATCATATATGTATCCACCGCCGTCAGTTCTACACACGAGTAGATAGACCACATTGATGTTTCGAACAAAAAAAACTAAGAGAAGTATTGTTGTACAATATGTCATAAGATGATTAATAAAATAACAAAAAACAATATCGTGATGTAAA
The DNA here is from genome assembly GCA_025506515.1 of Flaveria trinervia. Taxonomy (NCBI): domain Eukaryota; kingdom Viridiplantae; phylum Streptophyta; class Magnoliopsida; order Asterales; family Asteraceae; genus Flaveria; species Flaveria trinervia. The sequence continues at coordinate 1,785,659 of CM046454.1, read as the reverse complement.
TTATCTACGCCGCCGCATCGCACGAGTTTTCAACTAGTGTATATATACCAAGAACCGTATTAAAGCAATTATACTTATAAAAATGGTGATATGTGATGTTTGAAATAATCGTACTCATAAAACTGGTGATATGTTCAACATGTTTAAGATCAATCTTGAAACTAATTTAAGTTCAACTTGTATTATTATTGAATATATTTATCTTGATATAATTTTTTTTCTACTAATTAGATGATTATTTGAGAGTGAAATTTCAAAATTTCATTCGATTACAAACGTGGTTTTTGAGAAAATATGGTTTGTCAGACCGTCAAAAGATCATCGGCGCCACTGTAGTTACACTCTAAACAACGAATTTGAGATAATTTTGCTCTTTTTTTAGTTTCAAAAATTTAAAGGGGGTGATTTTAAAATTTTACGGGGGGCGGTTGAGAATTTCACATATATATTTTAAAAAAATCATAATCATAAAATTGGTGATATGTTCAACATGTTTAAGATCACTCTTGAAACTAATTTAAGCACAACTTGTATTATTATCGAATATATTTATCTTGATATAATTTTTTTTCTACTAATTAGATGATTGTTTGAGAATGAAATTTCAAAATTTCATTCGATTACAAACGTGGTTTTTGAGAAAATAGGGTTCGCCAGACCGTCAAAAGATCATCGGACGTCATTGTAGTTACACTCTAAACAATGAATTTGAGATAATTTTGTTCTTTCTTTGGTTTCAAAAATTTAAAGAGGGTGATTTTAAAATTTTATGGGGGGCGGTTGAGCTTTTCACGTATATATAACACTGGAAAATAAAAATTAGGGTGGGCGGCTGCCCCCACTACCTTGACTTTATGTACGCCACTGCATTTAATAGTGATATCTTTTTTAAACGGTTTGTGTTTGGAAAAACATGTTTATTAAAAAAACACTAACGGTTTAAAAACAAAAGTTTAAAATGATGATGTCATTATTTATCATTTATATTTTTACTTATATTCAATTTCAATCATATCATTTTATAATTAATAATTTCTCATTGTTAATTATTTATTATTTTATTTATTCAATTCGTGTAAATACACGAGTACTAATCTAGTTAAGTTAATGTTCAATTCCCGATGTTGGAAAAATAAAACACAATTGGTTTAGTCGTGGGCACGCACATAGTTTTTATACGTATGTATATATATTTTTTAACATCCTTTTGTTATTCTTTTCTTTTTCTTATTTTACTTTTTAGGTATTCTGTTAAATTTTCCTCTTTTATTTTTACCGATCTTTTTTCAGTCATCGTAACATTTTTTTCTCTATAAATAGTTATTTTTATCTCTGTTAATCTATAACATTTAATAAAATAAAGTTTATTTTATCACTTGTCCTTTTCATAAGCTATGTTTTTTACATTTCCTATTTTTCAAAATATTCATATATCAATTTTCTCTACATAAAGTATTATAGTAATTTAAATACTTTACATTAAATGCTTGTAACAAAAAATGTCTTTCTCAAAAGAGCTAGTAGCTTGACTTTTATGCGAGCTCGAGGAAACGAGAAGATTATTATGTTGAGGTAAGCTCTTTAACTCTAAGTAGGTTATGTTATACCCTTTTGTTTGTCAATATTTATTAGCTTTCTAGCAGCAAGGTGCTACTTAACTTTATGGGGGATATGGGAGTGAAGACTAACAGAATTCTTATGTCAAGGTAAATTCTTCAATCCTTGGCTTCTTGTTCTTTACTCTTTTTTCGTCAAAACATATTCGGTTTTTGATGCGTATGAGATTATTTAAAAGGTTATGGTATGAGAGAGGTGCTAGTAGGGCTAAGGGGTTCAGGTGCGAATTTCCGGCTATGCAGAGACGGCCGACATTGGGTAGGGTAGGGTTTTATTATTAGTTTTATAGTTAATTACACAAATGGTCCATTTAGTTTATCGAGGAGGAAGATTTGTCCATACAGACGTGAAAAGACTAAAATTCCCTTCAGGTTGATAGAAAATTTGACGTAACTTCACCTTAAATACCAAACTCAATACACATTCAGATCACATACCTTAAAGTTGTTACTAAAAAGGCGAGTAAGCAAACCTAAAATTCATGCTAAACCACAAGGAGTATTTGTGTAATTAACTCTATTTTTCAAGACATGTAACAATAGTCAAACCAAAAAACTAAGTTAACATAAATACTGTAAAACAAATCAACTATTTCTCAATTGGTTTTATTTCTTTCAATTTCATTTAATTATTATGGTGTTAGTTATTCAAATTTTCTAATGTTCTCATAACTATTGTCATCTATTTAGGTTATTTCATCTCTAATATATATTATTCCTTGAAATGTTAACTAGAACAAAGCCGATTTCTTATTAACAGTCAAATGGTGGAACACAAGAATTTTCATAAGCAACCAAGTTTCTAATTAGACGAGTCGAAAATTTTAACCTAGGGCCAACATATTATATAACTAGAATACCTAGTTATCATTGTTGTAGTGTTTAATGTTTGTGTAAGCATGCTCATGGAAGTAAAGATAAATTAACATTTGTCAAGGCTATTGCAAACGGTGAGTAAATGTTTAAATCCAATCAAACCCGACCCGAAGTAACCCGTTTCCTGAATAACCATAGAACCACTAAACAGATTGTTATTAGGGTTGGATTTTTAGATATACTTTAAACCTCAAAAATTCAAATAACCTGAACCGAATAACCAGAAACCTAAATAACCTAAGCAACATTCATTAGGATAAAACAAATTATTTGTATACATTTGTTTAGATGTCTCAAATAAAGCAAATTGTTGGTATACAATTAAATATTTAAACATATTATAATTTACTAAAGTAAATTAATTTAAGTCATTAATTTTACAAAACATAACAATTTGATTAAAGTCCACTAAATATAGTCTGTCCTCCAGTTCGGTTATGATTATTGACTTGACTTATTATAAAAACAACTCGTGTCCTGCCCGAAATACAACCCGAACAACCCAAAACTAATTAGATTGGGTTTCAAGTAGATAGTAAAACTAAAAAACCCTAATAACCCGAAATCTGAATATTGAACCTGATCAACACCCCTAATGGCGTAATGTGGATGGTATCTACAAACAAACCACGAATTTCAACCAATATTAAAAACCACAAATGTTAGACAGACCTAAGGGTGCCCATGAGTAAAAAACAAAACTTAGAGGGGCTCATATATTCTCCATCATTCTCAAGGGACATATCTGTAAAAAACATAAAAAAAATAAAAATAATAAAAATAATAATAATAATATTTTTTCAAATAACACTCACACCACCACCATCGTACTCCACCTGTAAACCGTACGAAACCATCAGTTAAACGGCGACCGCCGCGGCATACCCTTCCGGCGGTTCACGGCGGTTTCCAACTCCGGCGAACTACTTCTCCGGCGAGCCACCGCCACCGTCGCCGCCGCCACCGGAATATCAAGCTTTGAAGTTCTTTTTCTCCGTACGATTTCCGATGTGGCGGTGCAAGGGATGGTCAGGCGGTCAACTCCGGCGAAGGTGGCGGTGGATTCCGGCGAAGTCCGTACAGAAACGAAAGGTTCGTAGGCTGATTCCGGTGAGATAAACCAGTCGTCGGAAGAGGGCTCCGGTAGGGTTAGAACTTCACATTGGTGTAAGTATTCCGACATCATGCCGTTGTTTCTCATGATCTGATTAATCTTTGGAAAAAATAATAATGACCCAAGTGAGAATATGATGATATTTGAAAAGGGTTGTGTTCAAGATTCAAAATCGGGGAATAAAAATGTTGGGAATTTAGGGCTAGTTTTTGTTAAGCACTGGTTAATCGATGATTAATGATTTGATTTCAGCTGATCGCTTTATTAATCGGTATAAGATCAAAATTTATAGGCCAAAATCAGAGAAAATCGGTCGAGAAGATCAAGTTTGGTCATAATCGGGAAAAAATAAGAGAAAATCTGTTAAAACCGATCGAAACTTGGTCAAAATTGAAAAATTAAATGTATGATTTTTAAAAATAATACATTTGTTTATAGAAAAGATCGAAAGCAAGTATATACAATTACAATCAGATTAATTTCTATTCATAGTCGGTATCTTACCATCCGAGCTTAATGATTTTTACAATCATAAACTGTACATATTTGGAAAAAAACGTATGATTTAGAGTTGAGTTCCTAGCCGGTACCCTACCGATTGCTCAGTGATTTTTACGACCATGAATTGTACATATTTGGAAAAGACGTATGATTTAGAGTTGAATTTAGGACTAGACCTAGAGAAAAGAAAATTTTGTCTTACCTTTAGACAAAAGATATAAATTTGAAGTATGATCTAAGATAAATTTGCCTCACCATAGAGAAATGATATGATATAATGGGTGTGTGGTTCGACGTTATGAAAACAAGAAATATTTGAAGATTGTAAAAGATGAAATAAACTCATAGAAAGAAAGCAATTGTATCGTCAAAATTGCACATTGATCAAAGGGTTTGACCTCTGGAAAATGTGCCACCCCTAGAAGAAATCAATTCAAGAAAACACAAGTTACCAAGTGAGATCCCATAAAATCTTGAAAATCAATACATAAAACAAGAACCCAAGTTAAATTATGAGCATATAACACATCAAAAACCATCATAACTATCAAATTTTATAAAATAACTATTCAAAGGATTATACCTTGCAAGAAATAGAGCAGAAAAGATAAGGATCTTGAAGTCCTCTTTCACAACTAATGCAATTGTTACTTGAGTTTCTGCAAGCTCTTGTTTGTGGCCTTGGGTTCAAGAACACAACTTTTGCACTATTTGTGGTGTAAGCCTGTAATAATAATTCAAACCATTAAACAATTTCAAAGAATGATTAACTAAAGAAAATAACAATTTAATATTCAAATTTGGGTCAAAACTCACTTGAACATAAGAACAATCCATCAACTTTTCAGCATCTCCAACCCTTATAACATCATGATACACATATCTCCTAATCTACACAGAAAATTCAAATCAAACTTTTAACTTTCAAAGATTAACATGGTGTTCTTGAATGAGTGAATGAATTATGATTTCAATCTCCAAACCTGTAGAAGACGATGAGAGCTATGAAGATCAAGACAGTGATGACATATAGCTTCACAACAGTCAAGACAAAATATGTTCTTCTCATTCTTTCTTGCATCTTCATGGATCATGCAAGCATTAAAGAAAGTTTCTGAGAGTAAAGATTCAAGCCACTGAGGCAATCTTGTTGAAGAAGATGCATCCATCTGCAAAAAAGGTTGAATCTTGAAGAAAAACTTGAACTTATAGATGAGTAATTGAAGTGATGAAATTGGAGAAAAAACACACCATTTTTGGTTTTGAAAATTGGTGTGAATTGGGTGTAGATATTATTATTATTATTATTATTATGGAGATGAAGGAGGTGTGTGGAGTTGTGCCGCCGTCGCCGCCGGTGACGGCGGCGATGGTGGAGAGAGAGAAAGGGCGGTGATGGTGGCAGAAAGAAGAAAGACAGGTGAAGGTGATGGGTGGAGGTGTGTATAGGTGGTGGTGGTAGTGGCAGTGGTAGAGTGCATTTGCAGGGTAGTGGTGTTACTATTTTGTACGGTGGATTTAATAGAATTTGCTACAAAGGGTTTTTGTTTTACAAAAGGTGACATTTGGTTAAACATAAATGGGATTGAATATCTTTTGGTATTTAGCTTTTTTAGTTTTAAATTAACATCTTACTAGTAACAGTAAGAGTATGTGTAGTGGTTTTGTGAAAAGGGCGTGGATGAGGTGGTAGTGGGGTGAGGCGTGAAACACCGCGTAGGGCGTGAGTTTAGCCATTATAGGGGGTTGTGAGGTGGGTTACGATGGTTGTCCTTTTGCTTCTTCTAAAACTATCAAAAGTGTGTCACGTGTTACTCTTATGATCATTTTAATGAAGTCATTATCTTCATCCATCAACACTTCAATGATTGGAATCTTTATTATACCATATTTTTCTTTACTTTCTTTACTTTCTCATTAGCCAAAAACATTCAAGCGCTGTTGATTTCCTATTGAATTTAAGAATTTGTACGTCACTTATAATCTATGAACGACTCATCTAAATTCCTTTCATGTTGGGTTATTATATGCCCTAAAACTTATATCAATTTCCACTTTGACGGCACACATGTGAGGATGTGGCTTCATGGTGATCTTTAGAAGAGTATTTAATATCTTCAATAAAAATGTAGTGCTCATTTCAATCTTAATGACCATGTCATAACTACGTGGGTAGATTTCTTAAAAAAGATAAAAAATTTTGCCATCGTATCTTAAAAATATTTTTTACCACTTTAAAACGGTTTAAACGAACTTCAATTGAACTCATTCTGGCGATGTTAGAATCGATTTGTCCTAGAGTTAGATCTTTTATACAGGCTGTATAACTTTACATGCGTCGTATCGGATGGTCTCATATGAGACGAATAACCTATATAAAAACCCATTTATTTTTCCTCTTATTCAGTGTCAAATTTTGTTATATGCGTTGTATAATCTTATATTTATATCGTATATGGCGTATAACCCTTTGATAGTTCCCCTAAATTTTTATTGTTTTTAATGTTGTCTATTTGATATGACGCATATACAGAAATACGAAACATATAATAAGATGCTGATTTAAATGAATAAATTTAATTAGTTTTGACCGAGAACAATACGAACAAAAATAAGATGTAAGAAGTAAATATAATATCATAAATGGCGCATCCCTGCAACGTATAAGTAGCAACTAGCAAAGTACACTGGAACAATGATCCTACCCTATATATGACTATGTAAGTTGTCATCATTCATTATAACACCTGTCCACTTATATTTATATACATTTTTTTATTATTTTAAGAAAGTTTAGTTTAAATGAAGCATACTTTTGGGCCTAGATCGCCTTAAATCATGGTAAGAATTCGGGTTTTTGGTCTAAACTAATTAACCTGCCAAATGTTAAATATTGATTTTAACAAACCATACATAAATATAATCAATTAAAATCTCCAGTCAATATTTTTTACAGTCTTCTTGCATTTTCGACTCTTCATTTTTCTTGACTAACGTCTTCAACCCTTTAACTTTCCAAGTTTACAAATCAAGATTAACTACCAACAACAATCTTCCCTTTAATCTTGATGCATTCGTCCAAGATCTTAAATTCCAAACAAGACTTGTAACTCTTTCACTTAAATCTTTAGATTGTTTTCCTCGTTTTCTTTATTTTGATCCAACCATCGGTCACATAGGCTATTATCTTTAACCGACTCACTCGATCTTGCCTGCTCTATCTCATCATGATGATAATCATCATGTTTTTTATGCTCACAACTTTTTTCTTCTCGTTTTCTTGCGTCATACATGACATACTATGTTTGTTTGTTTTCTATCTCACAAACAATACAAAGAAATTTTTTTAACGTCTTGCAAGAAACGATGAAAAAATCTTTTTTTCCCAGCCAAACAACTTTCTTGCTTTTGTTCTTCTATTTTTCTCCTTTTTGATCAACATACACTATCTCTTTTTATTGGACGTGACTCACACAAAATCACTTACCATTAGACTCACACAAAACAATGTGAATTTCTTTGTCCTCAATCACTTACCATTTGATCATCCTTGGCTCACTTAGAACTTTAGTTTTCGTGGCTCACACAGAACCAATCTCTTCTTGACTCACACAGGATCTCTTCGATGGTTTTGATCTTTAGCTCAAAAAGAACCACTCCAATATTTCTCTTACTTGAGTTTCACAACACCATTATTTTACAAGCTGTGTAACCAATTGTTGGCACATGCCCCGTCTTCAAAGCAACACAAAATAGAAAAATGATAATTGAAAACAACACATGAACACTTTAAGATCAAGAAGATAATTTTACTATGAAAAAAACCACCAAATATAATTACACTACACTTTATTTATACTATACTAACGACTTCTGTCAAAGTTAATACATTAAAACTTAATATACACATACCACGTAAACAAATAACAAATTTGGTAAAATTATAACAATGATCTTCAAGATACTAAACTATACATAAATAAAATCAATTAAAATCTCTAACCAATATTTTTTATAGTTTTCTTGCATCTTTGACTCTTCTGTTTTCTTGACTTACGTCTGCAAGTGTTTAACTATAAAATAGAAGAGTTTAGTATTCAGAAGATCACAAACATAAACCGAACAATTCCCCAACACAAATGACCATATACTAATTCATGTTAATATATTGACAAAATGTTCATATATATGAATATAAACGAATATATTATCAAACACTCACGAGTATAAACAATTACAAAAAAAACCTTAAGCTAATTAAAAATAAAAATTTTGAAATATATAATTACATTGATTAATTACGAATAAAATTTATAAAATATATTAATTAATATTTAATGCATTAACATAAACAAATATGTATAAAAGAACATAACAATTGTAAACAAACATAAACAAATTTAAACGAACACTTTACAGAACGTTCACGAACACAAGTGAACGAACATGACATATGTTCATTTTTGTTCATTAACTGAACGAATGTAATTTCCTGTTCATGTTCGCTCGATCATATATTAAATAAAGAAATGTAAATAATTTTCCGTCAAACAGTTCACGAACTTTTCACTGAACGTTCGATTTATTTACAACACAACCTAAAACTTTAGATCTCATGACATTCAAAAAGTTGTTTCACCACTAGAAACAACATTCTCACAGGTTTGCAAAGTGTAATAAATAACAACTGATAACTTAAAATATTCATCATGTAAAAAAGAAAACAATAAAATGCTCGTAGTAAACAACATATTCAGAACCGTGGGAAATAACATAAGTCACTGATATATAGACTTTATTTATAGTAATAGATAATAAGGCCTTTGGATTTCACCTATAAGTAGAAGTGTATGGGTGAAGATTTTATTTCACTCAAAACCCTAAGCCCCTATGACACCCCGTGTAATCTAGTGTAATGCCCCCATTAAGTTCGAGGTGATTCTGTGGAGGTACTATTAATGATATAGAAGAAAATAAGCCACAATCTAAGATGTTAAGGCGAATATGTTTTCTAAACTTTATTTGCATATTATGTCTATGTGCACAAACATTTATAAAATGATTTCAAGCATGTTTATAAAATGTCCGCTTACAAATGTGTTGCGTTGGTGTAATACCAACATATATCTATATTGAATTTATAAGCAAGGGTTTAACCGCTCATGACATACTACACATACATGGATCGATGATACACACATTTAATGATACATGTGTGTTAGGCCATCATGCGGTTAAAATCATGTTAACATGTATGAACTGGGCAAATTCAGTGTATATAAGCTATCCGATATAGTCGTTGTGAATAAACGAGACAACCATAAAACAAATTGTTTTAATAACTATTAATATAAAACATGTTTTGATATTATTAAAAATGTCTGGTAGCATAATCCATTAGCTTTATGTTAACAATTTATTTTTAAACAAATGATGTGCAGATGTTATTTCAAATAAGGTTTATGATGAGACGCTAACTTCGTGAGGACACCCACAAGAGAGCATGAAGACCGGATAATTAGACTTTAAACTTTTTGGCTCTTACCTATTGTACATCATTTTTAAAAGTCTAATCTTTTGTTTATTGGAAACAACAATCTGTATATGAATGTTTTTAATTTACTCCGTAGTGTTGAAATACCATCAAAGGAGGATTTGATTATTTGGTCAATCACATAAATTGATTACCTCGAATGTGAGGAATGGAATATTTATAAAATGAAAATGAAAAATCAACCTATGAAGTTGATTATTTACATAAGTTTAATAAAATAAATTGAAACCTATTTTATGATATCAATCGATCTAGTTCACATGCTTGGGTGTACTTGACCCAAGGTGTGATAACTTGAAATCCTACTCAATAAATATTCATGTTTTCATAAAATAAATAAAATGATACATCATATCCAAGGGTTTTAAATAACAAGTTAAAACCTTAAATCACACTCTAATCCTCCATTGACGAGCACACAATTCCAGTTTGAGTAATCGTTAAGAGACTGCGAATAAAACACACCAGACTTAATGAGAAACCTACTTGATTAATTAACGAGCCTTAGACATAATAAGATAACATAGAAAAGAAATTACATACATGATAAACATATAAACTCTAGTTAGTTATTTATATAGATGAGGCCTCACTTTTCTTAGTATGGTGAAACACCCACATTGCTTGTGGTAAGAAAAGTCTCTTTCGTGCGAAGATCATCTCCTTCCTACATATACTCGAATCAACGTTTTAATATTACACAAAAATAGATAAAATCACACAAAAATAAATATGCTCAAGTAATAAAGTCTGGTTAAAAGATTTCGAGTTCATTATATCTATCCTTGCATGCTACGTAGGTTTTGTGGTTTTATTATGTTCTAAAATCACGAATTTTTATTCTCAATATTTAACAAGCCTAATATATATTTCATTCTTTAAGCGGATATCTGTTCATCTTTAATATGAAGCCACCTAAGAGTATTTTGTCAACAAAAACCATGTAAATATATATCTATCAATACTAATAAAAGAATGTTTTTACATGTCAATTGTCATAATTTTAAAGCTTCTAAATTTTATTTTCCAATTTTTCTCTCATAGTAAATATCATATTAACTGCATATTATATTATTTAATTCTTTTCATATTACAAACATATACTTTTTCAAAAAGATATTTTTCTACAAATGCAATTTATAAAAAAAATATATTTTATAAAATAAGAGTTTTTTTAAAAAAAGATCAAACTTGTAAAAATCATAATATATTTTAAAACATGTGGCTTTTAAAAATAAAATTCTTATGAAACAAAAATAATTAAATTTTAAAGTTATAATAAATAAAATTTTAAAATTGTACTTTTTTAAAAACGATTTGTTTTGAAGCAATTTGTTAAAAACCCAACTTTTTTTGAAAAAAACAAAAAAAAGTATAAAAATTGATATCGTTCTTTTATCACTTGTACATGTTAATCGTGTCTTATATCAAAAGATCATTTTATAATTAATTAATTTTTATTAATAACTATTTAGTATTTTATTTATTCTATCCGTATATTACACGGGTGCTAACCTAATTCAAAAATACACATATCTATCCCTACAACAACTCCCCCTCTTTATAACCCATAGAATTTGACTTTTCTAGAATTGTATATTTCCTTTTTAATGTACGAGGTACACATTGATTTCACCAATATGTTTTTCAAAAATTATTGTGTACAGAATAACATAATAACCAGCAAAAAATATAAAGAGAAATTTTATTGTTATATTTTATATTTATATCTTTTTATTTTATTTTAGATTAGTTTGTTATTAATATATTATTGTGTTTTACATATCAAAATTACGCAATAGTATTATTCAACAATCTGTTTTTTAGAGTTTTTTTATTTTGAAAAAAATAATATTATAGCGTTCAGAAAAATATAATAACTAAAAATAAAACACAATGAACTAGACTAAAACATGACAAGCATATTTCATATAATTAAAAAAATACACAAAAATATTATATTTTTATATAATGATATTGTATTAGTTTAAAAGATATAAAAACACTCGTTTTAAGGTGTAGTTTTATTAAAAAAATAATATCGTTTAAAAAAGTTATGAACGTTATAAAATAATTTTAAAAAGTCAACCAAAATAATTATAACTAAAATATTACTCTAACAACTTTTTTCCTTATATGTAGTAAATGCAAATAGATTAAAAAGATACGATATAAAGAGTACCTGTTGGCACACATCGGAGTTCTTAAGGGGTTGATCGGGCAAAAGACCAAAGTGGATGTGAGGAAAATGTGCCCACTGAAATACAATAAATTAAAGAAAATTAAAGTAAAAAAAGAACCTTAAAAAAGTGAAACAAGAAACCATTAAACATCGTGGTTGTTAATAAATTAATAGAATTATACTTATAGTTTGCTTACATTTCGGTTATACAAATACCAATTTCTTTAATTTTTATATTTCTAAAGCGGTATAATAATTAGAATATAAAAAATATAATTATCAATATCGTTACATAAATTAAAGTCATTCTAAAATGAGAGATTTTATTACATTTTTTGCAGCTGCGCTGAAGGCCTCCCTGTGACTTATATCGGGATTTCCAGCTTTGATACGTTGGATCTCCTCCCTGAAATTATATTTTGATTTTTGCAAGCAGATTATCTTTTTTTTTCTATTCGTCAAATAACAATAATGGACAATATCAATGGAACCTCTAATACCATCAAACAATATAAATATGAACTCAACTCTATAATTTTACATGTAAGTACAAATTATTAAAATCCTACCATGGCTAGCAAAGGATGATTGTAAGGTCATACTTAGGTAGACCACATAATTTTGTATTTATGAAATTTTAAAGAACTTGTTTAATAAAGAAGTGTTTGGAAACCAATCTTTTTTATCCTTTAATATAAAGGTAAGATTTGCTTATATCTCATCTTCTTCTTCAAAACTCACTAATAGTTTTAGCTTTGCTATGGATGACTAAAGCTATGATGATTTGTATTCATACCAACACTACAACAATATGATACGTCAAAAATTTCAGTTTGTTAAGGTATGTTTGAACTACAAAGATTATTAGTTAATTAGAATCTTAATTAATAAAACCACACTCTTATGTTTTTGAAGTTGAGGTTAATTAAGATACATACTTGATGAACCTGTTGTAAGCAGAAGGAACTCTTTGGCGCTTCTCTGGAGCTGCAAAGAGAAGACAAATATAACGACAAATTATGCAGACATCAACATTAAAATCTTTTGCTTTCTGACTGTTTTTCATAGTCTTTTCTCTCTCTCACTTATCATAACTTCATCATTATCTCTTATCATAACTTCATCATTATATACACATGCAAAAACCCTCAAAAATCAAATGAAAAGGATTAATATTGTTTTATAGAATGAAATATGATGCTCAGATTTATGAGATTGTAACAAACATATGGGGATTTCCATGTTGATGAACATAAGTAGTTTTCATTAGTTGTATTCATGTGTGATTGTTCATCCATTAGTAAAATAAACAGAGCGGAATCAGAGGAGGGTCAAGAGGGTCTTTTAATTCTCTGTAATCAGAATTTATCAGTTTCTATATATTAAACCTAGAGTTTTTTTTTTTTTTTTTTTTTTTTTTTTTTTTTTTTTAATTATGATTTGAATCTTTTAGTTGTAAGTAGAGGAAGCTTTGGTTCCGCTACTACCAGTTCATGAAATATTATTAAGAAAATGTTGACGAAGCATTTCAAGTATTTTCAACCAGGGTTTGGAAGAATCAACATTCTAGGTTAAATTTTGAAGAGATTGCTTAAGAATTAAATGCATTTAGAGATATAAAAATAGAAACTTTAAAGATAAATACTAGGGTTTCCGAGTTGAATGCAATGTTGATGAGTTATGTAACTCGGTCGTCTTGCAGAAAAAAAGAAGTTGCCTTTTTAGTGGTACCAAATCCAATAAATTCTTAAGACACCATTTAGATGTAAGCTTCTGAAAGTACAAACACTGAACTATAATCTTTATAACTTTCTTGCTTCACTGAGAAACTAACCGATTTATGTCAAAAATAGGATTAAAACAAAAAATTCTTTAATCTGCAGTTAACTTGCTCAAAGATAAAATTGCAAATATATTATATAAGAAAGAACCTTGAAAATATATAAAAAGATTAACAGATCTTACGTGGATTCACCACCGGAGGCTTGAGAAGCTCGTCCACTCGCACCGGCCCAAACGGATCTGGAATCGGTTGATTGATCAAGATGTTGGAAGGGTTTTTCTGAGTTCCTCCTGAATAATATTTAAAAAAAAAGTGTTAATTATACTGATAAAATGTACGTTTTAAAGATTTAATTTCATCACTTTATGCTACTTGTTAAGGATAGTACTGATCAAATAATTAGGTTAATTGCAGGTTTATTTTTCTTGAAGCGTGGTGACCCTCTAATGTGTTTATCCAAGTGTTTACTCAGAGAAGGTTTGAACTCAAATCTTCTAATTGAAAGAACTTTCAGACACCTTATCATTAGACCCATCTTGTGATGGTTTACAGTAATTTCTTTTTTGGATCTTACACAACTAACATATGCAGCATATGCATTTTCTTGATGGATCTGTAATATTGTTATTCATTAGTTAGCAAATTAGTTACTTTATACCATAATGTTTTGATTTGAGAAGAAATTATGCCCAATATGTAGCTGATTTGCAGCAGCAGCAGCAGGAGGAAGATGGCACGCATGTTTACATACAGAAGATTTGTGCAGTGCCCGCAGCGAACCGTAACAGTTGCATACAAACTGGAGCGAGGAACACTCACCTACAACAACACCAACAACATAAGAGAAGCATATAGATTACAAGTAAACAAAGAATATTGTAAGATTATTATACATATATTACTACTTTATATAATCATATGCAGATGATTATTAATTTATTATTCATACCACTAGGATGATTTCACAGTAGTTGCACTGCACATAGCAGAGTTGCTCGGAGGGAGGAGGGAGGTGGTGGTAATGGTGGTGGTCCGGTGAGAAAGTGGTGGAAGATGACATGGTTTTTGATTGTTTCTCAGCTGGTGTTGATTTGATTTGATTGATTGATAGATAAGATGGAGTGAACAATAATATATATGGATAGATTGTGTTTGGGGATCTGGCCTTGTCTTTGTGTGTGTTATCCAGGACAGAGAGAATTGAATTGAAGGAAGTAACAATGGAGAATGTGAGAGAGAAGCGTAACAAAATGAGAGAGACCCACTACATAATATAGCACTTGCTGAACAAAACCCCACAGGTCTCTTAGTTTTGTTTACATAATTGTACACTTGTTGTTTCATGTTTTTGTTAGTTTTCATTAGAATTAGTAACCGCTAAAGTTACTAGTCCTGCCTATAATATTGTTAATAACAAGATCAGATAAATCACAACTTATGCTCGAGGATGGCTTTGAAGATGTTATTTTTAGATCTTACTATATTTATTGTTATTGTAAATTGATTGTAGTTATATATTCATTATTTAGTGGTTGTATTTCTTTGTAATTCTCTATTGTATGATGCATCATTGGACTGTCAATAATATTTACTAATTCAATACCATCAATATTTTTATATAGGGTGTACGTCAGAGATAAATTTTTCTAAACTCTAGCCACCATTGATTCATGAAGAAATCCACCACAAGCCATCGTGTACATCTCCATTTAGTAATCAAAGTCATTGTAGAGAAACTTGACGAGACTGCAAAACCTAACACCGCTAATCTCCATCCCGTTAGTACGGTTTGAATATATAAAATAAAGTTTGAATGCTAGATGAAACAAAAGTCACGTATTCGTCTCAGGTGAAACTTTTTAAGCTTCATACGTACACTTATAAAGTTTTTGATCATATTGACTATACCAAGACCCCTGAGCCAGCCGAATCTATTTATGAGTTATGGAACAAGATTGACGGCATTTTTTGTCAACGGATCCATGGTCCCCTTCCTATGACCTCCATGTTTATGTCTTGGAAACCAACACTATGCTCATGTTGTATGGCTTAAGAGAATAAAGATTTTCTTGAAAAATAAGCTAGGGTTAAAGGTTTGTGTCTCTCAAACGAAAGTTCTCTAACCTTACCCTTGCCCTTGTTCATCCTTGGATGAATACTATCAACAGCTCAAGGACCTAGTTGATCAACTTGGAAACATTGACAATCCGTAAAGAAAACATAGCTAGTTTTTTTCTAAAACCACTAATGTTTTTTCACTTTATGACTACCAAAGCTAAGGTCTATATTACCAAACCCATCATATCCCTTATACCAACCACTTACACCCAAACATACCTTAATTGTTCACTTCTTATGGAAAACGAATTTTAGGCATTACAAGATAATAATACATGGGAAGTAGTTCCACACCCACTAGCATCAACCAGTGATACGATGTATGTGTCTTTATTGCCACAAGTTCTAAATCGTTGGCACACTTGATAAGTATAAAGCAAGATTGATGGTTAAGATATCAAACTATGGGTGTTGATTGGGATGTGGCATTTGGTCTGGTAGTCAAACCGAATACCATCCATAGCGCCCTCAATTTAGCATTCTATCGGCCTTGGCTAATTCACTAGTTACACGTATAAAAAACCTTGATCTCTACGCTAAATTCATATGCACCAACCTAACCTCTTGGTATTATTTACTAAAAATCTCCAATGTATGTATGTCACATGCGAAAATATCTATACGAGCTTAAACAGGCAACCAAGCATGGGATAAATGGTTCGCCATTTATATTACGTCAAATAAGTTACGTAGTATACTTCTCCTTTCACTTATGCCACAAGTGCGTTTATCTGTTACTTTATGTGGATGATACCATCCTCATCTCTTTTGACTCAGGCATATTGCGATACATCATGGACACACTGTTAAAGAGTTTACTATATCCAACGTTGGCACGTTCTATCACTTTCTTGGCATCACTGCTATATGAGACAAGATGGGTCTCTTTTTTTCTTAGGTTACCTACATCTGAGACATCTTACAACGGGCATGCATATCACCCTGAACAATGCGGTACTATAGTAGCTCAACATAAATACCTGTGATATTCTTTAGAACAATAATCTATATTGAACTCATGCGAGTGCCTACCTTTACTTGCCTTGATATCACTTATGCCCCACAAGAATTACATTTTTAGTTCATGAAACAAATTCTTTGATACCTAACTAGCACCATTAGTTGTGGATTACAATTGGTTCCTTTGCATGCACGTTCACGGCTTATTAAGATGTCGATTGAGGTGGATGTTATGATTCTCAGCGTTCTATTTCAAGCTATTGTTTCGTTTGAGAGACAACTTAATTCATGGTTCTCTAAACATCTCCCTATATCTTGATCAAGTGATAGAGTAGAGCGTTGGGGTTTGATGAACAATTTCACCAAAACAGTATGGTTGCACAAATCTTTTTGTTGGAGTTGCATATTTACTTTGAGCAAAACTACTATAATCTATCGTAACAGTGTGTCTACAATTTACTTATAAAAAAATCCAGTTCTACATTATAGGATGAAAAACGTGAAAATTGACATCTACTTTGCGTGGTAAAAAGTTGACTTGCTCATGGTTGGGGTGCTTCGTCCTTGATCATTCTAATATGCAGATATCATCTCTATTAAGGGGTACCATGTAAACTTTATCAATACCTTATTTGTAGTTTGAGCGTCCATTGTACTCCCATTCAAATTGTAGGAGAATATTAGAAAGCATCATATGATTATTATATTATCATAAATTAATTATAGTAAACACACCCTAATAAGATGGTTGTATATATTCTTTGTAACTCTCCCCTGATAATAGGAATCGGGTATAAATATTAACTAGATTCATTCAATAACATAAATTAACCGTTTTAGTTATAACAGAAATTATAGAGTATGATTTGAACATGATACATTTTATAACGAATGATGAATTTTGTATTCTATACAACTTTTACAATTCATATAATTATTTTCTATATACGGCGAGTTCTATTTTGCAACTTGTACTTGTGATGGGCTAAATTAATGTCTTGATAAGCCAAAATCAATAACATGTGACACAACAGATCATAATAGTACTCAACTAATTTTTGTTTTTGGATTTCTAATTTATGTGCCCTATTTATATTTTCTTTCTAGTTATACACTCATCAATTGGTTAGGATCACTTGTACTCGGTTTTATATTTATATAGTTTTCTTATTTTACGAATTGTATAGATTGTACTTCTTTTTAAACAATCAACAATTTATACCGAGATTAAGCTAGAGAGAAGCTAGTAAAGTGTGAAATACAACATAAAGTCAACACACCTCAGCCTAGCATATCAGCATATCTCACACCTAAGGGACTTGCAAATCACACATCTTAACGTTGATTACTTGTAATTAAAGAGTAAACTTTTAGAGCACATATAGTATTAGAGTATGTATTCATACACACAACAGCTCATGTATATGTGTATGGCTATGTATGTTTATGTTAAAGTTCGTTTGTTATACATTCATTGTGTTTTTTCTTTCCTTTGGATCCTCTATTTAGGATCATTGTGTTGTACACATTAGTTAATTGATCATTTAGTGAGAGATACAAATTAGCTTCATATACCATGCCATTTATACATATGATATCAACTTAATAGAACAAGATTGCACCACCTGAGAAGGCAAAAACACATGATCTAAAGAAATTTCAACGAATTTAATTGTAAAGACTTGATGCATGACTGAATTGCAAACCGTCGTGGATGAGACAAGGTTTCAACCATCCACAAGTAGTAACAAATTAATAAAAGCTAGGGTTTAGACCGCTAAAGATTGCCCCAATATCTTTTGTGTTAGGCCGACCTAATTATTTTTATTAGTATAGTACAAGGCCTAAAATAGGATCATTCATGACGATTGACACTTATCCATAGTTCGAGAAGTGAGAGGACCATTGGCATTCCACATTCACAAAATCATCATCGTAATTCTTTAAAATCATCATTGTAATTTTTCAAAATATCAAGGAAATGGCTGCATGTATGATGATTAATGGCATGGAAGGACTTGATTACTTGTTAATTTTGTGATGATATAGGATTAAATATTAAGAGACAAGGATGTTACATTTCTCTTATTAGATTCTTTGATTCGGTAAATAATAAAAAAGATAAATTCAAAGGTTTGTTTCTTCGAATAAGTTAAATATATAATTAGTCTAATAATGTGATCAGCTACATATAAATAGTACTCAAGAAAGAATGAAAATCATATGAATTCGAAGATCTAATAACAATCATCATTTTTCGATCAGTTGTGGGTTTCATATATGTCTTACACTTGACTTTAGGGTGTTGTATGTTATCATACTTTTAGGGTTTCATATTATTTTGTTATGTTCTTTCCTTTTCCATTACCTCCAAATTTCCTTGATGTCACGTTTTCTTCATTTTGTTTCTACTGAAACTTTTGTCGTGTCTTCTCATTAGGGCCCAAATAGTTTTGTAAATTTACGTAATGGTACAAAATAACTTGACACCATACATAAAACCTTGACAATTCATAAACAAATGCAAGTAGAATCGAAGAGTAAAAGGTGATATTTTTTAACCAAATATTGTGTTGTTTTCCATTTTCTACCATTGTACGTTCCATTAAAAGAATGGATGTACAATATTATGTTGTGGTGGTGTAGAGAGAGAGAGAGAGAGAGAGTTGAAGGACATGTATGTATGTATGTATGTATGGTTGTCATTCCCGATAAATGCATATATGTAGGGCCACACAGAGCGGCAGAGGTGGGGGAGATGAAGGAGAAAGGGACGTTTGCATGGGTGATTAGCCTTCCCACATTCACCTGTTGTTTTCAATAGTTATGAGCTTTTATAAAGCCTATTAGAGGCTGTTTGTTACTTCTTTAATTTTTGTTTATGACAGCTGCAAATCAACACCTACTAGAGCTTCAACTAAGGCAACAACGGACCGGAACTTACCGGCCGTGACGGTTGATTTTTCCGGTTAAAAACCAAAGAGCTCATGGATCTACTCTCCTATATATATATATTTCGTTCACGTCTGTTGCCTCTCTTTTCCACCTCTTATAGAGTTTTTGGAGGTCGACGGACCCTTTGCACGTGTTGATCATAGGATTAAGAAAGTTGTAAATAAATGATTTAAATTGATTATTGCGAATTTTGTGATATTTGTGATTTTATATAGAACTGTGTAAAATGGTATAAAAAATAACTTTTTGTGAAATTAAATATCACCATCCTATTGTCATAGATGAGATTGCCAACTTATCATTTTGCTATAAAGTGGCCGGCCTCTATATTGGTATGATCCAATTTTGGTATATTCGTAGACTAATTAATGCTATAATACCTTATATGATTTAACCCAAATATAAGAAATTTTTAAATCATTTAAGGAGAAATATGAAACTTATGTTTGACCGTTGGTAATCGTAGACAACTGATCTAGCGGTGTCAATGTGTTTAAAAAAGATGTTTCAACCCAAATCATTAATCAGAATTCAAGTCTTATGATGAATACAATTATAGATTTAAAAGGGAGTGTGAATTAGTTTGTCCTTAAAAAATAAATTATATAATTTCTTTTTGTATCTTATTTTAGTAACTCAAATAAAACGATTAAAATGTTGCCATACATCTTCTTTAATATTTTTTTATATTTTTTCTTGAATTTCTAGCTTCTGAATTCAAAATAAGATCATAACTTAAACACCAGAAACATACGTTTAAATTTCATAACATTTTTGGATATCAATGTATGTCATGAAACTATCAACCCTAATATAAATCGAAGGCAAAAGCCTAATTTAACTTAAATCGGACTATTTTTTACCTTAAAAAACACATCTAAACTTGTATTGAATCTGTAGATACTAATAAAATAAGGTTTGTTTTGCCACTTGTCATCTTCTTAAATTATCTTTTTGACACTTGTAATTCTTCTAAATATTCTTACGTTATTTTCCTTCCAAAAATGATATTAAAGTAATTTAAACACTCAAACAATTTCTCTCTCTTCATAAAAATTAATTGGTCAATTGATACATTTTTTTCTCTCATCAACATTTTTTTAAAAATCAAACTATGTTTTTTAAAATAAATTTTATTAAGAAAATTAAAATTCATATCTTTTCTAAAACATTGAACTTTTTGAAATATTTATTTTAAATCAGTCCTTTTTTAAAATAATTATAAAAATATGAAATTTTCTAAAAGCAATTTTATTAAAACAACCAGAATAATTAGAAACTTGAGTTTTTAATAAACAAGATTTTTATAAACAATAAATTTTTATACGAAAATCTTAAAATAAATATTTAAAAGTTAAACTATTTAGATACGAGAGTTAAAATAGTATAATTGTTTTATCTCTTCAACAAGTACGTATATATAATTTTATACATATCTAAATTAAAATATCGTACTGTAACTTTTCGTGTTTGTTACTAATTATAATCCGTTTAATGAATGAGTTTCTAAACTATCTATTTATCTATATATATGTCTATTTATAACCTATCTATTGTTTATTTACTTGAAATAACTATTTATATGAATTATAATCATATTTTATCTTCAAACATGATTTTATAATTCATAAATTTTTATTATTAATTATTTTATTTATTCAACCCGTATAATACATGAGATACTAACCTAGTAAAAAATATACTTAAGTTCACTATAAAAGTA
The DNA here is from genome assembly GCA_025506515.1 of Flaveria trinervia. Lineage (NCBI taxonomy): Eukaryota > Viridiplantae > Streptophyta > Magnoliopsida > Asterales > Asteraceae > Flaveria > Flaveria trinervia. The sequence continues at coordinate 1,764,277 of CM046454.1, read as the reverse complement.
TTTGCGCGATACGATGGAAAACACATTCCACTAACACATCACTGTTAAAACAATTACCTAATTAATTGGTGAAGCATCAAATAAATTCAAATGCTCAATAAGAGTTTATAATATAAAGTAATTATGAAATCATAAAAAAATCATTATGAGAATTTAGTTAAACAACAAATTACTTGTTTATATGATTAAACTAGCTTTAGTAAACCCGTGTATTAAACGGATTGAATATATAAATTATTAATATAATAAATTTACGATCTTACTAACCACAATAAATAAAATAACAATGGATTTAATCATAAAATTATATTCTAAGATACGATATGACTGAATTACGTATTGAAAATTACTATAAATAATCATACAGTGATATCAACTTTTTAAAATTTTGTTTTTAATTTTCTTATTACAACTCTCAGATTTGATTATTTTTTTTAAATTAACTTTTTTAAAAATAACAATTTACTTAGAATAATCTTAATACATAGATTTCTTTCTTAATTTATTAAATATTAAAAAGTATTAAAATAATATTATTAGTAATTAAGGTAATTATTTAATAGGAGAGAAACGCAAGAAAATTTCGGAGAGGATGATTTTGGTGTTGACACATGGCATCCTCATTTACCATTTTATTAGAGTATGAAGATAAAGATGAAGATATGAAGATTTACGAAGTAAATTGATTTTTACATAATTAGATTTTATTAAAGACAATTTTACGCCCTAAAAATCTTAAGCATTAACATAAAAGAAAATTTCGTCCTCTTTAAATTTATTATAATATATTATTAAAAGTACATTTAGATAAGAAATTAATGAAGAAGCGAAGTCTTTCTGTAGAGTAATATCGGCTCAAGTAAAACCAAAAAGGCTCTTGGATGGATCATGTTGAGGCCTCAACTTGAATAAAATAAAAAATATTAGATATACTCTTATAAAACTTGTTAAAGATCACATATACATTTGAAAAAAATTCAAAAGTCATATATGTCAAATCAAATTGAAAATATCGTGTATATACTGTAAATTTATTTTCTAGATATAACATAAGCCCTTAATATCAAAAAATCATATACGACTAGATATTTTAGTATTCTTTTGGAAGCAATCATGTATAACAACTTAAAAGCTGTTTGAAATCTTGCACAAAATCGTATAAGAAAATATGATATCTGGTCTGCTAGCTATTAGATGCATGTGAAATCCAGTTATAGCTATATATTATTGTTGATCAATTGGTTCCCCTCAAAATCAAGACTTAAGGAGCATGCCTTTCACATTGGATTTTCGGTGGAATGATGAAATGCATAAAAATCAGAAAGAACACCAATAGGGAAAACACTTTACTGGGCTGACACTAACACTAAGAAACAAACGATAGGGGAGGGAATGAGATAAGATACCCTGATCATCCTAGCCGTAAGCAATGGATACTAGGGGTTAGGCGTATTAACAAGAAAGGTATGTACATAGTAGAAATCAAGGTTTCGTCAGTTTTCATAACAATTGGTGGGGGGTTGGGGGAGGGGGGGAAGTAGAAATAGTTGTTCTTGAAGTTGTCCATTGGTAAGCTAGAGGTAAGTGTGGATTTGTGCATTCATAGTACAAAGGCAAGCATGGCATGATTATGAACATAAAGTTCCAAAGTAAAGTATGAAAACCCAAATTCACGTTGTCCTAGTTCAAAGGAGATATGATAGCTTCTTATGTTTTAAGATTATTGCTAATACATTATCCTTATTATGTTTTATATTGTAATCCCTATTAAAAAACAATATACCTATGATGTATTGGTGATGAGTATATAATGTAGATTGGATAGTAAAGTCTTATGCTATAAATGCATAAGCAGGTAAAGAGTAAATGTGTTGAGCTATCAAAGAAGTAATAACCTTTATAAATAAAATTTCATATTTTTTATATTATTTCTAGTTATAAAGAATTTTATTAGATTATTTACGTTCTATACATATTTTATCAATATTTTAAAAGTTTATATTTAGTTATTTATTTATATTTTTTTCTAAATAACTTACATATTAATAAAGTCCAGTTATCTTAAAAATTATAAATTTTACTTCAAATAACATTTCAAAATTTAGAAAGTTTTTGGGTGTATATATGATACTTACAAGTAGCTATTTTTCAAACTTAGGATACTTTGAAAATTCTTTAGGAGTAAATTAGTTATAATTGAAAAGCTTTGTAGTGGTATATATAATATTTTAAGTTTTGTTCGGATATATATGATAATTCTTAAATTCTTAAATTAGTTTTAGGAGTATATGAAATTCTCTTTAAATAACACATACGTACTTATGTATACACACATACGATAGTGGTACCACTCACGAAATCAAAGTTGGACCATTGTTCGAGTAAGTACGCTACGTATTCTCCTCTAAACAATTTGTTCACTTTGGGTCAGGATTCGAGTTTACAGAAAGTTCTTTTCCAACTTGTATATACTTTTTTATTGTTATAGTTTCTTTTTTACTTAAGGTTTTGTCGCATGTTTGATTTTATGGTATTCTCAGTTTGGATAAAGGGGGCAAGATACACTGTATGATTCATTTAATAGACTGACCCTATTTCATAATTACTTCATTGTCACAGGACTTTTTTATTGTTAGAAAAAAAATGTTAGATCAGTTAATTTAAGACAGGACATGTTTGTTAAACAGTTATGTTAATCAGCCTAAACTTGATAATTTAATGTTGTATTAGTTTATGTTTAATAACCTTCTATAAACTTCACCACTTTAAAGGAATAGATAAATGGGATATATAATACAACTAAGTTAGAAACTTGAATATTACTAGAGTTGAATAAAATATATTTAAATAACATTAATTAGTAATAAAGATTAGAGTTACGGAAAGAACCGGGAAACATATGCATTTATCATGTAGGAAGAGAAACGAGAAAAAAAATGGATTCATTTCATTATGATAAGTATCACACTCATTTATTTTCTTTTTCTATTTTAATAAAAAATAATTATTTGAAGGACACTTGATAACCCTACATTCCTTCTCCTCAAAATTTTCTTTATTCTTTCTCCTAATAAATAATTACGTTAATTACTTATAATATTATTTAATTCCTTTTAAGATTAAAAATAACTTTTAAATAAATTAAGAAAGAGAAATTTTAGTTAATGTTATTTTTAAATAAATAAATTTTTATAAAATAAATTTTTATAAAATAAATTTTTTAAGACATCAAACTTTAATAATAGTGCGAAATATTTTGAATTGATGTTTTCAAAAGTAAGTTTTTTATAAATATAAAATAATTAAAACTGAAAGTTATAATAAGATAATATTTTAAAAGTAACATTTTCTTATTTACTTTAAATTATTAGTATAAATAGAATAACAATATCGAATTTTCTTAAAATTGTTACTTTATAAACAGTAAATATTTTTCAAACAAAGATATAATATTATACAAGAAACAGATAATTAAAATGTGCCTAAAATACCATAAGTATTTAATTTTTTGTATCAATAGAAACCAATTTTGAACTCTGATTTTGAATTTGTGCCAAACTTCTCATCTCTTTCGGAAAGATTCTCAAAGATACGATGTTCTCTTAAATATGAGGAGTAACATACCAAAATGAGTAGAATAACTAATCATGAATGATGTTAATTTAAATAATATTAATTTATTTTTAGTTATACGTAATTTTAATTATTTATTATCTTAAAATTTTATTTTATAATTTCTAAGTAGTAATAAGAAACTATTAATTTAATATTTCCAATCAACCCTTGTACACATGTGTTTCTAAACTAATATATAACCCAACTAGCTTTAATAAACTCGTATATTACATGAGTTAAATAAAATAAAATAATAATATAATAAATTTATTAATTATAAATAATATTTTAAGATATGATATGACTGAAATTACGTGTTAGCAATGACTATAAGTAATAAAATAGTGATATCAAATTTTTAAAATTTTGTTTTAATTTTTTATCCAAAAATACATAAATAAATATTTTGTTCTAAAACAAACCGTATAAAATTTTATTTTTAAAATTTTTATTATAACTCCCATATTTAATTATTTTTTATTTTAAAAAATTGACTTTTTAAAAATACCAATTTTAAAATATTTTGTATTTTTAAAAAAAGTTTTATGCTTTAAAAAAATTATTATTGTATAAAAAGTTTATATTTTTAAAAACAATATTAATAAATAGATCTATTTCTTAATTTATTAAATTTAACAAAGTGTTAAATAATATTATTAGTAATTAAGATAATAATTTAATAGGAGAGAAAGAAACGGGAAAATTTTAGTGAGGATGATTTTGGTGTTAACATGTGTAATTCAAAATTATTTTTTTATTAGAGTAAAAAGATTTGATAAGAAAGTGGAATACAGTTTCAATTTTCAAACAAATAACTTGCTCTCTGTTTCCATCTTTTTTCTTTTTAGAAAATAACCTAATAGAATTGATATAGTGTAATATAAAAATATAAGCATTAAAGATACGAGTGACGTAAGGATATTACAGAAATAATTAAACCTAACCGAAATGAATGATGCACGAAAAATCTCTAAAAATATACATTAACAAAAGAAATCTATATGAAGATCCAAAAGATGTAGCATTTTAATAAGGAGTTTACAATGATGAAAATCCTCATTTAAACCAAACGAACCTTTACAAATATCAATCCATATTGAAAAGTACATATATAATAACAAAAAAATGGTTTAACAAGTATTAAAATTAACATACAAATGAGATCCGACCTATTCAAATTACATAGATATATTCACATAAAAATTATAAAAAAAACATATTAAGACCAGATTATATTAAAAGGGACATATTTGTGTTTCTTTATCAGTGACAGATAAAATGAGACACATACTATGAGTTCTAGTATGAAGGAAAAACCTAAAGCAAACCCTTTCATAGTCAAGTATCGATGATATCCAAAATGTCTTTAGGTTTGGGAACTAGTGTATCTCGTGATAGGCCCTTCAGTATACCCTAGCTAACGCTAATTAGGGTGTTAACTAAAATCCAAGTTGGACGCATTAGGAGCGTGAAAAACTGCTCCGGTCAATGTTAAGGAGAGTTAAAGCTCCACTCTGCTGAGAGGAAGCGGGTTTTAAGTGTATATTAGAATATGATAAAATAAAAAGTGGGTGAGGTGGAGTTAAAGGGAGTAAAGTAAGTGATATGACGACTACGTGAAGTTAAAGGATGTAAGAGTACACTCATAAATCTTTTAATAAAATGACCTTGCTCTTTGCTAACACGGAATAAAAAGACATATTGTTGTTAAACGTAATGCCATTGCTAGAGGTATAAACTCTAACAATCAAACTACACATTTAGGAATTATAATACTTGATTATGGAGAGACTTTAACTTAGAAAGAAACTTCTACCAACAGTGTAAGAATTTCTCCCTTTCATTACTTGGTCACACCTTGCTCCACACACAAGAGCTTCATGTTCTTTCCTTTTATCATATGCAATCCAAATACAAAATAAATAAGAGGTTCATTCCTTTTCATCAACTAATGATACTAAAATACTTTTGAAAATTTTGGGATGTCGCATAGCAGCTTTATAGATAATAATTTTGATTTAGGTTTTACATGATAAGATGATTTAGCCAAGCTATAAGTGACCATGACTTGATATTTATAAAAACATTATTAAAAAACACAATGATATGATGAAATGTTATTTAGAATGAAGCCGTTGTTAGATCTCACTTGGCAATTAAAGCTCATACTTGTTTTATACTTGCTTGATGTGTATAATAGAGGCAAAGAAATTTTGATCATGAGTGAGGAAAGATAGAGATCAAATAAGAACTAAAGAGTCAAAACAATTTATAGTTTAAATATGATTATACAAAGCATTAGAATTTGCATAATCTATGCTATTGATTTGATGTTGAGATTATACGTAGAGAATTTTTATTATGATTCTCCTATTATATTGATTTCATATATATAAACCGTGAACGTGGATTATTAATATATGAAGAGCATTTTTGAAAATTCACGGGTAGAAAATTGGGTACGTTACAATTGTGACGATAAATCGAATATGTTTATAAAAATTCAACGATTACTTAACAAATATGTTTATATATATATAATATATATATATATATATATATAATATATATATATATATAATATATATATATATATTAGAAGGTGCCCGCGCAATGCGACGGAGTAACGTTTTACATCCGACACGAGTTTTTAATTTTTGTTAATCTTATAACAATTTTGAAAAAGTTTATTATATTTTTTCTAAACTAAAATTTAAAACACCAAATAAATATATTTTGCATGATTACTTGTATATTTATGCATTAAGTTATTATACCTTACAAAATACATATCCATTCAACAAAAATTTTACACCAAAACGTTTAAAAAAGACACATTTACGATTGTAGTATCAAAAAGTTTTAAACATGATAGATTGATATAACATAGATCTTAAAACAAATTAAGTTTTTTTGGTTTATGGGTAGATAATATAAAACTTTATGTAATTTATAGTATTATAAGATTATTATGTAACTAGTTATAATGAGTAATATATAAATAGCATTAAAAATACTATTTTACCCTTAAAAATGTTGTACCTTATGCATTAAATGAGGTACGTATTCTCAATTTAATGGTATCTTAAAATATCCTTCTTATATATTTTATATATAGTAATATATATACATATATATATATGTATATATATACATATATACACATACATACACACACACTATATATATCAACATATTTGGACTTGATGATTTGAATCAACTCTATCAATGAAATTTCTTTTAGTTGGGACTTATAACGAGATTTAACAAGTAATTATTTTTTATATGAATAGGTTAGATTTTCGTATATTACACGGCGTTAGTTATAAAAAATATAATAAATACATATTTTATATGTTAATAAATTATTATTTGATTTAAAAGAGTCACAGTTAGAAAATCACTTGGGAGTTTTATAGCAAATGACTTGATTTTTATTATATTGATTTTATAGCACTCTTTTAATATTTGAACCCTTTAATTCCAAGTGATGTCCAGTTGAAGACATGTGGAAGTTTGTTTGTGAGCGTTAAGTACAACGTGATTATTAATCTGACCTACTGGTCCATAAGATGTATATGTTGCAATAACATTTGTACATTGATGACCACTTAATGAGAGGATAATTAAAATACGACAATACCAATGCATCTAATTACTCTTAATTCCGAAAGAAACATGATTAAGCACATTAAGAAGTCAAAAGTTATATTTTACTCCACAAATCATGTATAATTAACTTAACCATTTTAATTGTAGTTTTCATAATGTTATTAAGGATGATTCGAAAATCATATAAATTGATATACTAATTGCTATTGTTTGTATTTACTTTTCATTTTAAACTAATTTTATTAACATCAAATATGTATGGTGTACTTGTTACACCTCTTTTAATTTGTTATATCAGTAAATTCTCTTCTTCTCATGCTAAAAGATAACATATTCTATGATTTAATGTTTCCTGTGTGTACATAGAAAACTAAGGAAACATTTAGCAATCGCCTTTTTGAAATAGAGTGATGTGAGGTATGAATATAATAGAATAATAGACTAATATTTCATCAAATTGTTAAAACCTTAAGTTATGTGATTTCTTGATTTTGTGTTGTCACTCTCCCTTTAATATGCCAAATCTAGAGAGTGGATCATGGCCACTCTATTGTATGGAGAAAGGATGTCCTTGTATTCTAGTAGCAATAATGTAAAGGACATTATCGTAATCTTCCACACATGACTACCATGTTATGGTTATTTCTTCCACCCCACATCTTTATTGTATATGTCATCGACAAGGACAAATACATAAATCAGTTTTTGATTCGTTGTGACGCTTCATAAAAATTTTGTTTTTAGTTGTTTCTCTATGAAACATCACAAGAATTTAGAGCAAATGAAACTCATGCTATCCAATTTTGATGTTGTTAAAATCAATCCCCATTTGTATACACTTTAGGTTGAAACATTATGCATGAGTGAAACCAGGTATGGGTTGATTAAAAGGGTTCTATTGACCCCGTTGATGACCTTTTATATATAACAACTGAGTTTTTAAAAAGAAATGTATGATCGTTCACCTCTTAGTTATAGTTGATAGAGAACAAATATTTTAATGACCATCTGATTAAGAGTTTATGAGTTTGTTGCCATGAAATAAATAGCGAAATACTATGTAGTATGTACCCTATGGTTGTGCTATGAGGGTCAGATATGAGAGCGTTCATAATTGGCTATATATCATCATTTTTATTATTTAAAGTTTTTTCTATCTTATATGCTAGCATATAAATCCACGTATCACTAGATATGAATATAAATATTGAATTAAAAGCTACTAATCAATATTTATAAATTATAAAACTATTATTTGAGATAATATATGATTGCAATTATGTATTATAAACAATCTCAAATAATAAAACAATAACAATATCTTTTTAATTTCAAGAAAATTTGTTTAAACAATTGTTTTTTAAACATTTTATTTGTTAAAAAATGTTTTTATTAAAATTACGTTTTTTGATAAAAAGAAACATGTTTTTATTTATTAAGGATTTGTTTAACAATTTGAAAAGGATATACAACAAAGAGTTGGCTTGATATGGTAATAACATGAGGTAAAATAATTATAAAAAGATAATATGTGACAAAATGACTATATAAAAATAACATGTGGCAATATTTTATGTTTTATTAGGATGAGAAGATTATTATAGAAGATTCATACACACACATATATATATATTTCTAGAGCATAATAAAATAAATGTATGGGAGTAATATGAATACCGAGATAAAAAGTTAAGACAGAAGATATTACACAATTTGATGAAAAGAAATAATTAGCAAAGTTATAGAACACCGGCTCAAAGTATACCAATAAAATATAAAAGTTTGTTATGAAAAATATTTCTTGATGATATGACCACTCAATTGTTCTCGATCCCACCACTATAATATGCACAAATCAGAGTGGTCAGTGATAAAATATGGTTTCAGGAGGGTTAATTAAATTCACTCGACATTCTCCATTTATTTGTCGTTTTCAGCTATAAATTATTGTAATCTATTTATCTAACATTTATTTGTGGATTGCTGCTATATATACGTACACATGCATGCATTTATATGCCACCTACTAAGTTACAAAAACATATACACATATATATACATTTGTAAAGTGTTCAACATTAACGATTACATATATTGTTGCACTTAATAATTAAATAACATGGGTGTGTGCGTGTGTGATATCAACGAATTTCAAACAAATTCAATCAAATATTATAATCAAAATATTACAATATCAAAACAGTTTACATCGTTAAAACTCGATCTACCCAAGATGAGCTCACCTCGGGCGGCCTATTATAAACCTTTTGCTCTCTCACACTTAGAGCACTTTTATAAATGACACACATAATAAAAATACAAAGGAAAAAAAACACACACACACACACACACACACATATATATATATAGATGTTCTTGCGTGACAACTTTAAGTTTTCGCATCATTTTGGAGTTCTAGCATCACTGTATTTTAACTTACATTTATGTAAATCAATGATTCGTAATTTACATTTAAATAAATCAATAATTCTTTTAGTTTTAAAAATAAAAATAATTTTGTAATGATCCTGACCCAATATATATACACATATATGCATATACATAAACTGAGATATCTTGTTACTTTCGGTCTAGATACTGTTCATGTTCATTGGTATTATGATAACAGCTTTATATGTTCATTATAACTTATATATTTACATATGACTTATAAACTAATCAAGCATTTGTTATTTATTTATTTTGGATATCTATATTAACATTTGTTTTATAATTTTGGATTTTAATAATCCCAACCTTTAATTTATTAGCCGAGATTAATCTCAACTCAAATAATGTTTACAGACACTTTTAACTTTGAGCTTATTTTTGTTCAACAATTCCTTACTAACTGAATGTTAACGTCCGTTAGTTTTCTTTTATGAAATGGGGCTAACTTTGAGCTATTTTTCAACTCTGGCACCACCCAACCTCTATAGGTTTTTTTTCAGCATCTATCGTCACTTTAAATATACTTTTAACGAGTCAAGTGGTTCAAATCAAAATGTGAAAATTGTCGGGTTTTAGGTTGCAAAAGTTTTATATTGACGAACCCGACAATTGATTTCAACATTTTGTTTAGTGTTTTGGCCATGTAAGTAGTCCACATCATCAGAAAATTAATAGTGTTAACTCTCCGTTAGTAAGGATCGTTGCAGGAAAATAATCTCAAAGTTAAGAGTGTCCGTAAAAATTTGCTGAGTTGTGATTAGTCCCGACTAATATTAAAAAGTTAGGATTATTAAATCCAATAACCCTTTAATTTATTAACAACTATCTTGAAGTATACTCATGTAAATAGGACCATGACTCCATGAGAGTTGCACTAAAGCAAAAACATCTTCATCAAGAACAAGTCTTTTAAGGTCTTAAGGAACATAAATAACACGGCACAATCATTTTAATTTACACTAACAAGATGTCACTAATGCCACGAAGGACTTCGGAGAAACAATTTGAGCATTCTAGAACAAGAAATCTAAATGCTATAGAAGATTTCGATAGAATAGTAAAAACGTCATAAGTTATTGGTATATCTCTATATATATATTAAATGAAAGTAGGTTAGGTCATCTGACAAGAATTTAAACATTATGTTGTCACATGACACCTTAATAATTTTAATTTTTAACTTAATCTACAATTCAATCTGAGATTTATCTAAAAATAACTAACTAAATTAGTTAAGATTTGAAATTTAAAACTTACAAATTTTAATTTCCAATAATAACAATATACATGAGATTTTTGGTTTATAATTTCAAATTTTGAAATTTTTTTATATTTGAACAATAATGTATAATATTTACCTGCATTATATACCAGTACGTTAAATATCCGTATGTTACACGGGTTAGAATAAAAAATATACAGTATATATATACACACACACACACACAAACAATAGATTATATATATACGTATAATCTAATATATGTTATAGATAACTTATCAATAAAATTATTACATATAACAAAGATATTTAAGTAATAACTAGTAGTATAAAAAGAAAAAAAGATTTTATTATTAGTAAATATATATACATCTCTTTATATATCTTTTTGAAGTATTTTAGTTTTAACAATATTTAACTACAAATTAATTATATTTTAATAATATTAAGTCTCATTAAACTATTTTTAATAAAATTTTATTTATTATATAAAGAAATTATCTTGATTAGTGTGGTACTAAATGAGAGATATTAAGTAAAAAATTTTGAAGTCATGATTTTTACCATAATTGTAATTTATTATGGTGATAACACATGGACTATCATAGATGACGTCTAGATGACGATTACATGAACATGCTATGATTATACAATTATTTTATTTTATATATATACAACAAATTCTTTTGTTTATTGTTTTTTACCATCAAAGACATTTGATATTTCTTTGAAATGACGTATTGTACAGTAAAAAGTAAACGTACTATGCATAAAAAACTTCTTTTATTTCTTCATTATACAGATAATCATTATTCTCGACTTATTTCTTTATCCATTCAATTATTATATACACTTGGATTAAAAAATAAGTTTTTAACGATGAACCTTAATACTGATATTTTTTTACCCTACGATCATAACCTCACTTTGTTCATTTTCATTTATACATATTGGTTTATACTTAATTGATAAACTATCACATTGTATTGTTTAACAAGATATTATCAGTATCGTAAGTGACTTTTTCAAAGAATCTTGACACATCACACTTTGATTATACAATCAAAGTTCATGTGATTCGTTTATGGAGGCAACCAATGTAAAACAAGTCGGTAAAAACTTACTTTATTAAGTTTAATGTCATTGAGTAGAATGTGTTGTTCAACTAATTGAAATATTATCTTATTTTTTAATATTTATCTTATAAAAATATCTTCTGTGTAGCTTTAGTTTTATATTTTTAGTTACAAGTCACTATAATATAGAAAAAGGTTTTAAAAAGATGATTTTTAAGTAAGAAGTTGTAAATTGAATCTAATTAAATATTTGTATACAAAAAAGTTTTAGGAAATTTTTAAACAGTAGCATTGTTTTTTTGTGTATTTGATTGTTTTATGTAATTTATATTAATACACATCTATTTAATTTTTATTCGTATGTGTATATATTACAGAATTATTAATAGTACTTGATAATTATTATACTTATTTTTACTGTAACTTTTCAACCCGTGTTACACATGGGTGGTTAGGCTAGTTATTAATAAAATATACAAGTAAAATATGATACAATAAAGATAATTACATAACAACCTTGATTTAATTATAAATTCCAATTTTAATGAAGTTAGTTACATTAAATCTTATATTTAGTTACAACAAATTATATCTATCTAACAAATTCTAGCTAATATATTACTTTAGTATTTACTAATAAAGTTATTGATATTTTATCATTATCATTAGTTGACTAATTTTTTTATTATTTTATTGTAATCTCTTCATATAAAGATATATGATTTTTCAAGTTATTTAAACTATACATAAATTCATCAATATTGTTTCAATTCTTTAAGAATTCTTTCATGTATATCATTTAGATGTAACAAACGATAAGAAGGAAACAATTCAATTATTCATTATTATGATTTATCAGTATTATATTTTTAGTTAGAGATTGTTTCACCTAGAATAATGGAAACTCTCGTGTATATATGGTTGTAATTGTAAATGAATTATCAAGGCTAATAATCATCACATGGTATCAGCCTAACTACGATCCCTTCTTTTACTCCTAAATCACCCTTCTTCTTCCTCCCATGGCTGCTGAAACCAACCATCTTCCCCTTCATTCCTTCTGCCAACTAATTAACATCAAACTTTCAGCCTCAAATTACCTCTCATGGAAAAATCAAGCCTACCCAGTCTTCTCCAACCTAAATCTTCTTGAGCACATCGAAGGTTCTCTTGATCCTCCTACCGAAACCATTACCAATGGTGATAAAACCGTTCCCAATCCCAAATACCTTGAATGGAAACAGGCTGATTGTGACATCCGTCACCTTAAGGTCCGTCGAACCACATAAATAAGCATAGAAATATTTTAATTATTCTTCCTTTTCTTCATGAACTCCTGCTTTAAGGAATCATGTCTGCTTATTTTCTCTTGTGCCTGTACTTCCTCCGAGAACGTGTGTTAAGCATAAACCTTTTATAAATTTCATCACCATTACCCCAAATATATCATTTTTAATTTCAACATTTGTCATTAATAAAACCATTTTAGACTATCAAATGCCATTAAACACGCTTTTAACCTTAATATAACGAACATTTTAAGATCGTAATCAACCGAAACAAATTTTTGGGAAACTCGAGGGTTAAGTGCAGGGACTAAACTTGTAATTTTTCAAACTTGGGCTGGGTATATAAACCCCATTCCCAGCCATTCCTCACTCACTTCATCTTCTTCACCTCTTCACTCCCTACACACACATTATCTTCATTCTAGCACCAAAATCTACCCGTGTGGTCTCGTTTTCGTCGTCTAGTCTTCATCTACAGCCTCATCTACTCATTTCTAGCAGGTAGGCAACCTTGTTCAACCCGTTTTTGGCTTGGTTTTACTGCTGTGTTTTCTAGGGTTTCGGGTGCTCGGGTTCATCCGAGCACATGAGATCGTGTGGGTGCGTGTGAGGTCTTTCTGCTTGTGTTTCATGTTTGTGTATGTTTGTTGAGTGTTTCTGGAAGTCCTCGTGGTGTAAAACTCGCGTTAGAGTAGCTCGGGGGCTGCTCAGCCCGACCACAGTCGCGATTCTGTAGTTCAGGCGACTGGGTCTGTCATGCGATTGAGCCGTGCGACTGAGTGAGTCGTGCGACTGAATCATGCGTCTAAGTCAATCGTGCGACTGAGTTGTGCGACTAGGCATGTCGTGCGACTGGGTGTTTGTATGCGATTGAGTCGTGCGACTGAGTGAGTCGTGCGACTGAATCATGCGTCTAAGCAATCGTGCGACTGAGTTGTGCGACTAGGCATGTCGTGCGACTGAGTCGTGCGACTGTGTGTTTGTGTGCGATTGAGTCAGGTGACCGACTGAGTGCATGCGATTGTGCGTGTTTCGCACGACTGGAGTCCAATCGCACGAATGAAGGTTCAATCACACGAAAGTAGCTAATTCGTACGATTGAGGGTTGATTCGTGCGCATGGAGGTTGGGTCGTGCGAATGTGTGTGTTGTGTGGTGCGACTAAGTCCAATCGCACGAATGAAGGTTCAATCGCACGAAAGTAGCTAATTCGCACGATTGAAGGTTGATTCGTACGAATGGAACGTGGGTCGAGCGTCTGGTCCTGTTGTGTGACTGATGATGAGTGTGAATTTCCCTTGAACGTCTGATGATGATAAGGCAACATCAGTAAAAGTGTCATTGCTTGACCCCAAAGATTAAATTCAACGCTATCAACATGCACATACTATTTCAATTGAAATAAACCTAACATTTTACAATTACCAACAACCCATTTGAAACTACAAATACTTAACAAGTGTCATCTTTCCTAACAATGAGATCTTTACAAGGATGTCATAAGCAATGACGACTACTCGTAGTACTTGGATCTACATAAGATCTGATACGTGTGGCCGCTTGTGTGTGTGTGCCACCCATGACCGAACCGATACAACCCGAACCGACCAAACATTACGATACGCTTTATACATGTCATTAACGCTTGACAATAACTGTCAATAGGTGTTTGACCGATCATTGCATTCAACTGTTGGAAATCTCGACCTTTCATACTTACCACTTAACATGTGAGTTTCGTGGCCCCTTTTATGCTTATACTATTTTACAAACATTTACAAACATGGGGGAAAAGTATGCTCGCCCGTTTTCTATGCTGTACAACATACATACAATTTTCATACAAGGAATCAACGTGATACTGTGTTGCAAGTACTTATCTGATACATGCTTGGGTCTGCTGTGTGGTTCTATCTTTGCAACTATTTAATTCCAGTGTGGGAACCGACGGTTAGGTATTGGTAGTACTACTGGGTTGACACCCCCACCCTCGTGTTGGTATACTAGTTAGTACCAACAATAGCCAGGTACGGGCCTTGGGTGAATATATGCCGACAATTTCTTTGTGTACGTCGCTAGGTTTGGTTGCAAAGCTCATGTCATGTGATTTTACTTGTGTATATAACTGTATTCACGGTATTCCATATCATTTACTTTATACAGCATCACTTACACTTTTATTACTTAAACCTGCGAGCTCACCAACAATTTTGTTGACCATTTTGAGCATATCTTTTCAGGTGATCATGCTAGCTGAGATTCTAGGTGTGCTGCCTTAGTGGAGACCCTAGGATGCATTTTCGGGCTAAACTTGTCATTTTGAAAACAATTGATGTATCTGTTTCAAACAACATTATACTTTGTAACTTGTTCCCGGGTTGTGGGAATTGCATACAATGTTTTTTACCTATGTTTATCTTATATCATGTTTATTCTTATGGCTATATTGTCGTGAATACTGACTAAACACGACACAAGTCCCCTTGTTGTCGGGTGTCGTCATGACACGCATGTCATCATTATTATTATTGCATCTCTATCGCTTACCATGTGTTATGACGATTCCCGTCTCGTCGCAATCCCGTGTTTCCGCTCTTAGCGGGGGTGTGACAGACTGGTATCAGAGCTATTGGTTATAGAGAATTAGGCAATACGCTTGACCTAGACTATAACCTAGGAACCTTCATGTAGATTGCATGCCAGGGTTGTGTGCATTTTGTATCTCATATGTGTTCCTCATTACTTGTTCGTTTATCTATATATTTCGTGATCTTTTCACCCTATGAGAGGGCCCTTGTGCTCACTCTTTTATGGGATGCTCCTATTAGATCTTCCGTTCCCTCTGCGTGCCAAGTTATCATGACCAAATTCGGGTATTGAGACCCGAAGAGATCTTCACAGATCATATACTGCGCTTAACCTTGGATACTAAGACCGACCCGAGGAGGCTATGTCTGAATCCTTTAAGGATGCGAGATAGGCAACCTCCACTGACTATACGTGATTACATGCTTGGGCTCTCAGTTGACTTGACGGATTATTATGGATATGATGTAAAGGAAAGTCGGATGTCATGTAACCGGATCGAGCATCATTCTCGGTTACATGCCCAGTCGCACAACTCAGTTGCACGATTGACTTAGACACATGATTCAGTCGCACGACTCACTCAGTCGCACGGCTCAATCGCATACAAACACCTAGTCGCACGACTCAGTCGCACGACATGCCTAGTCGCACAACTCAGTCGCACGATTGACTTAGATGCATGATTCAGTCGCACGACTCACTCAGTCGCACGGCTCAATCGCATGACAGACCCAGTCGCCTGAACTGCAGAATCGCGACTGTGGTCGGGCTGAGCAGCCCCCGAGCTGCTCTAACGCGAGTTTTACACCACGAGGACTTCCAGAAACACTCAACAAACATACACAAACATGAAACACAAGCAGAAAGACCTCACACGCACCCACACGATCTCATGTGCTCAGATGAACCCGAGCACCCGAAACCCTAGAAAACACAGCAGTAAAACCAAGACAAAAACAGGTTGAACAAGGTTGCCTACCTGCTAGAAATGAGTAGATGAGGCTGTAGATGAAGACTAGACGACGAAAACGAGACCACACGGGTAGATTTTGGTGCTAGAATGAAGATAATGTGTGTGTAGGGAGTGAAGAGGTGAAGAAGATGAAGTGAGTGAGGAATGGCTGGGAATGGGGTTTATATACCCAGCCCAAGTTTGCAAAATTACAAGTTTAGTCCCTGCACTTAACCCTCGAGTTTCCCAAAAATTTGTTTTGGTTGATTACGATCTTAAAATGTTCGTTATATAAGGTTAAAAGCGTGTTTAATGGCATTTGATAGTCTAAAATGGTTTTATTAATGACAAATGTTGAAATTAAAAATGATATATTTGGGGTAATGGTGATGAAATTTATAAAAGGTTTATGCTTAACACACGTTCTCGGAGGAAGTACAGGCACAAGAGAAAATAAGCAGACATGATTCCTTAAAGCAGGAGTTCATGAAGAAAAGGAAGAATAATTAAAATATTTCTATGCTTATTTATGTGGTTCGACGGACCTTAAGATGACGGATGTCACATTCAAGCTCTTCAACGAAATCACACGTGGGAACTTGTTCCCCGACCTAAAAACTCCAATGTTGTTGGCTCCAAGTGGATCTATCGCATCAAATACAAAGCCGATGGCTCTCTTGATCGCTACAAAACCCGTCTTGTGGCTCAAGGATTCACTCAAATTCCCGGCCTCGACTTCTCTCACACCTTCAGTCCCGTTGTAAAATCTTCCACCGTTCGTGTTGTCTTAAGTCTTGCCACCATTTTTAAATGGCATCTACGTCAACTTGACGTTAACAATGCTTTTTTTAACGGGAACTTAACCGAAACCGTCTACATGGAACAACCCTCGGGTTTTATCGACTCCAACTTCCCTCATCATGTTTGTCGACTCAATCGTGCCTTGTATGGTCTAAAACAAGCACCGTGCGCTTGGTTTCAACGCTTAAGTGCTTTCCTTATTTCTCTCGGTTTCGTTTGTAGTAAATCCGATCCATCTTTGTTTGTTTACACCAAAGATACCAATCTCATTTACCTTTTGGTTTATGTAGATGATGTGATTGTCACGAGAAACAATGACACTCTCATCAACACATTCACATCTCGTTTGAACGCCGAGTTCAAGCTCAAAGACCTTGGTCTGCTAAGCTATTTTCTTGGTATTGAAGTCGTTCATTCCTCTACTGGTCTCTTTCTTATTTAAACCAAGTATGCGTATGATATCCTTGCCCAAGCCGGTCTCCTTGATTCCAAACCCATTGCCACTCCTCTATCTTCCAACGATTACTTTTACACTCCTGGTACACCTTTCCATGATCCCACCTTGTATCGGTCTCTCGTGGGAGCTCTTTAATATCTCACTATCACTCGACCGGACCTATCATATGCCGTAAATCAAACTAGCCAATTTCTTCATAATCCCACCACTTCTTATTTTCAACCTGTCAAGCGCATTCTCCGTTATGTTAAAGGTACTCTATCTTATGGTCTCACCTTTTCCAATCCTACTAACACCACTCTTGTAGGATATTCAGATGCTAATTGGGCTCGTTGCATAGAAACACGGCGTTCCACCTATGGCTACTCAGTTTACCTTGGCGGAAATCTGGTCTCATGGAGTGCAAAGAAACAACCTACGATGTCTCGCTCAAGCTGTGAATCCAAATACCGAGCAATGGCCAACACTGCTGCAGAAATTGTTTGGCTGTCAAATCTACTCAAAGAACTTCATGCGTTACCCGCTACAAAACCCACTTTACTTTGTGACAACAAAAGTGCAATTTTCTTAAGTCAAAATCCGGTGGCGCACAAGCGAGCTAAACACATTGATATTGACTGCCATTTCATCCGTGAATTAATCTCCGATGGTCGTCTTTAAACGAAATTCATTCCAACCAAGCTCCAAGTGGCCGACATCTTCACCAAGAGTCTCCCAAGACCCCTGTTTGAACGCTTTAGAAGTCTACTTCGTGTCGGACCACCACCGCTTGCTTGAAGGGGGTAACTGAGGATAAGAAAGAAACATTTTAATTATTCATTATTATGATTTAGTCAATATTATATTTTTAGTTAGAGATTTTTTTCTCCTAGAATAATGGAAACTCTCGTGTATATATGGTTGTAATTGTAAATGAATTATCAAGGCTAATAATCATCACAAGATGCCAAGAGGAATATGCGCTTATATTCCACCATCCTCTATGCTTTCATTATAATAGGGGAGATAATCTGCTATCAAACAGTCTATGCTTCAATGATTTATATCATCGGTCACTTACTTTTTCAAGAATTTAGGAGGCAAAAGTCAATCTAATCGTGCATGCCATAGAAACTTTATAGACACATGAAATACACTTGAGCTTAGGATTATGTGACCTAATTCCAAACATTGTTCTTGCATTATAAAACGATCTTTTCCAAAACATAATACATTATCTGCAACCTGTTTAGGTGAGATATCTAAATTATCATCGGGTTGGGATATACTTTTGTGTTTTCTGATTTTGTATTGCTTTGATGACTTTCTAATCATGAACGAGATGTTCTTTCTTTGAAATTTGTACAAATTTATAGCTTAATATAAGATAAAACGTTGAAAGTTTGCAATGAAGCATTGCAATCCTTCTTGAAGATGCATGGTAGTTGATGGTTATAACAACCATATATCAAGTAGTTGATGGTTATAACAACCATATATGTCAAGTGGCATGTAACATTCGTCAATTTCCAAGTTAAAACTCATTTTTTTAGTTTTGTTATAAATTATAACAATAATTGAAATGGACCAAATGTATTAAAATTTACAATTTATATTATGAATTATATAATTTTAATCATCTAAAGAACTTGTAATATATTTTTTATAAAGTTAAGGTGAATAATCATTCACAATAAGATTTAAGTGGAGAAGACTTATTAAAAATTTATAAAGTTATTAAGTGAATAAAGATTTACTATAAACTCTAATTATTGAAAATAATAATCAAATAATAAAGCTTACAAGATTTATAAGATTAACAAATAATTGATTTGGTTTATCATTCAAATGGGTTTTATAAAGTTTAGGGGTGAAGTGGTAATTTTTAATACTTGAAATAAAAGTTTATTACATAAAATAACAAAGACTTAAACTTCAGGGACCATTTGTGTAACAATTCAAACCCATTCCCTTCTCCCCTTTGACCCCGATCACGGCCACCACCTCCGCCATCGCTCCGGCGATGGTCAAAAGCCACCAAAACAGTCGATTTAAATGAAATTAAACCGATCATTAACTATTCCCCATCGGTTTCGATCGTAACCTTGTTTAATTATGTTTAGTCGACCTGTAACACCTGAAACCGAAACTAAAACACCCGATTTAAACCATTGAATCGTTCGAACATAATGAACAAGTTAAAACCCATAATTAAAGGGAAACCTTCCTTTTGATCTCGAGAAGCTACCTGAACCACCAATTCCATTCACCAAACTTATAAACAAAAATTGAACCGTCATCTTCATTCGCGACTACGGTTCAATCGTGATCCAGGTTCGAAGCTATACTAATCACAATTGACAGAGGGCTTTTGCTCGTTATCGATCCTAGAAGTTGACTGCAAAGCTAATTTTATTAACATCAACAGTTGCATCTGAAACTCTTTCTTCTCGGTCGCGACAAGCACTTCACATTACCTATCATCGTTCCAATCCAAAAGGTAAATTAATCATACCTTTCTAAGCGTTTTGATGTGTTGAACAAAAGCCCTAAACTTATTACAACTATCACTGGTGAATTGATGCTCGATTTGGAACAAGATCAAACTAGGGTTCATGTTGATTTGGGTTTATTTGAAAGAATGTTTGTGTTAATAATTTGGGTTTTAAGACAAGAACTTGGCTTTGGTCTGTTGGTTAGTATCAAACACTTATACATGGCAGGTCAGGGGTTCGAACCCTGCCCTCGCCATGTTTACTCTTTTTTTTATTTTAATAAGTTTTCATTACTAAAATGATAAATCTAAATAAATTATTATTTGTTAACCAAAATATTTCAGAAATTATTAAGTTAATTTTTGAAATATTTTAAAACTTATAATTTTTAGATTTAATTATTGTTTTAAAAAAGAATAACAAAGGTATAAAAATTTATTAAATCATTTATCTGATTCAAAGTTATAAATCTAATTTGGCTCGAACATAGATTATTTTAAAACATTTTAAATCTACGTGTCACTAATATTAAATAAATAATTATCAATAATTATTATTATTCAGTTATTCGTTTAACCAGTGTATATCATAATACTATTAAAATAAAATAATTATTTTATGTTCACAATTATACTAATCCTTATTAAGTCATTATTAATTATTTAATTCTACTACGT
The DNA here is from genome assembly GCA_025506515.1 of Flaveria trinervia. Taxonomy (NCBI): domain Eukaryota; kingdom Viridiplantae; phylum Streptophyta; class Magnoliopsida; order Asterales; family Asteraceae; genus Flaveria; species Flaveria trinervia. Next base: position 1,743,063 of record CM046454.1, on the reverse strand, counting down.
TTCATTTTTTAAGATTTTAATTATTAATTCCTTAAACTTTTTATCCTTCAAACTTATAGAACAATATTGCAGGATCGTTTAGGGCTTGAACACAATTACAACACAACAACACAATGAGAAGATTAACTAAACTTTAATCAAACAGTGAACTAGGTAACCAAAGGTGATACAGAGAACACAAGTAAAGCAAGAGACAGAACAAGAGAGTATGGTTTTCAAGGGAGCAGTATATTGCTTTCTCAAGTTCTTTTACAAGTGTTACAAAGCATAAAGAAAGATACAAGAACTTGGAATACTTATACTACAACCTACAGCCGGCTATACTATGAAAGCCAGCTGGATACAATTGACTAGACACTAACAAAATCAATTGTAGGATCAAAAGGCATATCTGCCTTTTGACCTTGTGACTATGACATGCCATAGCTCACATCCTTATATTTACAAAAAGGATAAAGTACATAAAGTGGAAAGTTTCAGACTCAAGACCTCAATGTACAGTTACCAAAAGCATGGACCTTTTCACCAACTCTTGTAAGTTGGTGACTTATCAGAGACGCAGCGGAAAAGGTGTTTTATGGAACAGTACATCAGATAAAGCATGTGTACTAAAAGTCTTCGGAAGAAATCTGTCTTCATAGGGTGAAGCTTCGGAAGACTTTGTCTCTTCAAGCTTCGGAAGACTTCATGTTAGGCTTCGGAGATATTGGTCTTGGCTTCGGAAGATATTACACTTAGAGTATTTTCTAATGCTTTGTGTAATTCTTCCGAAGCATTCTTCACTTCAGTACTTAGTGCATGTTGCTGAAACACTTAGGCAGTTTTGGGTTGCATCAGACTTCAGGAATCCTTACAAACTCCCCCTAGGCTGATGCTACCAAAACACTTAGAAGATCTTTAAATGTTTGTAGTCTTCAGAATAATCAAGACCATCCCTTTCTTCATTTGATGGTCAGGATCATCAAGACTCTCATAGTATCTTCTCATTTCAAAGAGATCATGCAGAGGTAAGTTGATTATGTCTTGCCATGAGTAGACATTTTCAACACCTTGATCTCTGATAACATTCCATCTTTCTGGATTGGTAGAGTAAGTCCAGGATAAGATGGGTGTCTCAGTTGCTAGAGGAGCCACTTGCATAGGAGTTGATTGGGCTGCCTCATCATGCACTTCCTCAGGTTGATCTGATTCAGCCTGGGGTGTAGAGGTAGATGACTTTGGCTTCTTCTTTTTAGTCTTTGGTTTAGAGGCCATTTTCTTCTTCCTCTTTAATGTCTTTAACTGAGAAGACTGGTCTGCAGCACCATGTTGATCATCAGTGTCTTTCTCAGTTGGGTGTTCCTCCCTCACAGGTTCAGAAGGAGAGGGAGTTTGACCCTGTCTTGGATCAGAAGATGAAGTTTGCTGAGGCTCAGCTGGAGGTTCTGGTTCAGGTGTCTCTGGTTGTTCAAACTTGACCTCCACTTCAGGTGGGACTTGACTTGGAAGAGAGTGCAAGTCAATGAGTTCACCACTTTTAATCTTCTGCTTGATTACCCTTATATGCTCATCCATTGTAGATAGAGACATGGGACCAAGTCTCCTTCCGGAGAATCCATATGACTTCAAAAGCTCATCATTCTTTGTCTGTCAGCAGACTTCTTTGCATTCTTTTGAATGATGGCTCTTGACTTTGCAGCTTCTTCCCTTAGCTTCCTTTTGGTTGTTTTTCTTTCTTTGACTAGCTCAAGCTCAAGTTGCTTTAAGTACTCGAACTCAATGAAGTCATAGGACAGGGGAAGAAGTGTATTTGCCTGATAGAAGCCTGTGGCACTCAGGTAGTTTATCATTTTGATTCTATCCTCTTCTTTATCTACCTGAGGTTCTTGTGGAGCCACATCTTCCTGTGCAGGACTTTCTTGAACTGGAGAGAGAGTGGGAGTATGCTTGTGAAGTCTTTTCTGTCTCTCTCCTCTTTGAATTGGAGAAGTAACCTTGCATCCTCTTTCTCCTTTATCTCTCTTGACACTTCCATGTCAGCCAGTTCATTCAACTCTTCTAAGGGGAGGGAGATGATTTCATCAACATCATAGTTCCTGGTCTGTAAATAATTAATCCTGACTGCCCTTTGTTCATCATTTTGAGTATTTGGTCTGGGGGCAGCCCTGATTGCAGCTTGCATGAATTTTGATGACCCAGAAGAACTTTCTCCCCTTAGCCTCCTTTTCCTCTCTCTCTTCCTCCTCAATTTCCTCAGGAGTCATTATCCTTTTCCCTTTGTCACCAACAGACCTTTGTGACTCAGGGTGGATTGAGGCTTGGCCTTCATTGCTTGGTGTAGCTTCCATGCTCTGGCCAGAGAGAGGCTGAGAAACACCTTCACCAGCAGGTGTCTCAGATGGAGTTTGGACCTCTGCAGCAGTTGTTGATGGTGAGACAAGGGTCTCAGGTTCTGCCACTGGGCCTTCAGCCAAGGTTTCCCCTATGAAACTAATCTTAGGGTCCACCTCAGCATCGTTGACCGATGACATTGCCTGATTGCCTAAGTCTCCTTCTTAGAGAGAACTCTGCAAGGATCCTGTCTTGGATTCTTTGAGCCAGCCTGTCAGCTTGTCTAGATTTGCTTGGATTGACAAGTGGCATGTTGACTAAATCCAGTCCTTCATAGAAGCTCAGGCTTTGGAACTGAAAGACTTCTTGTTGGCCTTGAACTCTGTGAAGTATGAGGGCTCTTCTGTCATCATCATACCTCCATCTGATGATGTAGTTGCCAGTTCCATGTGGTGGAGATGACAGCCCTTGGTATACCTTCCTCAAAGAGACTCCTGATGAGAGTCTATAGAGTCCACATTAATGTGAACTTGAGGAAGTTGCTGAGAATGCACAACAGCAAGTGAGGATGGTGAGTCCTCTATGTCCATTCTCTTTGAAGAACTCCCAGGTTCTGTGGTTGTGATAACTTTCTCCCCCTTTTTGGTAGCATCACCCACTTGCATAGGTGAGCTGGAGGATAAATCCAGTCACTTCCACAGGTTCTTGTGTTCCTGGTTGAGCTCTCCTTAAAGGTCTCTCAGCTAGTTTTTCCTGCAGATATGAAATCTGGAGTTGCTGATCATTGACCCTGTTTTGCAGGGTAGTCACCTGAGATTCCAAGTGACTAACCTTAGAGACTAGATAGGTGCATGTTTGTGACAATTTTGTACCTTTAGTCTCAAATTCCCCTCATCTTCATCAGAAGAATCACTGGGGGATGAGAGGATTGGACCAAAGTCCTCTCTCTCACCACCAGCTTGAGTTTCTTGGCTGCTGGTTTTCCTCTGCTCACTGGCAACCTCAATTAAGATGCCAATGGGCTGAGTTGCCATGGTTGAGGTCTTAATGATGTAATCACTTTCAAAAGTGAGAGCCTCTTCCATATGGACATCCTGAACAGGTTCAGATGTGTCCACCTCAGTAATAGGTGACTGATGAGGGATAGACTGAGGAGAGTCAGAGGTACTCATCTCTCTTTGAGTAGGGGAGGAGAAGAGAGACTCATGGTACTCACTGAATCCTAAGTCTTCATCAGTGTAAAAGGATAGGTTGGGAATTGGTTGGTTTAGATCCAAAGGCTGGGGATGGTAGCTGTCCCCTGAAGGTTGTTCACTTGAGTGTTGAGACTCAGAGTGAAGCTTACAGTTGTTGGGCTAATGAGCTCATCAGGTTGAGCTTGAGGAACCTCAGCCCTGATAGGTAAAGTAATGGGAGTGGTTTGCTCCTCAGGAGAAGTGGGAGCTCTGGAGTCCACTTCTTCCTGTAAGGTTGAGTATTTGGGGGCCTGCACAGACTCAATAGCCTGAGCAGGGGTTCGTTGGGATTTTCTTTTGTAGGTGATGAATATTGGAGGTTGTGAAGAGGGTAGGAGAGCAGTAGGTGTGGGTTCAACACTAGCTTGGACTGCTATGTTGTCACCTTGAGCAAGAGCTCTAACATTTTTGGGACTAGGGCTGTTTCTACCCCTGAGAAGCCTACAGTTGGCTTCTTCATAATTTTAAAGATGCCGGGCTTCATCTGTCCCAGTTTAAGAATATGCCTGTTTCCCTCAACTGTGAGCCCAGTTCACAGTTAGAATGTGTTGAACATATCTAGGAAACATGTAATATTCTAAGGAGTCTAAGTTTGCAAGTAAATTAGTATAAACAAATTGTGAATACCTGAACTTGACCCCCTGAACCATCCCATGAACTATAAAGGAGAGATCCTCAGGAATCTGGTCCCATCCACCATGCTTGTTTGATAAGCTGTGGATAACCACATGGAGCAGGTATTTCCACTGGGATGAGACCTTCCCTTTCCTGAAGGTCTTTACAGAGAAATCTCCTTCATAGCCCATCTGCTCGAAGGAATGATTAACCGCTTCTTTTGGGAAGAACACTTCACCTGCTTCATCATCCAGCTGAAGATGTCGGTTGATGGGCCGGAGTGATGAAAATTGTTCTCCCCTGCACTGTGGCAGACAGTGCCTTCTCCCCATCCATAATGACCTCTTGGCAGGTCTTCCAGAATTCAAGCAAATGATCCTCATATAGAGGAGGATCAATGGTTAGGGAGGTGAAGTAGTGAGACAAAGACAAGAAACGGCAAACCTCTGAGAAATGAGGATCTTTGTCAGAGCATAACAGAGCAACCTGATTGTGTTGTCTGTGTAGCTGCATGGCAAAGTGAGGATCATTTCTGTGTGTAAGGTCAGCCATTGTGAGGTAGCTCAGAGATGAAGAAAAAGAATGGGAAGGAAATTTCAGAGAGAAAGCTTTGGGTTTTAGGTATGGAAGAAAAGCAGATGATAGAAGAAGGGGAAACCGTTGGGTTTATATGAGAGAGAAGGATTTCAGATAAAGTTTAATGAAAGAGGATAAACTTTGAAATCCGTATGTCGGTCCCACCTCTGAAAAAGTAGTTTACCTTTTTGCTCAAAAAGTAGTTTTCTTGGAATTCGAAAAGCTTCCGAAAGTAATTTGTCTTCGGAAGTTGTGATTGAAAAAGCTTCCGAAGCTAAAGTGACTTCGGAAGAATTTTCCTGAGAGTCTTAAAGATTTATGCTTCGGAAGAGAAATAAACTTTGGGATGCTTTGTATAAGAATGAACAAAGCTTCCGAAAGTAATTTTTGCTTCGGAAGGAAAAAGTCCTTAAAATGAATAAGTGTCTAAGTTAAGAATTTTAAGCTTCGGAAGATAAATTTTGACTTCTTCCGAAGGTAAAATTTCTTAGACAGTCATTTATTTTGAAGACATATTTTTCTTCCGAAGGTAAAATGTTATCTTCCGAAGTATCAGAAAATTTTCAAGAATCTAAGGAAAGTCTTCAAAAGAGTTTTTCATTCAAAGAAAACATGAGCTTATGAAAGTGATGAACTAGACAACTTAGGACACACATATTTTAAGAAGAAATAATTAGATTAGTTTTAAGAAAAAGTCTACTCAAAGTTAATCATCCCAATAGCTGATATCAGATACTTAAATCTCTGTTCATCAAAAGCTTTTGTGAACAGATCAGCATATTGTTCATCTGTGTGAACTTTGACTAGTTTAATTAACCCCTTTTCATAGTTATCTCTTATTAAATGATACCTGATGTTGATGTGTTTGGTCCTTGAGTGCTGCACAGGGTTCTCAGTGATAGAGATAGCACTGTTGTTGTCTATGTGGATAGGAGTCTCTTTGAAGTTAAATCCGTAGTCTAGCATCTGATTTTGAATCCAAAGCACTTGAGCACAGCAGCTTGCAGCAGCAATGTATTCAGCCTCAGCAGTTGATGCAGACACACAGGTTTGTTTCTTGCATTGCCATGAGACAACCCTTCCACCAAGGAATTGACATCCCCCAGATGTAGACTTTGCAGTCATGTTGCAGCCACCATAATCACTGTCTGTATAGGCATACAGATTGAAATTAGAATTCTTTGGATACCATAAACCAAGTGTTGAAGCACCTTTGAGGTATCTTAAAATCCTTTTCACAGTGATTAAGTGAGACATCTTAGGATTGGCTTGATATCTTGCACAAATACATGTAGCAAACATGATATCAGGCCTGCTAGCTGTAAGATACATAAGAGACCCAATCATAGCCCTGTATAAGTGCTCATCTACACACTCCCCCTCAAGATCTGGACCAAGGGAGTGGTTTCTGGCTATGGGTGTCTTAGCAGTCTTACAATCAGTCATGTTGAACCTCTTGAGTATATCTTGAACATACTTTGACTGACTTATGAAAATGCCATCTTCAACCTGCTTCACTTGAATTCCCAGAAAGAAATTAAGTTCTCCCATTGAACTCATTTCAAATCTATCTTTCATCAGCTTTTCAAAGTCTTTGCAGAGCCTTGAATTGGTTGAGCCAAAGATGATGTCATCCACATATACTTGAACTAGCAGAATGTCGTTTCCTTGTCCTTTGATGAAGAGAGTTCCATCTATAGTACCTCTCCTGTAACCATGTTTACAGAGATACTCAGACAGTGTCTCATACCACTTCCTGGGTGCCTGATGCAGCCCATAGAGCTTTGTCAAGCTTGCAGACATAATCAGGATGATCAGGATCTACAAAACCAGGTGGTTGTTTGACATAAACCTCCTCATCAATCACTCCATATAAGAAAGCACACTTTACATCAAGTTGGTAGACCTTGAAGTTCTTGGATGCAGCAAATGCCAGGAATATCCTAACAGCTTCTAGTCTAGCTACAGGAGCAAAGACATCAGTGTAGTCAATCCCTTCTTCTTGTGTGTATCCTTGAACAACTAGTCTTGCCTTGTTCTTGATGATGATTCCTCTATCATCCTTTTTATTCCTAAAAACCCATTTGGTTCCAATGGTAGTCTTCCCATGAGGAAGAGGACAAAGGTTCCAAACTTTCTGCCTTTTGAATTGAAGCAGCTCTTGTTGCATAGCTTCAACCCAACTTCCATCCTTTAGAGCCTCCTCAACTTTCTTTGGCTCTAACTGGGATAGAAAACAAGAGTGAAGACAAACATTTGCTTCATGGGTTTGCCCTCTTGTCTTTACCCCGGAGATAACATCTCCAATGATGTTTGTGGTAGGATGAGACTTGTGGATCCTTAGCTGAGGGATCACAGCAAGTTGCTGAGATAGATCCAAATTTGAGAAATTTAGATCTGGTCTTGAAGATTGATCCTCCACATTATCACACTTATCAAGATTAACTTGATCCAATGAGTGTGTGACATCATTGATGTTATCATCTATGGTATGGTTATTAGCATCAAGAGATTCTTGATCACTTTCACCATCACCATTGTTATCTTCTGCAATTGAGATGTCTTTATCTGGTTGAGAGCCTCTGAACTGGAATTTGAAGGCATGCCAGATGTATCAGCTGGATTTGTCATTGTTGTGCTGATAGAAACCTCATTTGCTGAAGTAGTTTCAACTGGAGCTGAAGGTCTTCCTAGCTCAAATCTTGGATCAGGATCACCTGTATTTAAATTTTCTGCAGATCCTGAAACATGCTCACAAGATTTATTAAAACAGTTGGTAACTAAATCAAGATCAAATAGCCAATCCGGACCAGAACCAGCCACACACTGAGAGTGTGCATTGAAAGTCACATTGGCTGACTCCTCAATGATTCTAGTTCTGAGATTGTATACTCTATAAGCTTTAGCTTGAGAAGAGTATCCAATGAAGTGTCCATCGTCTGATTTCTCAGCAAACTTGGCAACTTGATCTTTGGTATTCAAGATGGTGCAGGGACATCCAAATGACCTGAGAAAACCAATGAAAGGTTTCCTCTTGTGCCAAAGTTCATAGGAGTCTTACCATGTGTCTTAACTACTAAGACTCTGTTTTGCACATAGCAAGCAGTATTAACTGCCTCTGCCCAGAAGGTGATAGGCAGTTTAGAGTCAGACAACATAGTTCTTGCAGCTTCAATAAGTGTCCTGTTTCTCCTCTCAGCAACTCCGTTTTGCTGAGGAGTCCTGGGAGCACTGTATTGTCTTGTAATACCCTTTTCATCACAAAATGTATCAAGGATTTGGTTCTTGAATTCAGTTCCTTGATCACATCTTATGGTTTTGACCTTGTGATCACATTGATTCTCAATCTTTAAGATGAAATTCTTTAGAATCTCAGGAGTCTCATCTTTAGTTCTAAGAAAGAAAACCCAAGTGAATCTTGTAAAATCATCTGTGATCACTAGACAGTATAAGGTCCTTCCTAAACTCATTACACTGGTGGGGCCAAAGAGATCCATATGTAATAAGTGTAGGGGAGTAGTGATGGAGTTCTTTTCCTTAGGCTTGTGAGATACCTTGTGTTGCTTCCCTTTCAGGCATGCAACACAATGATCATCACTTGTAAACTCTTTCTTTGGCATTCCAGTTACCAGATCATGTTTGATTAATTTATTCATATTCTTAAAGTTTACATGGCACATTCTTTTATGCCATAGGAAAGACTCATCACTATTTGCTTTAGATAGAAAGCATGAAACTTCTCCAGAGGGAGATGTTTCTTGCAAATCCATCTTGTACATGTTCCCTTTCCTGGGGGCTCTGAGCAGAATATGCTCATGAGGAATGACCACTCCAGGCTTGAGAACAATGCACTCATGCTCAGTGAAGAGCATGTTATGACTCTGATCACAAAATTGAGATACACTCAGAAGATTGTACCCAAGCTCCTTAACAAAGTTTACCTTCTCAATGCTGAGCTTACCATTTGTGACCTTGCCCCTTCCATAAATGTAACCACCTTCATTTCCTCCAAAAGCAACTGGTCCTCCATCAATTCTCTCAAAATTATGAAGTAAAGACCTATCGCCTGTCATGTGCCTGGAACAGCCACTGTCAATTATCCAGACATTCTTGTTTGTCTTGAGCTGTTCCTGCAAAGAAAATGATTAGTTACATTTGGAAACCCAAGCCTTACTTGTCTTGGGTTCAGTAAGTGTAATAGAAGGTAATGCAACAGTAATAGATCCTATGGTTGTACAGAGGGGATCTTCAGCTGTTGTTGATGGAGAAACCTCAGTCATTTGGTCTTTCTTAGACTTCCACACCACCTTTGGAGTCTTGGACTTGACCTTCAAAACCTTAGAAGCTTTTGGAGCTTCACAAGTTTTAATGACTGACACTTCGGAAGAATCTACAGTCACTGCAGTAGACTTTAGTACTTCGGAAGAACTCCTTTCTTCCGAGACCAACTTTGCTTCCGAAGGTAATTTTCCATTTACCTTCTTCTTTGATTTGGAGCTTCCGAAGGAAACAGACTTTCCTTCCGAAGCTTGAGACTTCTTGAGATTCTTTGAAGTCTTTGTATTGGTCATGTGGATAGTACTTTTAGGATTGTATGGACAATCCTTGGCAATATGAGAAGTACTTTCACACATAACACACAACATTTTCTTCTTCAAAGAAATCTCCTTTTGAGAGCAAGACTGGCCTTGGTCACATCCCTTTTTCACCTTCATCTTGGTAGATTCAGATACAGTTCCCTTGGGCTGTGAACTGTTCTTGGAATTTGATGGTCCAGGCTGTGCAGCAGTGGTACACAGCAGCTCAGTCTTCTTCTTTGTACTGAGATGATTTGAACATGAACCAGAACTCTTGCTAAGAAGCTTTGGTGGATGTCTTCAGTCCTTATTGCTTTGAAACCTGCAGAGATAAACACTTGTTTCTGCTTAGCATCAAAGGTAGCCTTGGATTTCTTGAGCTTCTTTGCTTTCCTTTTGCTCTTCCTGATCAAGTTCTTTCTCTTGGACTTGGTCATCACAGTTAATTTCTTCTCCTCAGAAGGATAGTGGCCCTTGGAGGAATCCTCTTCTTCACTCTTCTCAGAGGGATTCCTCACTATCACTTCTTCATCATCCTCACTTATTGGATCTATGAGAGGAAGCTCATCTTCACAAGTTCCACACCTAGGAGATCTTACAGACAAGATTGTGTGTGGAGGAGCTATCTCATTTGATCCCAGTCCCTGTCTATTTTGATAACAAACCTTATTGTGTAGGGATGAGGATATCATGTTCTTGAAGGTCTCTTCTTCAAGAACACTTTTCTCTGCCAGGGCTTTGCTGATCACAAGCTCAGCCTGGCACTTAGTCAACTTAGTGATGAGATCTTGGATCTGAGTTCTAAAATCTGTATGTTCATGTTTTAGTACTGAAATGGTTTTCTCCAAGTCTTCTATCTTTAACTTGTAATCATTTTCAGACTTTCTAAAATCAGATTTTAATATGTTTAATGACTCAAGATCAGATCTCATCTCTAGGTTGTAGGACCTGTATCTATTTACTTTAGCAATGCATTCAGGGGAGCAAAGATGTTCTAATACCTTGGCTTCATCATGGTCAGCCATCAATGCTTGGTTTGGAGAAGCATCCTCCACCTGAAAACTCCAGTCAAATCCTCCCTCTCAACAGCAACCGCAGCATGTTGCTTTGTCTTCTCAGCCTGAGGGGTATTGTTGGTGTAGTTTGGTCTGAGTTGTGTTTGACCCCCATTTGCTCTAGGTGCCTTACACTCCCTGGCAAAGTGACCCATAAGGTTACAATTGTAACACTTAACTTTGCTTTTATCCAGCCCAAACTTACCACTGGTAGCATTGCTTGGAAATTTTCTTCCTGTCCTCTTGTAGAACTTCTTGGCTCTGTGAGTGAGAAGAGCCATCTGCTGAACTATCTCCATGTATTCCAGGTCATCTGGATGGATACAGTCTAGGTCTTCAAGAGTGAAGAGATAATTTCCACAGCTTTCATCTGCAGACACAAAGGCTTGAGAAGAACTTGTCTCTTGGAATGGGCTTCCTTGAGTAAAGTTCTCCCTTGGTGTCTCCGGGAGGTGATGAAAGGACCCTTTTGTGAGTTGTCAGGGTAGCATAGGAGATGATGTTGGGGTTCTATGCTGTCCCTTTCAACCACATGAAGGGCTGAACCCATTTGATTGTTAGAGTTGCCAGATGAACCTTGTAAGTTCATCTCCATCTGGTATCCACTGAGAATCCCATATAACTCTGTCAGAGTAAGAGTTTTAAGGTTCTCAGTCCTCTTGATTACCACACAATAGTGTGTCCATTGCCTAGGAAGTGAGGACATGAACTTCCTTACAATGTCTCTGTTCTCAAGAGGAACTCCTCCATCCACAAGGGTATCCACAATCTCAACATACCTGAAGTATTGTTGGGTCATGGTTCACCTGCTTTAAAGGTGAAATTTTCAAACTGCTGCTTCAGAAGATCTTTCTTGTTCTCCTTGGCTTCAGAGGAGCCTTCATACATCAGCTTCAGTGCATCCCACAGCTGTTTAGCTGTCTTGCACTTCTTAAAACCTCTGTACACAGAGTTTGGGATAGCAGTCTGAAGAGCAGTCATGGCCTTCCTGTCAATCTCTACTCTTTTCCTATCTTCATCTGAGTAGTTGGCCACATCTTTAGGAATCATACCAGCACCGGTAGCAGAGGGGGTGCTGGTATGAAAGGTCCATATTCAACAGATTCCCACATTCTTGAGTCAAGAGACCTGATGAAGCCTTCCATCCTCATGCACCAGGTGTCGAAGTCATCAAGAGTGATCAATGGGGATTTGTTCATGGTTCCAGTCTCCATATCAGTCTTTGAGATGGAAGCCATTTGAAAAGTTTAGTTTTTGTGTGTGTGAGGGATCTTAAGATGGTTAGATCTTATATCACGAGCCTGATGCTCTGATACCAATTGCAGGATCGTTCAAGGGCTTGAACACAATTACAACACAACAACACAATGAGAAGATTAACTAAACTTTATCAAACAGTGAACTAGGTAACCAAGGTGATACAGAGAACACAAGTAAAGCAAGAGACAGAACAAGAGAGTATAGTTTTCAAGGGAGCAGTATATTGCTTTCTCAAGTTCTTTTACAAGTGTTACAACAAAGAAAGATACAAGACTTGGAATACTTATACTACAACCTACAGCCGGCTATACTATGAAAGCCAGCTGGATACAATTGACTAGACACTAACAAAATCAATTGTAGGATCAAAAGGCATATCTGCCTTTTGACCTTGTGACTATGACATGCCATAGCTCACATCCTTATACATTACAAAAAGGATAAAGTACATAAAGTGGAAAGTTTCAGACTCAAGACCTCAATGTACAGTTACCAAAAGCATGGACCTTTTCACCAACTCTTGTAAGTTGGTGACTTATCAGAGACGCAGCGGAAAAGGTGTTTTATGGAACAGTACATCAGATAAAGCATGTGTACTAAAAGTCTTCGGAAGAAATCTGTCTTCATAGGGTGAAGCTTCGAAGACTTTGTCTCTTCAAGCTTCGGAAGACTTCATGTTAGGCTTCGGAAGATATTGGTCTTGGCTTCGGAAGATATTACACTTAGAGTATTTTCTAATGCTTTGTGTAATTCTTCCGAAGCATTCTTCACTTCAGTACTTAGTGCATGTTGCTGAACACTTAGGCAGTTTTGGGTTGCATCAGACTTCAGGAATCCTTACAAATATAATTAGCTATTATAAGTTATTTTCATTTTAAGTGTAAATAAGACTTTTATAATAAATCATTTTAAAGGTTTAAACTTTATAAAAGGATTGTTAAAAATTGAAAATCTTAAATAAGTATTTATAAATTCCCTTTATCAAATAATGAATTATTAAATTAATTATTTCTTTTCACATATTATACTTAATTTCTATTAAATCAATAATTTAATTGTTGTGACCTTTTTAATCATTCTTGAACTTATTGATTTTCTATTATAGTTTATTTCAACCAAAACATAACGTCATATTTTATTTAATTATTTAAACCCCCAAATCCCATTGGAAACCCTAGTTCATGTCCAAATGATAAGTTTATTATCGAACTTAATCGGATCTGTACGTTTAGGCAACTTGTAAAAGAAATGTTGGAGCCTCGTCTTATTCTTATCATCATATTATTTACATCTTGTGAGTTTCCTTGCCCCTTTTTACATTTTTCACACTATTTGGGGAGAAACATGATACTTATACATCATACACTTATAAACGTTGAGACTTGTAAAGCATTTGCAATTCATCTTTATATTTTGTCATGGTTATTTGTGTGTTGTAATGATTATACGAGATACATAGTTTGTTTACAATCATTAACTATTGCTAGCCTGGCGACGTCTTAGATCTTTGGGCCTGACCCTATTTCATGCTAAGTCGATGTATTGCCGACTCCTGATGACGTATGCTTGTTCATCATGGGAACCAAATACACTTAGCCATCTATATACTTGTAATCAAGTCGAGGTTTGGTTGTAACGATATGTGTTCTATAACCTTACTAACTTATAACCTATGACATGAATTGCTACTTGTAATCCTTATTATATTATGTATGAAAACCTTGGAAACTCACCAACTATTTTTAGTTGACCTTTTATTTTCATCATGTTTCAGGTTTGATGCTTGAAGATCTTCTTGTGCTCAATTAGGACTTGGACCTAGATTAAATAAAAGTCTTATGTTAATTGTTGTATCTTGATTGTTTGTAAATACCTATTTGTCTTGTAATGTTTAAATGAATAATGACATTTAATATTATTTCAACTTAATTAGTTCCATGTGCTATGAGCAATCGTCTCCCATTCGTCCGCCCCGATGATTCCGCCGTCGGTCGGGGTGTGACATGGCAGTAGTAACAATATTCTAAATAAAAAAGTTACTACCGATCATCCATGTAAAAAAAGGTCCTATCGATCTTCAAGCCGTCAATAAACAAAGGTACTACCAATCTTCAATCTTTAAATCATCAGGAGTAATAAACTTACTAACAAAGAACATAGTTGGTACTAACGCTCAAAGTTGCTAGGAAGCCAAGTTGTTAATCTTAATTACTACACCATTGGTTAATACTGATATATTATTTACCATTGAAAGGCGAAAGTTGTTATTGTAATAGTTTCCAAGAGGTATGTTGCGCCCCCTTTAACCGATGATTTTGTATTGAAAATTAGGATATTCTTAATCGAGCATGCATTCACACCTCGTAACTCGTATATTTTTATTCTATTTTCTCATAAAGTCTTAAGTAATTAAGTTATACCAAATTTTTTTGGTAATACTAAACTTACCAACATTGTTATATATATACACATATGTATATATATGTATATATATACATATATAATGCTCCGAAATGTCAAAAAACGAGTCATCAATGCTAATGGGCTTAATTCGTGAGTATTTAATGAAAAAAATAAGGAAGGAAATGGGTTATGGGCTAAATTAAGCTTATAGGCAAGAACCTAAGTGATTAAGGGCCCATAATCAACCCTTTAACCCACCTAATCAGCCACCATCTTCCTCATTTGTAACCCTAGCCACCAAGTTTAAGAGAGAGAGAGAGAGTAGAGAGAGAAAGTATAGAAAACTCAAGATTTGGAGCTTCAAAGGTTAAGAGATTGAAGATCTGGGTGATTGAACATTAGACACATGAAAGAAACAAGAAATTCAGGTAAGAATTAGACTCTAAACCCCTCTATAGATCAAACTCGGATTTCAGGGTTTTGGGTTTTGAAAAGTTGCAAAGAATCGTATAAATGTCACATTTTTACGTATAAAATAAGGGTTTGGACGTAAAAAGTTACGATTTTGGGTTAAAAATGTGCTGGTTCATCATTCAACTTGATTTGCGAAACTGTCTGTTCATTCAGCGAATTTGCGTATTCAAGCTATGAAATTATGAGCTTTCTGCGAAACTATAGTTTCATAGGTAATTTCGCAGCCATGGAATTCCAACGAAAGTTGGGCGAAACTGCCACGCGAAGCTGTTAGCGAAACTGCTTATCTGGCAGTGAAATTAGCAACGAATTTAGCCAGAAATTAACCCATTTGAGTGTTAACTTATCTGCAGACTGTGTAGTGTAATCCTAGCTTAGAAAGCTTAGTTTAAAAGTTACTCACGGTATCATGGTGAGTTCTAGATCCCCCTAGTTTTTCCATGCTTTGGTGTTATTATGCATAATAATATACGTTTTTAAATGACCAAGATTTTAAGAGTTTTAATAGGAAGATCGATTTTTCTATAACAAAATATGCTATATATTTTTTAAAATTAAATTTTTTCGCGCTGACCTGGCAGCCTGGCCCCAGGCAAGGGCGTTGCCCCTTGGACCCCACTGTCGGGGGCGGCCGCCCCCGAACCCTCGCTGTCTCATGGAGGGTTGATTATGTTCTATGATGACCTGTACTTGGTATGCTATGTACTTAATAAATAAAGTATTATATATAAAGTGGAAGATAATATTAATGAGAAGTAAAACTTAACACATGTTACCCCAACCCCGATTGATGATGAAAAGTCTTGCAAGCACTATGATAGACTTCACTTATGTGACTTTAATGTATGATGATTGATTAGTATTCATGAGCGGGATATGTTCCTTGCAGTGTGGATCAACTGTCGGGTGTTAGCTACTTGATGATGTGTACCGACAGGGATTGCCATTCGTTATCAATCAATAGGGAGCTCTTGCTTTGTGCAATCTCGTTTATAATGAAGTGAATGATAACGAAAGAATGAAAGATAATGAACATGCTTATTAAGACGCAAAATGTTATGTATTATGATGTATGCATGGTCATTATATGAAGGATAAGGTTTATATTTTTTATATTAACTAAAACTATAACTCACTCAACACAACTGACTTTTATGCATAATAGTTGGCAACTAAATGCTAATGCTGAGAATGACACATGCTTGAGAACTACTTGGAGGGCAACGAATGACAAACCTGTTTATGAAATCTTTCTATTGTAATTTAATACAAAGTACTATGCTTTTATTCTATTTGAAAAACAAATGTATGGTTACATTATGAATTACAAGTTTTAAATGAATGTTTATTTTACTCCACTGTAATTTTGCTATTAAAATGATTTTATGCTATGATTAATCATTATTATGCTTCCTGGGAACGGAATTTACAATATATATATATAGGGGAGGGTTCAAATGAGAACCATATTTTTTTGTCAGAACTCTAGGAACCAATCTCAACCACTCATTTTTTTTCACATGCAAATCATATGTCATTTCCTCATTTTTTTTAAATGTTTGTAACTTTTTTTCATGACATCATTTTTTAAAAAAAATTCACCATAAAATTCAGTATTTTTTTATCTTTCCAACGCCTACCATATTAATATACTTTTCTAAAAAAAATCATACATCCGTTGTTTACATATGTGTAAATCTAGTTATACACATGTGTGATACTAGATTTACACATGTGTAAATCCGATATTACACATATGTAAACGAATTTTGTTAAAAAAATGGAATTTTTTTTTATTTTTTATGAAAGTGGGAAAGTTGAGAAAAAATTTTGTGTGTTTATTTTTTTTATTTTATTTTATTTTTTGATTTATAATTTTTTTAAATATATTTTTGTTAATTACAATTTTGCCATTGAGAACTAGTGGTTGAGATTGGTTCTTAGAGTTCTCATAAAAAAATCTAGTTTTCATTTGATCCCTCCCCTATATATATATATATATATATATATATATATATATACACACACACACACACACACACTAGCTTTAATAACCTATGTATTACACGGGTTGAATAAATAAAATATTTATTAATTATAAAATGATTTTTTAAGATATGATAACTTAAACTACGTATAAGAAATGACTATAAAAATAAAACAATAATATCAACTTTTTAAAATATTATTTTTAATTTTTTTTAAAATAAACATTTTGTTTTAAAACAAACCGTATAAAAATACATTTTTTAAAAAAATTCTTATTACAACTCCCAAATTTGCTTAATTTTGTTTTTAAAAAGTTGACTTTTTAAAAGTATTAATTTATTAGAAATAAACTTAATAATAGATTTATTTCTTAATTTATTAAATTTAAAAAGTATTAAAATAATATTATTAATAATTAAAATAATTATTTAATAAGAAAGAGAGGCGAGAAAATTTTAATGAGAAAGATTGTGATGATGGTATGTGACACTCTCATTACTCTTTTATTAGACTAAGAAGATATATATAATATGAAACTTGTATCATTCCCTCTATTTTAGATTATCGTAAACCACTTTATATCTGAATGGTTTTCGGAGAGTGTTTTGTCTTTTGTTAATAGAATAATAGGGTTACCAACTTTAGTGGCTCACGAAACTCATATTTAATGAATTTGAGACTTTGAAAATAAATAATATATGACTTTTATCACGACCTTTTATTACTAAACCAAACAACGAAATGCCAAATTCTATATCAGTCATTAAGAAAAGAAATATTAAAGAATGGCATGATTGGATGGCAATAAACGTTAATATTATATTCTCTATCTTAATTAGTCAAATTATCTTTTTATTTTTTACTAACTTGACTTAGGTGCTGTTTAATCGATTTATGTTACTCGGTCAGAAGATAATGACCGGGTAAGAGTTTGTTCCAAAACTGACCGGGTAAGAGGAATATTAGGCATGTGTTAGTGGTGTTGGACCAGGTCAGACGCGAATATGTGATAATCAAACACGCTGACCGGCCAAAATGTCTGACCGGGTCAGTGGGTCAGACATTTTGACCGGGTCAGTTGGCCGGACATTTTGACCATATTATAAGCAAATCAAACATCCCCTTATTCTCTTCCAATTAAACTAGTCACGAGTTATCTTGACTTACTTACTAACTAGTTTAAAAACCTGTTAGAATTGAACATGAGTTAAATTAAAATATTAAATTAATCGTTAGTAATTAATATTAGAAATTATATTATAGTTTTAGATAAATATGATTCAAAATACGTATAATCAACTATCTTAAGTAATAATGTAATAAAAGTATTTTTTAAACTTTCATTTTTAAAAACTCTTTTGTTAAACCAAATGATTTTTAAAAACTATAAATTTTTCAAAATTTGTTTTTGAATGTAATTTTAAAAAAAGTTGTTTGTATTAAAAACTCATATTTATTATTTTTAAATAAATTATACTTGTTTAATAAAAATATGTTTTATAATTTGAAAAGAATTTAAATAAGATATTTGACATTTAATATAATCATTAAATGGTTATATTATTATACTAGGTTAGTATCCTGTGTATTATACGGGTTGAATAAATAAAACAATAAATAATTAGTAATAAAATTTATGAATTATAAAACCATATTTGAAAATAAAATATAACTATAATTGCATATAAATAACTATTTCAAGTAAATAAAAAATAAATTGGTTACAGAAAGATAGATATAAAAATAAATAGATAGTCTAGTTAAACATGTTATAGTTAGTAATAAACATGAAAAGTTATAGTACGATATTTTAATATAAAATATGTATAAAATTATATATACGTACTTGTTCAATAGATAAAATAATTATATTATTTTTAAATCTTTTATCTAAATAGTTTTATTTTTAAATATATGTTTTAAGATTTTATTATAAAAATTTATTGTTTATAAAAATCTGTTTATTAAAAATTCAAGTTTCTAATTATTCTGGTTGATGTAATAAAACTACTTTTAAAAAATTCCATATTTTTTATAATTATTTTAAAAAGGTCTAATTTAAATATTTTGTTTCGAAAGGTTTAATGTTTTAGAAAATATATGAATTTAAATTTTCTTAATAAAATATATTTTTAAAAACATAATTTGATTTTTAAAAAATGTAAATGAGAGAGAAAAATATATCAATTGATTAAAGTAGTTTTTATGAAAAGAGAGAAATTGTTTGAGTGTTTAAATTACTTTAATATTCTTTTGGAGAAAAAATAAAATGAGGATACTTAGGAAAATAACAAGTGTCGAAAAAATAGTTTAAAAATATGACAAGCGACAAAATTTTTTTTTTATTAATATCTATAGACTGGTAACATATTGTATAGAGGGTGTGAAAACTAATATATGACAATGATAATGTAAAAAGATAACTTTTATTTTTTTTATTAATATAGAAGTTACGTTGTAATTTATCCTATCCAATTTAATTATCCAAAATAATCATGTACTCGACTAAAACAATTAAGAAGTATCACATCAAGAACATATATACCGTTAGTTTATAACTTTCTATACAATCAATAATTTTAGGATTTGCTAAAGAAATGGCTTGAAATGGTAAAACTTAACAGTTGCTTCACATTTAAATCCAATGGACGCTCTGTTACTTCATCAGGAAACGTACTCTTTTCATTGTACTTTTTAAATTTTTTAGTATAAAGCATATTTTCTTAAATATTAAAAAAAACATGTAGTTTCGACTATGTAATTTATTTTGGAATATGTCATTGTATACTTAATTTATTTTATCATTTTTATATTTTTTATACATACATACATATAGATATATGAAGATAGATAGACAATAAAATATTTTAATAACATAAATGAGTATTTGTATAACTCAATTCTTTATTTTTTTAGTGATTACATAGAGATGGTTATGATAAAGTGGAAATTGATATGAAGTAATGGAATAATTACATATCAAATATTTGTAATTACGAAACATATGTATAATAATCACTCACGATTATATATACAAAATAAAAGTATTCCCGCCCAGCATCTCCTTTATTGGGCTTTCATGGACCAGCCCGAACTAACCATTGTGTAGAGGTGTGCATTTTCAGATTTTGGGCCGTATGAAATCGGGTTCGGCCCAAAAAGGTTTTTTTTATCCGGATTGAGACGAAACGGGTATAATAAATAGAATATAATAACATGCTTAGTTATCTTTACCATAGCCGGTTATACATGCAGACTAGAATATAATAACAGTATAAACGGATTTATACTTTCCGAACGATTAATTCTTTTGGAAAATTTTATACATCCGGTTGTCACCTATACGTATATGCTCATGCCCACGTTTATTATTTTTGTTTTTATTATGTGTATACACGTTATAGAAGAGTTTTGCTCAACGTACAGAGCAGGCCATTTCATATTCTTTTACTTGTATTCAATAATAGGAACCAATAGCATACAAGTCGAATAAATTTAAGTATTGATACATCCAATTATATATCTATATAATTTGAAACTCTTACTACAAATAAGTTTTAGTTTTTGGTTTTAGTCACAAAATTTTTGGTTTTCATATTTCGTTTTTTTATTTGTCTTGTCTTATGACAAGGATTTAGGTTTATACAAAAAGTGAATGTATTAATTAAAAATTATTTTAGTTACCTATTTATTTAATTTCCCTCATAAAAAACAAGTGGATGAAACGAGCATAAATTATCATTTATAAATATTAGCGTGCATTAATTTTAGATCCACCAAGTTATTCAATGTATTCGGGTTCTAAATCGTAGTGATAGTCTTTAAGATGTTTTTTGTAATCTAGCTTTTATATTTAAGTCTGTGATGCAATTACTCGCGCAATGGGCATGGAGATATTTCTAGTTATATACATATAGGTTTGGCTCGTGTTACCACTGATTTGTGACCCAAACAAAATTAATTGGAAATTTTTGCAACTAGCTTTCATGGTCGCTATTATTGCGACTCATGTTATTTTGGTCGCTAATTTTGCAATTATATGACTTCGGTCGCTATATGGTTGCTAATTTTACGACTATTTTTCTTGATCGTAAATGGAGCTGCCTATCAACCCAGTTAAAAGCTAAAAACATAATTTTTTTGTGTTTTTTGTTTTTATTGGGTAAAGAAAGTAGGAATTAAGGCTTTTTAAGAAATGAGCATTTTTTTCGTGTAGTGTAACCGTATAGAGTGGCATCTAAGGAATTTTTTTTGTACTGTAGTGTGATTCCAAACTAGCAAAAAGGTAACAACAAAACTGCAAAGTTCAATTTCACGATAGATACAATCGTCAATCGAAATTAAAATGAAAAGGAGCTCCATTGTAAATATATATTTAATAATGAAATAAATGGTATATTAATAATAGATTAATTTAAGCTTGCAAGCTATATATTCAAGCTAACTTGATATAAGAAGTTTGGGCTTAATGTGTTTATCACATAAACCCTATATATTTTTGGCTCGAGTTTGTTTGTGTAAGCTCGATTCGCCTATACCTTCTTATAATTAGATGATCTTAAGTTGGTTATTAGCGGCTCAAAGTCTACTTTTCAATAGTTTTTTTTTTCCCACAAAATCGAACAGTATGGAAGTCAAACATAAGTTTACAAAACAAACATCTCAAGAAAAATAATATAAATTGTGGAATCCTTTCAAGTTAAACCTAAAGGATCATATAAAAGGTTTTGGGCCTCTTAGTTTCCATGCTTCTGGGCCGTGACATGCTGTCCATACTCAAAGTCTGTCCAAAGGCCCATAATTCATATATTGAAAAATAGAGATGTATGGGAAACTGGCTGAAAAGCGAAACAGACGATTTGACCCGACCCAGTCGGCAAACTAGTTTAACTCCAACCCAATTCAACTCGTAGGTTTGAAACTAGTTTTTAACCTTATTTGGCTTCAAAATCGGTTTCCAACCTGATTGTACATTACTAAATTTGTAAGTTATGCTAACCATTTAAGAGGTAATATAACATGATTTCCGTGTATATAAACGAAATTAAATTGTAACCATATGTGATTCATTGAGAATTGCATCAAAAGCTCTTTAGTCCTACATTTTCAATTTCTGCTTGATTCATGATAACATGTCGATTCACTTTCAAAGCTGATATGTTATCGAAACAATGTTCAAGCTACAAGCCCCGTAGAACCCAAGGTTGTCCCTGTCATGTAAGCCTGATCAATTACATTATCCATCGACACAAAGATTGAATCGTGAATCAATGGAAAATAACCGCAATATCTTGTTTTGCATAATAAGTTATGACACAAATTGAGCAATAATACAATTTCAACATCTCCGATGTGTAATTTGGAAGTAACTATGTGTGACATGCAACATCAAATTATGCATTTCTAACTATTAGACTAGACTTGTAACAGGATCATGTACATTTGCCTTCGTACTTGTGAACGTGTTTTATTCTTTGTATGAATCAGAAAAACTTTACTTAATAGTAATCAAGTTAGTTTACAAAAATAATAATCACTAAATAGCAAAAATTATTAATTATGTTTTATTAACTATTCGGGTTTATTTTTTTTAAGTTAACTTAAAGTAAACAATTTTGAAATTCGATTATTATTTATCAACTTTTTTCTTCACTATTAACTTTTGTTTCAAATTAATAAGAAAAACAAATAATCACCGAGCAGTAATCAAGATTACATATGTATTATTTGTCTCGCTTAATTTATACCACCTAATATCTAATTAAAAAAATTATACAATATTTATTTAAATGAAAGTTGAGTGACACGAGCGGAATAAATAAAAACTAAGATGACTTTAGTGTGAGACTTAAAAACCTTATTTTCTATTGCGTATAGCTAACATGTATTGATTTTATGGTGAAAGTTCAACTAATCGGTCATGTCACACCCTCAAAATCCACTTGCGGAGTTTTACCCGAGGCGTGTGAACAAACCAGGATCACAGTCAATAGTTACTCAGAACGACTCTAAATGCCATAATTTAAACAAAATCAACCAAAATACAAACTTTAAACAATGCGGAAGCGTTTTGAAAACAACCCAAGTCAATAAAGTATAACTATGACAAAACAAGTGCCAACCCAAAAAAGTAAACCATAATTATTAAAATGTTAAATTGTCTTGAAGAATCGTGTCTTAGAATGCAGTGGACCATGCAGTGCTCCTATGGCAAGCAAGCTAAGGATCTGAGAAAAGCATACTAAAAAGTCAACACATAGGTGGGAGTTCAAGAGTTTGAGTTCAATAAACATATAAACAGTTGTGGTATATATAAGCAGTATATGGTAATAGATAGCTAGTCTATTATCAGTAAATATTAATACATAGTGATTTCGCAATTGAAGCTGACTGTGATAGTTATTGCCTCCTGTCACGACTTACCATGTCGTGACAATGTTCAATAGGACAAATTGCACCCGGTTGACCTCGAGTCACACAGGTGGGGCTCGTCAGACCCAGTAGTACTACCCAAGTTTCCCCGCTATTAAATATTAACAATTCGAAAGTGTGAGGACTTTTCCCATGGTAAACAACACTATATAATATTATACAACTTAAATATAAAAGCGTTCGTAAAATACCAGTATGTTATCTCCCCCAAAAGAGATTAAATAAAGAGTGGGGCATGAACTCACCTGATGTATGCAAAGAGTACTTAGGGTTTATTTGAGAAACGAGAGGATAGCCAACCTTCAAAGGTTACCTAGATCATGTGAGTACATAAGTACGTGTAAATAAAAGACATGTGAAATCCTAATCATACCAAAACCAAAGACTCAAGCTTCCAGAAAAAAAATAGACACGCTTGACCTAGTTGACCCGTTTGACCCGTTGGTGACATTATGAGTTATAATTCAAATAAAGCCAATGATCACATACAACATACATGATTAACATTCAAATAGTATCATACACATGCTACATTATCCATACATAACACTTAAATCATAGCCATGCCCATGGCATACAACATACACCATAATCATTACTCACCAAACCCAAACATAATATCCTAGCAACTAATCAACACCAACATCATACATGATCACCAAAGTCCAAATATCACCCATGATTATCCAAGCATGCCATACAACTAATTTAACACGTTCTATCACACTAGAATTTATCCTTGAACATACTAGCAGGCTCCTATCATCCCAAACATGATCATAACATCATACTTCAACGTTTACACGAATAAAGTTTCCCTTTTGGGAAAGAACATCCCAAAATCTATCAAACATCCAAAGCATACATGAATTCATCAATAATATACCAATTCAAGCTCATACTAACACCTAAGCATGATCAACCACATCCAAACATCATAACTCATCAATTCATATCCAAAAGTTACTATCTTTAGTAATGTATGAACTATAACATGTGTTCTTGAACTCCCAATGATCACAACATCAATCTAACATCTAATCATCACCATGAACACATCCATAACATCAATTCATCAATAATTCAATATTTCATGCAAATAAAGTTAATATTATTAGTAACCTATGAACATCAACCCTAAATCATCAATTTATTGCAAGATTCATGATTCCTAACATTCATACAACTTATTAATCACCACACATTCATCAAACAATCATCATTCATCCATAATCATGCCAAAATCGAATTAGGGTTTGACTAGAATCAAAACCCATGATTAAACCACTAAAAACATGTAATTCATCCATGATCGACGTTAACTAACATGTATTAACCTAACTAACATATAAACATCATCAATTGATCAAAACTCAACACCAAGAACACCAATTTTGTGATTTAAGGTTCGGCCATATGAAGAACATCACAAAAACATGAAAAATCTAACCTTTAAACGTGTAATGTAACAAAATGAGACTTGTAATGCGTTGTATGCCTTGAGATCGATCAAATCCAATGTGTTCTTGCTTAATCTTGATCAAAATCGCATGTTTGAGAGGGGATGAGGGAGGTTACGGTCGCACATGGGGAGGTGGGGGCTAGGGTTTATGTTTTACTTAATTAATTTACATATTTACCCTTTAAACCCTTGTGTTTTGGTATTTATAAAAACTAGACTTTAAACTCTTTTTAAATTCCTTTAACTTAAAAATATAAAGATATGAACTAATAATTTTCATTACATAATTTATCTTTTCAAAAACACAAGACATACGAACAAATAGGCCGTTTCCGCATTACGCGATTAATTTCTACAATCAGCAATTAAATCGCGTAAACACATAATTTTAACACAACAATCACATAATAAATTTAATTAAAATTAGTTTAACATTATTAATTATTATTAAGTCACCAATGTTAAACGACAACTAGTGTGTGCTCACGACACGTGTATACAAGACTTAACGGAACTAACGGAGTTTGGTAACGGAAATTTACCGGATGTCACATTATCCCCATGTTGAAAGAATTTCATCCCGAAAATTGCGTTACATGGTGAGAGTGTTCCATCACTGGTTTCCATCACTGGTCTACTGCATTGGCACACAGCAAATCGAAATCAAGTGAGTTTTGGATGAGTTGTCACATCATCCCCATGTTGAAAGAATTTCGTCCCAAAATTTTAAATCAATACCTTCGTCTGCTGGCATCGTCCTTCGAATAGTTGAGGGTACTTAAGCTTCATTTGATCTTCCCGTTCCCATGTGAATTCCGGTCCACGTCGCGAATTCCAACGGATCTTGACAATGGGTATTTTGCTTTGCTTAAGTGTTTTCACCTCACGGTCCATCACCTCCACTGGTTCCTCAATAAAACGCAATTGTTCATCCACCTGAATTTCTTCTAGTGGTACGACCGTCGTTTCATCAGTTATGCACTTCTTCAAGTTTGACACGTGAAATACATCATGAATTCCACTTAGCGAATCAGGTAAGGCTAATCGATAGGCTACTGGACCTATTCTTTCCACTATCTCAAATGGTCCAACGTACCTCGGATTTAGTTTCCCTCGTTTACCAAACCGAACTACGCCTTTCCATGGTGAGACTTTCAACAAAACCTTGTCACCAACCTGAAACTCTAAAGGTTTCCGTCTCTTGTCAGCATAACTCTTTTCCCTGTCTCGCGCTGCAGCCATACGGTTCCGTATCTGTATAATTTTCTCAGTCGTCTCATGAATTAACTCGGGACCTGTTATCTGACTATCACCAATTTCTGTCCAGCAAACCGGTGATCGAAATTTTCTCCCATACAACGCCTCGAAAGGTGCTGCCTGTATACTAGTGTGATAACTGTTGTTATAAGAAAACTCCACCAATGGCAGGTGAATTTCCCAGTTATTCCCGAAGTCAATCACACAAGCACGTAGCATATCCTCCAACGTCTGTATAGTACGCTCACTCTGACCATCCGTCTATGGATGATATGCAGTACTCATATCCAAACGTGTACCCAAGGATTTCTGCAATGATTGCCAGAAATGTGACGTGAAACGAGCGTCACGGTCGGAGATAATTGAGATCGGTACCCCGTGTCTCGAAACGATCTCCTTGAGGTACAGGCGAGTTAACTTCTCCATCTTGTCGGTTTCCTTTATTGCAAGGAAATGAGCAGACTTTGTCAATCGATCCACAATAACCCATATTGTGTCACAACCAGTACTAGTCCGGGGTAGCTTAGTAATAAAATCCATGGAGATTTGTTCCCATTTACACATTGGAATCTCGGGTTGTTGTAATAGTCCGGATGGTTTTTGATATTCCACTTTTACCTTCAAGCAGGTCAAACACTTGCTTACGTACATAGCTACATCCGCTTTCATGTTAGGCCACCAATAGTGAGCCTTTAGGTCATGATACATCTTGTCGGATCCAGGATGTATAAAATACTTAGATTTGTGTGCCTCGCTCATAACTAAATCTCTCAGATTTCCATGAACAGGCACCCAAAGTCTATCCATGAAATACCGAATTCCCTCCTCTTTCACCACTAGCTGCTTATCCATTCCCCTTAACAATTCAGAACCAATATTTTCCACCTTTAAAGCTTCTATTGTGCCTCCTTAACTTGTTCGGGCAGTTGGGTACTGATAGTAAGCTGTAAAGCTCGCACCCGTCGGGGTTTAGCTGTTTCCTTCCTGCTTAAAGCATCGGCAACTACGTTCGCCTTTCCCGGATGATACTTAATTGCGCAATCATAATCATTTAGTAGTTCCACCAACGTCGCTGCCTCATATTCAACTCTTTTTTCTTAAAGATATGTTGAAGACTCTTGTGATCGGTGTAGATAGTGCACTTGGTACCGTACAAATAATGTCTCCAGATCTTTAAGGCAAAAACTACTGCGCCCAATTCTAAGTCATGGGTAGTATAGTTTTTCTCATGAACTTTTAGTTGTCTCGAGGCGTAAGCTATCACCTTGTCTCGTTGCATCAAGACACAACCCAATCCTTGAATGGATGCATCGCAATACACCACAAAGTCATTTGTTCCTTCTGGTAATGCTAATATCGGGGCTGTACAGAGTTTTTGTTTTAATAATTGGAAAGCTGATTCTTGACTCTCAGTCCATTTGTATGTCGTTCCTTTGTGAGTCAAGGCTGTAAGAGCTGTGCGATCTTAGAAAATCCTTCTATGAATCGGCGGTAATATCCTGCTAATCCTAGAAATTGTCTTATCTCGCTTGGTGTTTTGGGTGTAGTCCAATTCTTTATCGCCTCAATTTTGGCAGGATCAACGTGTATTCCTTTCTCATTAACAATATGAACTAGGAACTGTACTTCTCTTATCCAAAAGTCACACTTTGAGAATTTAGCATACAGCTGCTCATTTTTCAACAGTTCCAAGATCATTCGTAAGTGCTCTTCATGCTCCTCCTTGGTCCTAGAGTATATCAGTATATCATCGATGAACACAATGACAAACTGATCAAGATAAGGTTTGCACACGCGGTTCATGAGGTCCATGAACACAGCAGGTGCATTAGTCAACCCAAAAGGCATGACCAAGAACTCATAATGACCATAACGAGTACGAAATGCAGTCTTGGGAATGTCTTCTTCTCGAACTCTGAGTTGATGATAACCAGATCTCAAGTCAATCTTCGAGTAATAGCTTGATCCTTGAAGCTGATCGAACAAGTCGTCGATACGAGGTAAAGGGTATCGGTTCTTGACTGTTACTTTGTTTAACTCTCGATAATCGATGCACATCCGGAATGTGCCATCCTTCTTCTTAACAAAGAGTACAGGAGCTCCCCAAGGTGATGTACTAGGTCGAATAAAGCCTTATCCAGAAGCTCCTGAAGTTGTGACGACAACTCCTGTAGTTCGTTTGGTGCTAATCGATAAGGTGCTCTAGCAATCGGAGCTGCGCCGGGAGTCAACTCAATCTGGAATTCCACTTGGCGGTGCGGTGGTAATCCAGGAAGATCTTCTGGGAACACCTCCGGAAAGTCGCGTACTACGGGAATATCCTCCATTCTCTTTTCTTCCTTTTGCTTATCGGTTACAAGTGCTAGGATAGCCACGCGGCCCTTTTGTAACAACTTTTGAGCTTTCATATACGAGATGATGCCTATCACAGCACCACTCCTATCACCTTTGACGGTAAGAATTTGATCACCAACCGGGATCTGTATAATCTTCTCGTGACATATGACTTCCGCTTGCTTGCTAGAGAGCCAGCCATCCATGCCTACAACATCAAAACTCCCCAGCGTAACAGGCATGAGATCTATAGCGAAAGTATGACCAGCAAGTTCTATCCTACAGTCTTTAAGGATATGCGTTACATGGATTTGTTTACTGTCGGCTAATTCCACAATGTATTTAGATTCTAAAGCAGAGGGTATATCACTTAAAAGACTACAGAACTTTAAGGACACAAAACTCCTATCGGCTCCAGTATCAAATAGTACTGTAGCAAAACAACCATTAACAGGGAATCTACCAGTAACAGTTGTGGGATCATTTAGAGCCTCACCTGAGCCAATGAAGAAGGCTCTCCCTTTGGCTCCATCTTTATTGCCGCCATTTCCAGTGCCATTTCCACCATTGTTGTTATTATTACCATTGTTGTTGTTGTTACCATGGTTGTTGGTGTTGTGTTGTTGTTGTTGCCATTTCCGTTCCTCCTTAGTTGTGGGCAGTTCGCTTGTAATGCCCTTCTTTCCCACATTCAAAGCAACCCTTGGGAGTTTCTTGAGATTGTTGTGGCCTCCTCATTAGTTCACCACGACAATCCTTTGCAGCGTGTCCAATTTTTCCACAGCGTTGACACTTGAAGCTATCACACCGTCCCACATGGTGGTAGTTACACCTGGGCATTTGGGATGTCTGCCGCCGTAACCGCTGGGTCCTTGGTTATTTGGGGCAGTTTGGTTGAAATTGCGGTTATTATCGAACCGCCGCTGCTGCTGCTGAACTGGCTGTTGCTGCTGTTGGGATTGTTGTTGACCGCCAGACGATGATGATGATGATTGTTATTGCTGTTGCTGGGAGCATCCCACTTCCTTTTGTTATCGGGCACGCTCACCACAGCACCCCGTTTGGGTAACCGCCCTTGCTCTACCGCCTGATCAGTAAGTTTATGGGCAATTTGGATGGCCTGCTGAATCGTAGTCGGGTTAGAAGCTGTTACCATACTTTGGATTTCAGGCACCAATCCTCGTATGTAGTGCTCGATTCTCTTATGTGTCTCATTAACCATTCCTGGACATAATGTAGCCAACTCATGAGTACGGGTCGTGTAAGCCTCAATTTCTGAACCCTTCATCTTGAGCTGCCAGAATTCCATCTCCAACTTTTGCACCTCGTTTCGAGGACAGTACTCATCGATCATCATATCCTTGAACTCATTCCAGGGGAGTCCATTTGCCATCGCTTGTCCAAGCATCTGGACTTGCGCGTTCCACCAAGACAGAGCTGCACCCTCCAAAGTCCCGGTGGCATACTTTACTTGATCCGCTGGTGGACAGTTACATTTGGAGAAAACGGACCCAGTCTTCTCGAACCAGCGTACTAGCCCTACAGCACCCTCTGTACCGCTGTAGGTGTGTGGTTTACAGTCCATGAAGGACTTGTACGTACACATTGGTGGTCCTGTTTTAACACAACACACATTAATCAAACATCCCCTACAGTTATCAAGGATATCAGATTAGTTTTTCTGTCATTGTTTACCTGCTGGCTGACCCGCGTGGGCAGCAGCCACTCTGCCGCCTGAACATGCTCATTAATTAGAGCAGCAATTCCGCAGTAGCATGTGTAATAGCACCACCACCCTGTTCTCCGGTGCCACGTCCACTTCCGCGTCCACGACCACGTCCACGTCCACGTCCACGAGCGTCCATTCTTTTCACTTTATATTCACAATACAATAATGAGTAACATCATACACATTTAACTCATTGAAGCGTAGTAAACAGTAAATGAAAGAAATAACGTATCATCACAACCACAACATTCATAACAAAATAATAACCAAAGTAAATAAATTGCAATAAGTCATAATGTATTTAGCAATGTCAAAATTGAATTTTTGTCGTTCGTGTGGGGAAACACCCTTCCCACATAGGTTTCAAAAGAGAACACTACGTAGTCTAAGTCATATAAAGAAGTCAATCGAAAATGTCTGACCCATCACTATCATCCTCCATCTCCTCCGGTTCCTCTTCCTCGGGTCCCTCCTTAGGATCCTCCTCATCCTCAGAGTCTGCGGCAGGAGCAGGAGCTATAGCAATCTGAAGTGCTGCTAGTTGAGCTTCTAAAATGGCAATCCTATTATCGGCTATGGCGTCCCGCTGTTCACGAGCAGTCACGCGTCCTTGGAGTGCCATAACACCATCTTGCATATGGTGACAACCGTTCAGCGTCTTCTCGTGTTCTTCCTTGAGTTCGTCCAATTGATGTCTCAGGTTGTACAACTCTTGTTGTAGTGTACAGACATCACCCGTGAGTCGTCTTACACGATGCTGTTCAATATCCAGTGCAGCCATTAGTGCAGCAATCAGTTGCTCGTTGGACTGCGCCGTTCGTGGGAGTGAAAGCATGGGCTGATTGGCATTGTTCCTAGTCCTTGGCTTTAGGACAGGTACGCGCTCCCTAAACATGATGTGGTCAACAAACCTAGGATAAGAACGCCAGTCTCGCAGAGGGTCACGCTTCATCAATGCGAATGGTTGATCCCAGTCAATCTCCTCTCGGGGATAAGCCAGTCGGGGCCAATCGAATCCATCATCAGGTACAGGTCGGGAGGTGGGGATTCAGATCGTGTAGGTGATTCGGTCGTTTACCCGGAGCTCTTGAAGACGATGCCATGCTGCAGAGAGTGTGACGTATATGCCAATGAGTATACAGTAAATGGGAGTAAGGCACAGGTAACTAATTAACTGTGTGCGGTTATAGTCTAGTGTGTATGCAACCTAGTTCCCTATAACCAATGGCTCTGATACCAATCTATCACACCCTCAAAATCCACTTGCGGAGTTTTACCGCGAGGCGTGTGAACAAACCAGGATCACAGTCAATAGTTACTCAGAACGACTCTAAATGCCATAATTTAAACAAAATCAACCAAAATACAAACTTTAAACAATGCGGAAGCGTTTTGAAAACAACCCAAGTCAATAAAGTATAACTATGGCAAAACAATGCCAACCCAAAAAGTAAACCATAATTATAAAATGTTAAATTGTCTTGAAGAATCGTGTCTTAGAATGCAGTGGAACCATGCAGTGCTCCTATGGCAAGCAAGCTAAGGACCTGAGAAAAGCATACTAAAAGTCAACACATAGGTTGGTGAGTTCAAGAGTTTGAGTTCAATAAACATATAAACAGTTGTGGTATATATAAGCAGTGTATGGTAATAGATAGCTAGTCTATTATCAGTAAATATTAATACATAGTGATTTCGCAATTGAAGCTGACTGTGATAGTTGTTGCCTCCTGTCACGACTTACCATGTCGTGACAATGTTCAATAGGACAAATTGCACCCGGTTGACCTCGAGTCACACAGGTGGGGCTCGTCAGACCCAGTAGTACTACCCAAGTTTCCCCGCTATTAAATATTAACAATTCGAAAGTGTGAGGACTTTTCCCATGGTAAACAACACTATATTAATATTATACACAACTTAAATATTAAAAGCGTTCGTAAAATACCAGTATGTTATCTCCCCCAAAAGAGATTAAATAAAGAGTGGGGCATGAACTCACCTGATGTATGTAAAGAGTACTTAGGGTTTATTTGAGAAACGAGAGGATAGCCAACCTTCAAAGGTTACCTAGATCATGTGAGTACATAAGTACGTGTAAATAAAAGACATGTGAAATCCTAATCATACCAAAACCAAAGACTCAAGCTTCCAGAAAAAAAATAGACACGCTTGACCTAGTTGACCCGTTTGACCCGTTGGTGACATTATGAGTTATAATTCAAATAAAGCCAATGATCACATACAACATACATGATTAACATTCAAATAGTATCATACACATGCTACATTATCCATACATAACACTTAAATCATAGCCATGCCCATGGCATACAACATACACCATAATCATTACTCACCAAACCCAAACATAATATCCTAGCAACTAATCAACACCAACATCATACATGATCACCAAAGTCCAAATATCACCCATGATTATCCAAGCATGCCATACAACTAATTTAACACGTTCTATCACACTAGAATTTATCCTTGAACATACTAGCAGGCTCCTATCATCCCAAACATGATCATAACATCATACTTCAACGTTTACACGAATAAAGTTTCCCTTTTGGGAAAGAACATCCCAAAATCTATCAAACATCCAAAGCATACATGAATTCATCAATAATATACCAATTCAAGCTCATACTAACACCTAAGCATGATCAACCACATCCAAACATCATAACTCATCAATTCATATCCAAAAGTTACTATCTTTAGTAATGTATGAACTATAACATGTGTTCTTGAACTCCCAATGATCACAACATCAATCTAACATCTAATCATCACCATGATACATCCATAACATCAATTCATCAATAATTCAACATTTCATGCAAATAAAGTTACTATTATTAGTAACCTATGAACATCAACCCTAAATCATCAATTTCTTGCAAGATTCATGATTCCTAACATTCATACAACTTATTAATCCCACACATTCATCAAACAATCATCATTCATCCATAATCATGCCCAAAATCGAATTAGGGTTTGACTAGAATCAAAACCCATGATTAAACCACTAAAACATGTAATTCATCCATGATCGACGTTAACTAACATGTATTCAACCTAACTAACATATAACATCATCAATTGATCAAAACTCAACACCAAGAACACCAATTTTGTGATTTAAGGTTTGGCCATAATGAAGAACATCACAAAAACATGAAAAATCTAACCTTTAAACGTGTAGTGTAACAAAATTGAGACTTGTAATGCGTTGTATGCCTTGAGATCGATCAAATCCAATGTGTTCTTGCTTAATCTTGATCAAAATCGCAGGTTTGAGAGGGGATGAGGGAGGTTACGGTCGCACATGGGGAGGTGGGGGCTAGGGTTTATGTTTTACTTAATTTAATTTACATATTTACCCTTTAAACCCTTGTGTTTTGGTATTTTATAAAAACTAGACTTTAAACTCTTTTTAAAATTCCTTTAACTTAAAAATATAAAGATCTGAACTAATAATTTTCATTACATAATTTATCTTTTCAAAAACACAAGACATACGAACAAATAGGCACGTTTCCGCATTACGCGATTAATTTCTACAATCAGCAATTAAATCGCGTAAACACATAATTTTAACACAACAATCACATAATCAATTTAATTAAAATTAGTTTAACATTATTAATTATTATTAAGTCACCAATGTTAAACGACAACTAGTGTGTGCTCACGACACGTGTATACAAGACTTAACGGAACTAACGGAGTTTGGTAACGGAAATTTACCGGATGTCACAGGTCAAACGCATCAAGTTATGAATTTATGATATTTGATTTGGTTCCGTTAAAAGTTTGTTCTAGATCTTAATATATGTTCATGGTTAATTTAGTTTGAAATTTATGAATTTAGATTTTTCAACATAAAGAGATACGTAACTTTGGTATGTAAACCTTTTGATAGATACTTTTAATCGATGACCAACTTCTTCAAGCAGCCTTTTTAAAAAATTCTTTTTTAAAATGCTCATTACGTGAGAGCTCTTTTTTTAAAGTAGTCAAAGTAAAAGCATGGAATTGTAAATAAAAACAATATTATTGTTTAATGTAGTTATCCTATTGTGTAGTTGTATGTATTAAACTAACGTATAGTTATCATCCACGTAAGTTTGATTTATGAATTATTGTGGGTCACAGTTTCACAAGTCAATCGGTTGTAAGACAATGGAACTAACGTAATTGATAGGAACTTTAAGTCTATATAATCACAAAAGTCAAACCCAAATCAAGATCCTTGTTTTGGGCCCATAATAGCTAGGCCCGTTAAAAAGCCTCCGGAAAGATACTAGTTCCAACCCGACCCGATCTGATCGTAAATCAGTCTTAGCATGACTGCTTCAAACCTAACTAAATACGTAGGTTTGATATCATTATGTAATCCTATCATTTAAAACCGATTTCAACCTAGTTAAACACAAACTAAATTGATTTCAAAACTGAAACGAACAAATTAAACCTGATCCTTTCACCCACTAGAACCGGTTCCAACACAAGCTAGTTTCAGAAAAATGATTTTGACGTTGATGAATGTATCAGGTTCTTTTTTTTCCAGATTAGTTCTCGGGATTCAATATGAACATGTTTTTCTTTAATCTTTTTTATTAAGTCAATATCTATAGATATTACTTAAGATCATGTGATACTATATTTGAAAAGTGTGATAAACAGATTGATTATCTAAACTTGTAACTTTAATTCATTACTATACATGTTTGATCAAATCTACAAATTAATTCTAAAAGGTGGATATAGCATTAAGTCTTCAACTACATCTACATGTCATATCACTCATATTACACATTTTCAATCCATTTTATTTACGCACTAGACCAAGAAAAATATTCTCACCCCTATGCCTCTTTTTTTAAAATCTAATATGTTAAAAAATTCATTATAAGACACACTAGTCACATACTATGAGATCTTCAACGCCTATAACAAAACCAGGAGTGTTGTTTGACACCTAACCATGTCAAATATTACATTCTATTTAAAATAGGAGGGGGAGAAGAGGGCATACATATACACGATGAGTGGTCACTATGCATGTATATATTATTATGTTAATATATTGTTTTTACTATATTTTACATATACAATGGTATTATTTTGATATGTGTTTGCATTGCACGTTAATGAAGATTAATGGACTTCATCTGATAAAGATACGAAGGATAGTAAGACCATGGAAGGAAAGAAGTGGAGAACAAAGAAAAGCGATGAAGAAATTAGGAGACCATAGCTTATGGTACTTAGGCCATACGTTTGGCTCCGGTGTGATATCGCATGCCACTCCCATAACCTACTATTTATAGGTTGTAAGTTATGATTGATAACGAAGATACAATATCACAGTTCAAATGTTAAACACCATTTAAATTCCCAACATTAAGGTTTTAAAAACACACCACTGTATTACATCAAGAATGAAGTTTTGACCAAATCTCAGCCTGGACCCCGTATTATCATAAATCAATCATAGATTCATGTGCTTATGTTGAATAATAAAGGGTTACTGGATTTTAATAATCCTAATTTTTATATTGACCGAGATTAATCCCAACCCAGCAAATGTTTACGGGTAGTTTTAACTTTGAGCTTATTTTCCAGCAACAATCTCTTACTAATTAAGAGTTAACACCATTAATTTTTTTTGATGACATGAACTAGTTATATGACCAAAATACTAAGTAGAAAGTTGAAATCAACTGTTGGGTCCGTCAATCTAAAACTTCTGCAATCTAAATCTCGTCAATCTTCACCTTTTGATTTGAACCACTTGACTCGTTAAAAGTATATTTCAAATGATGATAAATGTTATACACTTATAAATGACATAATAGAGAATGGGCGGCCGCGGGGTTAAAAAATGGCTCAAAGTTAGCTCCATTTAATAAAAAAAAACTAACGAGCGTTAACTTTCAATTAGTAAGGGTTTGTTGAAGGAAAATAAGCCCAAAGTTAGGAGTGTTTGTAAATATTTCCTGGATTGTGAATAATCTCGGCCAATAAATAAAAGTTGAGATTATTAAAATCCAATAGCCCAATAATAAATAAGTAAGATACCAATGAGCTGGCTAATATGTTCGTAATCACTTTTAGGAGGAGAGTTCTTGTACGTAAAGCATGAGGTTTAGTTTGATTTGATATTTTGTGTTATTTTCTTTTTGCACACGAATAAAATTATGAGTATGTTTAAAGCTATGCGGTTTACTTATGTCTAAGTATTTGTATGCCATCATCCGCGTCCGGTTTTGTTTTCGTGAGTAGTTTAATGTTCATGTGTGAACAAACGAATCTTAGAAGGCTGTTTTCTTATAATCATTTTAATCAAAAGCTTTGACGAAGTCATGTATATGTAAATCCGATCAATTCTTGATGAAACTGAGTGTGGATATTTGAACTCGAAACCCGAAAGTGGTTGCCATTTTTAATCATTGTTACAAAACCCTTATTAAAATCATTGCTCTCTTAATCTTTTAATTTTACTTGCATTTTAAACAAGAAAACCCAAAATTGATCTTTTATGTATTTCCTTTTATTACTTTGATTTCTTACATACTAAGTTATGTACTTTTTATAGATTTTCTGTGAAGATAACTTTACTTATCTATACTAATTATTGATATTTAAGTTAAAAATTAACCTATTTTTCATTGACCCACGACAACTCAATCACTACTATAGTTATTCAATGCTTGACTTCATCTTGTAAATATTTCTAACTTTATGTTGTTCGCAATTAATTAATTCAACACACTTTATAAATCTCATGCCATCTTGTAAATCATGATCCAATATTGAGATAAATCCATACATGTTAAAGAAAAACCTGACACCATGTTGTTTGTACCTAGTTCAACACATTTTGTGATGACTTATTTTTCCAAATATAACAATATCATGGCAAAATTATAGATACAAATACTCTATGTTCTGACATAACTTTTTAAAACAAATAATATCATATAAAAAGTTATTTACGTATAAAGGAATGAGAGAAGTTGAAAATGAAATATTCAAAAACATACTTTTTTCGACTTGATAATTTAGGTCATTCGGGCATATCATAATAACGCAAAAAATAACTGACACTTAAATTTAACATCCTTCCAACGTGACGATTCTACTACCAATATTCAATATGCGTACAAGTTTTTCTAAAAGGTTATTTGTGAACCTTTGCGATTTTTAATTGTAGTAGTATTACTAGTTCAAGACTTAAAGTAACATGTGTATTTATTATCAGATAAAATGGTTGCACTTACTAGGATATTAGCACAGAAATCATCTCCAGTGCACAGTTACCATGTTTGAAATTAAGAACATTATTACATGCATATACTAGACACATGACGCCTTTTGAATGTAACATATATTTAGCATGCTATACCAAATCATTAATAATTAATTAAGAAGTAAATTACATAAAAGAACTTAAATATGTTTGTAATAAATTTTACTTTTCAACCTTTATCTTTATTAATTACATTATACAATCTTATGTATATTATTTGTTTTATCATTTGCTATTTAGTCTAACTATCAGCTTCTATCATTAAATTAAGTGACTTGGTTATTGTATGAGGATATATATGGTCAATAAAACCTTGAGATCAACAAGCCTCAAACAAATATTATATATTTTTAAATTTTTATTATAAAACTGTTTTATGAAAAATTGTTGTATAATATTATTTAAATATATAGAATAACTTAATTAATACTTAAAAATTTGAATGCAAGCCATATGAAATGTCTTAGATGCTTTTGTTAAAGTTATATAACAAAACTAGTTTTTTTTGTTTAACATAACTAGTGGGTGATTCATACACTTTACGATAGATTGCTTTTGTGTTAAAGTAAAGAAGTCGTTAAGATATGTTCGGTATCTAATAGAACGTTAAGGTGCTAAAATATGGATTTTAGCAAACACATGAGCTAATTTAAAATAAACGATTAAAGACAATTTTATAGATCTATTTGAAGTAAGTGCAACCACAAAATAGATGGTTAAGTGTTTTGGATTAGTTTTTATTCTGTAGTGTCCTACATTTATGATATGGAACAATTATGTTTTTGGCTTGTGTTTTTAAATACTTATCAATGCTAATGATAATGATATTGTTATGAATTAGTTTGTAATTACTAATATGTTTTATTATAATTTTATATTTTGTTGTAGGTTGAATATATTGAGTTTATTATTAGTATAAATCATATGCTACATTAAGTTTTTATAAACTAGCTTTGAAGAAAAGTGATTATAAAATTATATATAATTTTTTCAGGTGTTACTTGTCGATCTTAACATGTTACTAATCATTCTCTTTTAGTACGTCGATTTGTTTTTTGGATTATGTCCCTTTAAAGTTTTTTTAAGATATGAGTCATCATGTGCTAACCATGTGATCTAAGTTAATAACACAAACTAATAGTTGTTAAACTAAATGAGCTTATATGAAATAAACCATGTACGTGAAGGTTATGTAACGTAATTAATAAAGACAAAAGTTAAAAACTAAATGTCCTTATCTATATGTTAATCGTAATAGAAAGATTACAACTAATAATGAGAACATTGCTTACAGAGTTTGCAAACTATAGATTTGTCATCATCAACTGGACATATCATTTTACAAGATGTTACATTTATTACATAAATATAACACAATTATTGTCCACTAAAATGTCACAGAAAATAAATGTATTTGTCTTATTTAAATTTCTTAAATACGTGCCGTTAATATCCCAAATAATATATCCCGACGTACATGAATGGAACGAAAAGCCATTTCAGCCACGTACAACCTGATCAGAGTATTCACAGTATAATTTTTAATTTTTACTCATATAATTACATTAGAAATTACTATATTTTCTTTTTTATTTTCATTTAAATAATACTTTTTATATCTTTATCATTAGATTTTTTTATTCTCATCCACTCACAATTACTTATAAAAATATTAAAAATTTAGAGGGATTAAACAAGGATTATTTAAATATAAATCAACAATAACATTTTTTCTCTTATTCATCCACAACCACTCAAAACCAATATTCCATATAATATACCAAATATACTTACATACTTTTAGAAATTCTACTATTAATGCACTCATTCCTAACATGAAATATATCAAGTTTAAAAGTAATAGTAGAATAAGATTTTGTTTAAGAAAATAATTAAATGGACGTAAACTAGCTGAGTTTAAATATGCTAGCATTCGATTTTTTAATTATTAATGTTTAGAAACCTTAACTATATATCTATGTCTTTACATATTTTTTTACTTGCAAATTAATGGATGAAATAATATTCCGGTGGAGGTGAAACAAAGCTGAAACATTTTTATTTTATTTTGATTTAAGAAGCAGACATAACCATAGTACAATCAAAGTTTATGACGATAATCTCCCACTTGCTGATCAGAGCTTACAAGAGCCAAATAACAATACATACAAAATCAATGTACTTCCATAAGAGCCAAAGAGTTTGGTTGACACAAGACTCTTTGTTCTTTCCATCAAAAAATGTTTTTTATTTTCTTCTACTATAGTGGTATTGATAATCCTACTCACAATATAATATGATTTCAAATCTTTATAAGTATAACGTGAATAAAATTATAAGAAAATTTATTACCATTAAAAAAAAGTTGAACTATGAAGTCTTATTAGTTGGTTCTAAGTTTGAACGTTTAAGATAAAGTTTGTTATCTTAAAGTGCTAGTATTGATTTTGTAGGAAATTTTGTAGGAAACTATCAAGATAATTTTTGAATTAATACCATTTAATTAACTTAAACTTACGAAAATTTGAATACACCTAATTTTGATTATCTTAAATTTTAATTTCTTCATCGGCTACTAATAATGAAAGTTGAGTGAAGCCAAATCTCAACCTTACAAAACTCATGCTTAATTTTTTCTTAACTTAAAAAATCTAGAGCTCAAGTTTGACTCTCTTAAATCATATTTCCAAATCTTAAGCTCGGTCTATGACTACTATTAGAAGCTTGATCTCTAGTCCTTTATTATTTATTAATTATCTAATTATCTTTTATTTTTATAGAGTAAAATATTATTTTCATCCCTTACGTTTTATTAAATTTATTATTTCAATCCAAAACTTTTTTTGTTATTTTAGTCACTGTAGTTTACCAAATGTTGTCATTTTCATCCACTACACTAACTCCTTTAAATATGAGTGTATTTTAGTCTTTTAACACTCTAATTACTCAACTTAAACAAAGTCAATCAATAAAATATTCAATTAAAACTAAAAAGAAAAATATGAAGCAACTAGTGATATCAGACGCTTCAGTTTAAAAGTTTTGATTAACGCTAACTAGTTTAGAAACCCGTTTACTACACATGTTATATGAAAAAAATAAATAATAATTATTTATAATATTAAAAATTATTTTTGAGATAAAATATGCTTAAAGTTACATATAATTAACCATTAAGTAATTAAACAATAACACTAATTTTTTAAAGTTTCTTCTTTAAAGAAGTTTTGCTTTTAAAAAATATTGATTTTTTTAAATCTCCAAAAAATTATTAAAATGTTTGTATTAAAAAACTTTATATTTCATATAATTTGGTTTTTAAAATGTTTTGTTAAGAATTTTTTTATTAGGTTTAAAAACTTTATATTTAAAACTAATTAAGTTTTTTAATACAAAGATTTTAATATTTTTTTGGAGAGTTAAAAAATCAATATTTTTTAAAAGCAAAACGCTTTTAAAGACGAAAGCTTGAAAAATTATTATTATTTTTGAATTACTTAATGGTTAATTATATCTAACTTTAAGCATATTTTATCTCAAAAAATTGTTTTTGAATTTTTAATAGTACTAAATTATTATTATTTAATTTTTTTCATACGTGTAGTAGACACCTAAACGGGTTTCTAAACTAGTTAACGTTAATCAAAACTTTTAAACTGAAGTGTCCGGTCTCACTAGTTGCTTTATATTTTTATTTTAATTTTAATTGAATATTTTGTTGATTAACTTTCTTTTAATTGGACAATTAGAGTGTTAAAAAAATTAAAATACATTCATATTTAACGGAGAACTTAACGAAGTTAGTGAAGTTGATGAAAATGACAACATTTGGTAAACCACAGTGACTGAAATGACAAAAAAAATGTTTGGATTGAAATGACAAATTCAACAAAACGTCAGGAATGAAAATGACATTTTACTCATTTTTACAAGTAGAATTATTTTTGTATATCTATAGTTACGCTTACATACAACAAAATATATACAATTTTCAACAAAATATATACAATTTTCATTTGTTTAAGCATTATGATGTCTTATATATTATACAAGTATTGTTATGTTTATATATCTATCTAGGTTTGTTACCTGTGACTTATTCAGGTTGAAAAAAAATTATATTTAAATTGTTATTGAGATTTAAAAATTGTAAACATTATTTGAAGATTAACACCTAACTGAAGTTACACATTAATAATAAATTTAAGTAATAAAGTAATGATATTAAAGATAAAAAAAGATTGTTTGATTCATGAATCAAAACTAGTTGGGCTATTTCATAGGGGTTATGATATAATATATGTTCAATCAAGATCTATTATGTAAAAGTTGATTGATTACATAGTTTATGGATAGAATCAAAGAGAAATAGTCTTTCAAAATATTGCAAAGGATCACATTTGGTACAAAATAAGTTTCAACTAGTATTATGTAATAGCGTTGTTGCGGGGTGTAAAATTGTGTCAATTAATATCAATACCACACAGTCACATGCGACCACCAACACCATAAAAGTTTGTAAAACAAAAATATACAAAAGAAAAAAAAAACGAATGAAAAGTACACGTAAAAATGTTAAACCATGCATGCCCGTTGCATGTGTTATAATTAATGTGCAAAAATTACACCGAATGTAAAACATAGCGTGAATTTAAAACGGAAAAAATAGAGGTAAAAACGTTAAATCACATAAGCATGCTGCGACATGTTAACTCCAAAATTTTAGACCGGAACGTAAAAAGGAAAAGATTTGTAAAAGACAAAAAGTATATGAGACTAAAGTTAAATGTAAAAAATAAAATCTATTAATGTTAAAAGTAGAAAAAAACAAAATCTAAAGTACAATTTATAAAACATAAGATACCACTAATAATGCATAACCAACTTGAAAATTAATAACATATACAATACTTATTTGTATAGGCAAATGTCTATCATGTGTCTTGTAAAAAAAAGAATATTCTTCTTTGTTCAATCCTTTAATGTGAAAAAAGAACTCTATGAATTTTAACTCATAATTCTCATGTAGCTTTCTTATAAAATTTAAGGAAAATGTCACAAAATAGTAACCAAGTTTCAAAAGTATTCTAATTTAGTCACTCATGCATATTTTTCTTAAATTGGACCTCCACACTATCAAACCGAGTCATTATCAAATTTTATTATGACAAGAAAGTAATGATGAAAAGACATTGGAGTTAGAATTTTCAATATATAAAATTATATTAAAAAATATAAGAACATGTTAATTATGAAAAAAATAAAAAAAGTGCCTAAAATTTACGTCAACGTTCAGCATCAAAAGATAGAAAAAATATTTTCTAACTGAATCCAAAAGTATAACATGTTAAAAAATATGTTATGACTTTTAATTTGTATAAAATATAAAAATGAGTGATCTAATTGGAACACTTTTAAAACTTGAGTTACTTAATTGAGTGATCTAATTGGAACATTTTTAAAACTTGAGTTACTTAATTGGAACACTTTTGAAAGTTGGTTATTATTTTACAAAGTTACCCCTAAACTTTAAATGAATTTTGGTATAGTGAATCTCCGATGATTTTTTCCTTTACGTTTGAATGAAATTTTTTCTTAAATCTAACCTAAAATAAGAAAAGCAAATACTTATAATGTCATTTATAACTTTTCTTAGAAAACATGTATTATATTACACAATGCTATTGGTTATTGCATCTGCTAGACGAGGTTGAACAATTAAATCAATCTATCTTTCAAGAGTTCAAGTTGTTTTCTAAATCTTTCAAGGTTTCTCCTACGCGAGGAAGATTAGTACTAGCGAAAATATCCTTTATTGTGAAGCTTAATCAAGTCAGCCTTACAACATTCTATTAATAAAAAGAATTTATATATTGAAAGATACGTGACAATAATAAAATAAATATGAAAACTTTAAAAGTGGATGAAGTTAA
Source organism: Flaveria trinervia (assembly GCA_025506515.1). NCBI lineage: Eukaryota > Viridiplantae > Streptophyta > Magnoliopsida > Asterales > Asteraceae > Flaveria > Flaveria trinervia. Next base: position 1,700,089 of record CM046454.1, on the reverse strand, counting down.
GGAATTCAAAGGTGGCTTTTATTCTCTGCTTCATTGTATCGACTTTAAAAAAGGGTAGTCATCGATCTACTGATGAACCCTCGACCTACAGATTTTATAACAGAATTACATATTGCAAATAACATTATCGACATATTTCACTCGTATTAGCATACACTTCAATTACATTTACATCAATGATATATGTGTATATATTAACCATTAGAGTTTAATTAACGGACGTGAGAAAAAGAAAGGGGGAAAGAAATTTGTATTGGTTATTGAAATGATTTACAAATATTTTCAGTCAATAAGCTACATGTTCCGTGATTGATTTCTTTATTCAAATGATTTACAAATAGAAAGAATATGTAACAAATGGAAGAAAAATGAAATAGGGGACAAAAAATTTGTTTTCTTTCCGAATAGAAATGGTAACATTTGAAAATGTATATAAAGATGGTTTGCTATAGAAGTAATATGTATAAATGTACAATCAAGTTAAGTCGGGTCATATGAAAAAAGTTATTTTTTTCATTATAAGTTACAGATAAGTTTATTTCGACTCACAATCCTCAATCTATGAAGTTTAAATTTATTAAGACTGAAGCTTTAGTAAATATTAAATTCGCTAACTAAGAAATTGAAGTATTAAATTTCGTTGGAATTTATATTTAGTTTTTCACTTTTTGCTCGAGTTAAACGACAGAACATAATATTATTGTCCTATCAATAGCGACGGTTGCAAACATGTTGAAATTGTCTCTATATATTAATCAATAATGCACGGTAATAATAAAATCGTTAATTCGTTATTAATAAACAATTACTACCGACAACTAATGATAAGACATCGACTTTGGTGTATAATAAATCATTGTTTATTTAACGCTCACCAAATTGATTGCAAAGTTGAATAACTAGTTTTAAATATTTTAACAAATGACAAGTTGTCACCGACAACATTTAAATCGACATGAACATATATTTTTGGCTTATCATTATAGTTAATACATTAGCTAGATTACATTATTACATAATATTAATTTTACAAGTGAAATGAATAGTTGGTATGCCCTAATCTTATTTTGATCACAAAGTTTTTGAATATTTCGTTTTTACCCTTAATCAAGTTTATAAAGTAGGAGACTCAGGAGAGACGGGGTTTGTAAAAGTTCCGTCTAGTGTAGGCGGTTGTCTTTTGGTTATGTAAGTTGTGTCAGTAGTAATAATTAGCATCAACCATTGACCGGAAACGACGATAAATAAATATGTCGTGTTTAACGGTGTGACAAACAACTGTCTGCAACCATTAACATTTGTTTTGACGAGGTATACGAGAGTTTATAGCCATGACGACTCTCTGCTTCTGAGCCCTCTAATATGGAAATATATAGTTACAAAACCCCGTCGCGAAGTGCGGGTAGATACTACCTAGTTGATAATAATTTAGAACGAGATGAATAATATTGTCATTGATCATATAATTTAAAATTGGTTTTACCTTCACTACAAGAAATGTGGTCATTTGCGACGACACTCGCTATTAATGGTGACACTAATGGCGGCGACAAGTCGTCGCTAACAGCTAGTGATCCGTTCCAGACAGTTCCACTTAATTAATATTGTAGCCATTGATTAGTCCCCGGATCTAACGACTAGGGTTATTTAGCTTAAACAGGTTAAAATAGGTGAAAACGACATGATTTGAGTTTGTACGGGTCAAAATAACTTAAAGTTGAATGTGCTAAGTGCATCATAGTAAGGTTTAGGTTATTATAACTTTTTATTACTAAAATAAAATTTAATTATCTAAGTTTAACTTAAATGGATGAAAACGGATCAGAATGAGTCTAAATGATATAATTTTAGAATGTTTCTAAGTATATTAAGTGTCTTTGGTTCAACCTGATTTATTGACACTTAATATACTTTGCCAAAATATAAATGTATATTTTTTTATAGGAGCAAATTTTAAGTCTGTTTCAAAATGCACAATTTATGTCACAAATTACGCAATTAAATGTTTCGCAAAAGGCTCCAAATCAAGCCGAAGAAGACGATTCGAACAAAGAAGATGAGTATTGTATCACTGGATCACGTATGTTTTAAGTACTTATGTTTAAATTTGAATGTTATTGGGAAATCTATTTAGGTTTATTTGTCTGAAATCTATTTAGGTTTATTTGGATGAGTGGTGTATTGTATGACTAGATTTATTTATATGAAATTTAAATGTTATGAGAAATCTCTTGAGGTTTATTTGGGTTGAAAAATGAAAATAAAAAAAATTATAAAAAATATAAATTTTTTTTGATCATTAGCGACGACATGTCACCGCTAATAGTCATCCAAAATATTTTAAAGAACAATACATGGCGGCAAATCATTAGTGGACACATGAAAGTTATTAGCGGTGACCCATTAGCAGCGGATTATTAGTCGTTAGCAGCAAAGTATCAACGGCGATCCTTTAGCGGCGACATGCGCGGCTAAAAGTATTAGCGGTGACATGTGGAATTAGCGGCGACATGCGTCACCGCTAATGGTAAAAAAATTGTAGTGCTTGCACACATTGTGCACGAGAGAAATTGACCTGCTACGATTCCGAAAATAAAATGTGGATTTCAAAGCATGTCGCATCGACTATCGATCAAAAGGCATTAAGAAACAAAAATAAAACATGTTGTAACGACTATCACTTTGTCGTAAAACCTAACATGTAATTTATTGTAAAAGGGATATAATCATATATGTTTAATCCAAAAGAAAAAGACAGAAAAAAAGAAGAATGTTTTTATGGGCAAACTCTAATAAAATACAATTTTAATCTTACCTAATCACGTTTACAAATTCATCTGTTTTAGTAAAAAATACAAAATGTAAAAAACAAAGGTTTAATAAAAATGAAAAAGTCTTAATATTGTATTCTTTTTATTAATTCTTGACGCGTATTTGCTAGAGTTGCATCTATCTAAGAACATTATCTCGGATAGGAATGCACGAAGACGTATGATTAAGGTTAAAAACGTCTAAAGAAGGGTTTAGATGTATCTTATATGGGTATTAGCCGCTTACTCTACATGTTAGTACCTCATTGATTATTGTCACTTGCTTGGTGTTAATGTTTATATTTTTTTAGTCATTGTTCATCGTTGTCATATGTTTCTTTGTGTCAATTGTATAGTGATTTCTTATTGATTTTTGTATATTGTTAATCATTGTATGTTTTGACCACATACACATTGCTCAGTATGTGATGCCTGATCAAGTTCAGTCAGTGAGTGTTTCTTGTATCTACTATATATCTTGAGGAAACTGAGTGAGATCCGTTCGTTAAGGAAACAGATTTAAGATTCGTTCATTAAAGAAGTAGATGTGGGTTTCACTCTCTTTTATTTTATTCTTAATGTATTAATTTGAAATATTTAATATTCTTTAATAACTTTAATGATCAAGTTTTGTAATAAAATTTAAAAAGACGATATTGTTTAGTATTCTCTGTTCAATCTTTGTTATTCGTAGATCTCATGGAATAGTCTAGATATATATCACTACCACCTTGGTGTGACGGTTTTGACACCAAAGTAGTTTTGTGCCATGGGCATTTTGGTCTCAAGCATGCTTATAAGGTCAAACAATCAAACAATGGATCAATAGGAAACATCTTTGGTTCGGTTTGGTTTTCATACGAGTTATTAGTCCAAAACTAAATTCGAGACCAAAATTGATATACGCTATGATGGAAACTAACAACAACCAAAGTATAAGGTTCTAGTATGATTATAGGGATTTTTAACGTCGATTGTTAAATATACTTTATTCTACCCAATAACTGTTCAGTAATGATTTTACTTATCAGGGAACATGCATGACCGCTCATGTCGGTGACTTGGTTCCAAATAAGAGAATTTCAAAACATTAAACTTCTATCATTAAAGTAAAGAATCTAAACATATTTGTATTTCAGAAATTGAACTATTAATCAATAATCAATCAATCGTTATTCTAGACCTTCTTCAAATTTGGCCATTTTTTGTACTCGTTAATTGTAACATCTTTAATAAAGTTCATGTGTAAAAAAGTTTGGTATTTTAATCATGTTTACATACTTTTGTTTCTTGTCAAACCCTGAAATTAGATATTAGTGAGAAGATTGAAAATGTATGAATCTAACAAACTAATGTTTGAATTCAAACAACAAGTACCAACTTTGTCTTTTTTCTACCAAACTATTTGAATAAATTCGAAATACAAACCTAAAGATTATGATATATGAAATTATCAATTCCGCCAAGCAAAATAACTGGTGACACCAATCTCGTGACCCTTCATTACGTGTTTGCCTTAAACTCATATCTATGATTATGAATCATACATTGAATTAAAATTAAAATAGTTTTATAAAGCTAAATACATTACCAATAAAGAAATAGAGGCAAATGCAATTTCATCCAACCCATTTAATTAATAAGATTAACACACCAACAATTCTGTAAATAATTGAAGGTGAGGAACAACTGAGAGGGATAAGAGGGGCATCTATCCCTAGTGTTCTAGTATTTTCATTAAACAGCAGTTTTAATTACTTTTTATATTTTTTCAACTTAAATAACTTTATATGTATTTTCTTTTCAATATCATACCAAAATTTTAAGATTTTTTATTTCTTATGAGTATAAATATTGTACTTTTATAAAGTGTAATGATTTGTGTGATACAAATGTAATAATAACATCGGTGCGTTAATCTCATTTTACATGTGCAGATATTTTTTGGGTGGTGTTGTTATGCGTGATATAAACATGTGTACATGTTGTGCACCTAGTTGTTACCTAGGTAAATAGATGCAAATGGCCCTAGCTCATTAAACCCACTCATGTATACATGGCACACCTAGTTGCTACCTATGTTTTCTAGGCGAAATCCTTTTTGATATTGGAACCAACCCCTGTAATATATGTGTGTCTCAAATAATTAAACACGCAATTACACAAATTGAATGGCGTCTAAATTATCTTACCTGAACTTGACATATTTTTATTTTGCTACTAATAAACAATCGAGAGAAGATGAAAAAATAGGTTAAATGAGTTGACTCGGACAACCAAGACAGTTCAAGTGGACTACGTAGCCCGAAGGAAAAAGTTGAACCTTAGTCGGAAATGTCTGAAGAACACAATAGTGGTGTGATGGTGGCTGGTCACGAATCAGGTATTAAAAAATGCCTTGATAATGGTTGCAAACTGTTTTTTGACAAGTGGACAACAATGACGCATAAAGGCTCTAAGCCTTTAACTGAACATTTTTTGCGAGAAACACAATAGAGGTGGCAACATTGTGCACTTTAGCTTCTAAAGAGTAGAAATATAATAACAATCACAAGAGGACCTAGTAACAAACACCTGAAAGGGTTTTAAGAAATTTAGATTCAAACATCTTCTAGATAAACATCTTTAATTGCCATTATCAACTATGCTCTTGATGATCTTCATCCATTAATCCACACACTTTCTTATCATTAAGATCATTTCTAATCACGGTCCTAATATTATTCTCCCTCATGACATATACATCTTGGAACATCCACAACACGCTAGCTTATCACACTCAAACCAAACCTTGACACCAAATTCAACTCTCTAAGAAAGGAGGAACTCTAGTTTCAAATACCATTAAATACAACTTGCTCATTGGTGGTCTTCAACACGCCACTAGCTCATTATATGCATGAAAGTTGTCACAATTAATTATACTATTATAGTTGGGTTAAACACCATGCTTAATTTAATCAACCATATGGAAAATGACTTGTAGTTTATCCTAGGAATGATGGCGTAAGGGGCTTTTGAGTTGTGGAGATAAGATATATTGTCAATATTTCACATAGCCCCTACCTACTTCGGTACTTCTTGTTCAATTATTTGGAGATCATCTATAAGTTGTTCTCCTTTGATAATTTCTGGTGATGTGGTAGACAATTATTATATCAAGATCCTTATTTGTTTGGGTTAAAATGATAAACCACGTATTTTCTATTTTTTTAAAAGTCACTCCACGTATTTTTATATACAAGTTAAAAAAAACACTTAAAATCCCTTAACCCTATTTTCCTATATAAAAGTCGTTACATTTTCTAGAATGTATATTCATGGAAAATATACATAAATAAAATAATGACAAGTTACCATCAAATTCATAAAATAAGAATAAAATATTCATTCTGTTTTTTTGTTGCAAAAAGGTTGAGCGCCACTTCATAATGAGTCATTATTTTAAATATTCATAAATGCATGATTTTCATGAGAATCTATTTGGTTTATGATATTATATCTCTAATTTCTAACTTATATAATTTTTTTAGTTTCTATTCTAACTCTAACAGGTTTCGTAGCTAGGCTATCAATTCAAATGTTTTAATCATACGAGATTACGAGGAAAAAGGTGTTACCTAAATTTTCTTTTATTAAAACATGTATTTTTATACCACCTTATAAAGAATATGTTATTTTTTCCTTAATTGCTAAGTCGTACACCTAGTAATTATATGTTTAAATCAACATTTCATATTTATTAATTATGTGATTTAAAACTTGAAGAACGATATTTTTTTTTCTACACGGCTTGCGCTAGAAACATTTTACTAATTAAATACTTAGGTCAAGTGCATTGTATAATGCTTAACAAATCAAAATAGACAGTCTTTAATTGTGATCTAGACAGAATTGAGTTCACCAACTAAAATTGCTTTTCTGCCTTTACAAATAGCTAATTACATATTAATATTGTAAATATATATAAGATTATTAGTAACATTATATTTCAGTTTACGAAATAAAATATCATGGGAGATTTGTAACTTTTAAATTAATATACTAAAACTTACGACATGCCACTTGTTTATAGTTGATCATTTGTATCTATTTTAACTCTTCAAAGGTAAAACTAAGAGTCACATATTTTAAATATAAATTTAAAATTACCATCTAACAACATTTATAGTATTTTTTATCTTTATCTATTTATATCTATAGTATATAATAAAAGGACTTAACTACACGGATGGTCCCTGTAATTAGATCCGATTTCATTTTTGGTCTCTAACTTTTTAAAATTACAAAATTGGTCTAGTACCTTGAACAAATGTAACAACGATGGTCCCTGAAACGGATGGACGTTAATTATTGTTGTTAGATACGTGTGAAATGACAAAAATACATCTTTTCACATTTCTTCTTCTCCATCAACCACCCACCCCATCACTTGCAACCACCACCACCACCCTCAACCTTCAATCACCACCATCTTCAACCTTCAACCTCCACCATCACCTTCAAACTTCAACCAACACCACCACCTCAACCTTCAACCACCACCACCACCACCACCATCACCACCACCACCACCACCACCATCACCACCACCACCACTACCACCACCATCACCCTTAACCTTCAATCACCACCATCTTTAACCTTCAACCATTACCACCTTCAACCACCTCCAACGACCTCCATATCTATCATCGACCCTCTACCTCCGGCGACCCTCCACCTCTATCATCTGCATCAGATCTAAGTTTTGTTGTTACGGTAAGCTGCTGGAGTTGGAGGGCTGCCGGAATCAATTAAAGAAGACAATGATACAAGGGCATTTTAGTTATTTTTAAATAACTGAAAAACTTAACGTTCATCCGTTTCAGGGACTATCGTTGTTCCGATTATACAAAGTTTTGAACCAATCTTGTAATTTCAAAGAGTTATAGATCAAAAGTAAAATTAGGCCTAACCATAAGGACCACATATGTAATTAGGTCTAATAAAAGAGTAACTAGGATGCCACATGACACTCTTATGTTGCTTCTCAAAAAAAATTGATCCTAAACTAATATATTATTTAGTCAAGTTTTTTTATTTTAAGAAACTTAATTTTTATAGTAGTAATTCATTTTGTTTTAAATTTAATTTTTTATATTCTGAACTTAATTGTGTAATCATATTGTTTTGAACTATGAATATTTTTATAGCCAAGTAAGATTTAATTTTAAAAAAACTAAAAATAAAAAATATTTATTGATACGCTTATATATTTTATGTTAGTGTGATTTTAAGACAATTGATTTTTTTATTTTACATGGGTCAATTGTATGTTATATTATTTAAAAAAAGTATTCGAATATTTATAACTTAAAAATGTAGCTTTTTATATTTTATGGTTATAGTAACACGTAACTTAATCATACAAAATATTTATACATTTATAATTTATGTTGTTTTCATATTTTCAACCCTATATTACACGAGTTTACTAAATCTAGTATAATTATATAAGGTTAATAAAAGAATAAGATGGAAAAAAGTCACTTCTTTTCAACTAAATGGTAATTTTTATACACTTATCAATACTTTTGTCTTTCTCTTCCACTCACGACCAATTAAAAAGATATTAAAAGATTATAAAGATCAAACAACGATTCTTCAAATATGTCAATTAATAATAAAATTTATCTCTCATTTACTCATAACCACTCAAAACCATTCCATATAATATACCAAACACATTTACATATTTTTAAAAATTTCACTATGAATAAACTACACATAAAGTATCAACCTCTTTCCTTTTCGCAACCAAACCATAAAATTAGGAAAAGACACTTTAGCAACCCTTTTATAGTGACGTTTGAGAAGATAATGGTTGTGTATATTTATTCATGCATGTGATTCTCTTATCATGACATCTCACGTATTTAATCCGATTTGTATTTTTGGTTCACATAAAACGTACATCTACCTTCATCCCGGTTGATGTGGATTTTTAGAAGATGTTTGTGGTGATTAATTTCGTATTATTTCATGCAACAAGGATAATAAGATTTAAATAATCTCAACTTTTATTTATTGATCGGGACTAATCCCAAGTCAGAAATATTTACAGACATTCGTAACTTTAAACTTATTTTCCTCTAACAATCTCTTACTAAATGAGAAATAACCATAGCTAGTTTTTTTATGAAATAAGATAAACTTTGAACTATTTTTCAACTACAACATCACCTAGTCTCATTTAGGTTCATTTTCTATTGTTTTACCTCCATCAACGAGTTCAGTAGTTTAAATCAGGAGGTGGAGATTGATGGGTTTTTGGGTGCGGAAGTTTCAAATTGACGGAATATTTTAACTTTCTGTTTAGTGTTTTGGTCACAAAAACAATCCACGTAATCAAAAAACTAACGGGGTTAACTCTCAGTTAGTAAGAGATCGTTGCAAGAAAATAAACTCAAAGTTGAGAGTATCTCTAAATATTTACTTAGTTGAGTTTAATCTCGACCAATAATAAAACTCAAGATTATAAAAATCCAATAACCCTTAATACAATCATACAATATACGTTGATGTCTTTCTCATCTTGTACTAAGCCCTAACCTAAACATGACTTGATGTTATTGAAATGTAACATGAAACATCCAACTAAGTATATTTAAATAATTGAATTTTCATCATACAACTATAGTTGTGATAGAAAGTCGATTCAAGAGTGATTTTCATACTTAATTGAAGCTACTAGATAGAGACAAATGAGCTAGAGATGATAATTATGCTTAACAACATCATAGTCGGTTCGGTTTAATCTCATGATGTGCCTTGGAGGAGATTAATTTTTGTTTATTGGTTTAATTGTCCGGTTATTAATTCTTGGTTTAATCTCATGACGAACTCGATATATATATATAAAATTATCCCAGATCTTTTATTGATAGAAGTTTCACCACACAATTAGAGTTGTGATACGAAGTTGATTTGAAAGTTAACATATTGAAGAAGCAACATCTCCCTAGAGACAAATGAATTATAAATTGACATAACTTGAAATTAAGGCTTCAATTTACAACTTAAAAGGCTGAAATTGAATTTTCACCGCACAAATAAACATGTCTCAAATAGAGTGATCATATGACAAATGCCATAGACGGTTTCTCTAGCTATCAATTTCAACCGAAATGGTTTTACCTTAGTTTTAGGAATTTGACATATTTTTTTGCCGTAATAACAAGAGAATATTTATCATAAGTAATCTACCACTTTAACTACAAAGTTACTGTGATTAGTTTACAGTACGTCAAACATATCACGTATTGTATTAATTATACAAACATACATAGAAGATTCAAAGAAGGAATGAAGAGCATGTAAGATGATATGGCAGGTACATTATTATGGAGATATACATCGATAGTATAAGATCAAATATTAAAATATAGGATTTAATTAATTTTAATCAAACCTACGTAATTTTGTTTACACGTAAGTTAGATGCTTGACAATCTCATATTCACTTTCTTCGTATAAAACTAAGCCTGTTGATATAGCAAAATCTTTTATGTTTTTTTTAATTCTTTCTCCGTAATGTTTAATGGATTAACTCACAAGCTATTAAACAAAAGCTTGCTTGCTTGAGTGGTTAATATTTAAAAAGCTAGATCGGTTACTACAGTGAAATCATTATTTTAATTCTTTTGCCTTTAGGTTAATTGCTTTACTTGAGTGGTTAAAACTAATATTTTTAGAATCATATCGGAGTGACCAGTTGAACCGGAAGCCACAACTATTGTCAGTCTGATTCATTGTCTGATCCAATAATAAAAACATTTATTAAATCACATTACTGGATATTTAAAGTCCTCTCACTACAAGAAATGTAACCATTTGCGGCAACAATATCAGCGGCGATAAGGCTATTAGCGGCGACATGTCACCGCTAATAGCTAGCGATCCGTTCCAGCCTGCTTCACTTAATTTTGGTCGTTGATTAGTCCCCAGATCTCATGGTTGGGGTTATATCGTACAACACCAATACCGGCGACATGTCGTCGCTATTGGTGTCGGATTTACCCGAGACCTTTTCCCTCACCCTCAATCATTCACGCCCAATCCACTCCACTTATCCCCCATCCCGGACAACTCCGGCGACTCCACCGCCGCACCACCATCCCCACCACCGCCACACCACCATCCCCACCGCCGCACCTTCCTCCCCCAAATGCATTAAAGTTGAATATCTTGAGTGCATCATAGTAGGTTTAGGTTGAAATGACTATTTATCGCTAAAATAGACTTTAATTATCTAAGTCTACCTTAAACGGGTCAAAATGGGTGCAGACGACATGATTTGAGTTTAAATTGATCAAAATAACTTAAAGTTGGATGTCTTGAGTGCATCATATTGGGTTTAGGTTATTTATGAATTTTTTATGTGTTTCTAAATATATTAAGTGTGTTTAGTTCAACATGATTAAAAGTATATATTTTGTTTTTCCAGAAACATATTTCAAGTTTGCTTCAAAATCCTCATTTTATGTCATAAATTACAAACTTAATTGCTTCGCAAAAGGCTCCAAATCAAGTCGAAGAAGACGATTCAGACGAAAGGGATGAATAGCATATTGTAACAATGGGCCACGTTTGTTTTAGAATACTTATATTTAGCTTTAATTATGACTAAATGACTTATGTTTGTACTTTATGTAGTATGACTGAATGATATTATGAAAACCAGATTTATTTGTATGAAATTGAATGTTATTGGGAATTGTAGGTTTATTTTGGTCATCTGAAAAAATTAAAAATATTAAAAAATTAAAAATTAAAAATTAAAAAATTAAAAAATTAAAAAAATTGATCAGTAGCGCCGACATGTCGCCGGTAATACTAGTCATTTAATTATTTCAGAAAAACATTAACGGCGAATTATTAGTGACGACATTTCGATTATTAGCGGTGACCTTTTAGCGGCAATATTATATCATTAGCGATTAACTACTAGCGGCGACAAGCCTCCAGAGACTATAGCGGCGGCAATCATGGGTAATAGCGGCAACACGTTTCGCCGCTTATGATGAAAAATTTTGTAGTGTATAGTTTGATCCTCTACGCTCGCCTCTTGCTTTCTTAGCCTCCAACATTTGTTAATTTTTTAGTTATTTTATTTAGCTTTGATGATGAGCAAACATAAGTTCTTTTTTAAATGAATTATGATTATTTTTACATTATAATTATTTTAAATATACTTTTTTCTTGTAAATACTAAAATATATACTTTAACAAAAATTTTAATATATTAGACTTGTTTTTATATATGTTTCGTTACAACTTCTACTTAAAAACGCGCCGGTTAATTATAATGTTGTTTTACATATTTATTCGCATTGGTTTTCTTTTTACATGTTTTGAAACATAATGTGTTGTGAAATTATCGTTAAGACATGTTTTTTCCGACAGTTGGATTCAAAATTTAATTCCATACTAGTGTGTGGATAATAATATACAATAAATCGAATTATAAACATACGAATCATCAACTTGCGTCGCATTTGAGTTTTGCATATGCCGTTACGCCATTTTGGGGATGTTTGGGATTGCTTTTGAAAAGCAATTTATGATTTTTGGAGGGGTAAAAAGATAAAAATACCCCTCTAAAATTCAATAGAAGTTATAAATTAACTTCTAGTGACTTCTGAAAATGTATTTTTATTTTTTTACCTCTCTAAAAATCATAGTTGCTTTTCAAAACTGCACTTTATAAGTTTGGTTTAACCAAATCAGAATAAAGACTAGAGTGAAGTTTATTTGAAATCGAACCATCATAGTATAAGTTTATTATTATTTATTTTATTTTTTTGTATTTCGACTAGGCATACCAAATAAAAATCAACCCTATAAACAGAGGTAACTATTATAATATCATAACAATCTTTCTTCAGGCAATTTTCTTTATTATTTCTGCCTAACACCTAGTCACAGATAATGATATTTTTTATAAGTTTTTTTGATACAAAATCTAAATATAAAATATCGAAAGTATATAAATATTATATGTAAAAGCAAGGTGAGAAGATCGCGACTTGCTAACAAGAATTTACCCCATCAAATCATATGCATGAAGACTTTCTGTTTGTGTATTATTGTTTATTGAACAGTAAAGTATTCATTTTTTCCGGTCATTATGCTTTTTTATAATAGAAGAAAAGTACTCATAATCATAAAGTAAAGCTTTTGATTGTATTGATTGTATCTGGTTTTTGAATCTTTCAATCTGGTTTTAGAGGTACATCATCTTATTCTAAAATTATGACCTGTGTTATTGTGTTAAACTAGTCAATCATTTTACATCTACAATTTACATGGTACAACATGTAATGCATAGGGTGTATTGATCATTTGGAATAAAAAATTATATATATTCTTAAGACCAAAACCCATATAGATACAACTTAACATTTTATTACTTTTTCACATTAAAATAATCTCCTCTGTATATTTTTAGCAATGCCTTCCTTATCATATTCATCGTAAACATGCCGGGTGAATAAACGAGTAACAAACAATTTGTCAATAGAGTAAATATGAAATAAACATGCCGATTGAAGCAGATGACGAAGAACAACAACGAGCAAACTGTGTGCAGAAACGAGAAGGCCATAACCAACTTAGGCCGGCCGATCATGTTTCTAACATTCAAAAGAGTAGTTTGTTATTTTAAATAACGAAATTTATTTTTAATTTTACTTAATAATTTGTGCTCGTTTTTATAAATGTTTTTTATGAATGTTTTATATTTTATCTTAGTATTTATTAATAAAATGTAGGTTTTATTAGTAACTAAATTAATTATGTTATATTGATAATTAAAAAAGAAGTGTATAAGATGGAGTTAGGGGAGGGGTAAACCATTGTGTTAAGGTGATCAGTTAGGAATGATAGAAGCTAAATTGAGAAATATAACTTAAGAGTTAATTAAGGGCATTAAAGTATACTCATGACTAATTTCGTATATGTAATGTAATATAAATGAAATATTATTTTACAATATAATAAACCAAAGATATATTGGAGCATCTCCAACACCTCCTTGATTTCAAATGTTCCAATCATCATCACATCGTTACTTTCTGTATTCGCTCTCATGTCATGATGTATGAAAGCTTGTCCGAGCTTGTCTCGAATTCTATAAGTATCGCGCTCTCTCTCCTCTAGTTAGACGCGCACCACTCGGATTCACACGATAAAAAGTTTAGATGCTAGCTAGCTATTACATACCGGCTTTATTACTTTGATAAATCCATAGGAACATTATAAAAGTCGTCACGCGAAAAGGTTATTCCAAAACCTCATTCCACCAATAAAATTGTGGTACCACTTTGACAACTTTCGAAATTACGTGCTTCCTTTCGGTTGTCATTATCCCATGCATAACATATGAATATATGACCATTCATATATAATTCGAAACCTAAAATTAAACCGATAAATCAACACAAATCAATTTATGACGCTAATTCTTATCCAATAAATATCTCCAACAGTCTTATATAATGTTTTTAAATATTTGAGAAGCACTCAATTGAAACCACAAATGTATAAAAAACTAATAAGAATCACATAAGCAATGCACACAATATCTTAATAAAATGGTAATACTAAAAGATTATGGTATGATTTCAATTTATTGTTTCTTTATTTTTATCACATCTCTCCTTAAATTTTTTTAAAAACTATAAAATGTTCATATATGCAATATATTATGGGTGGATATATATACATCATCAAAAGACTATAAATAACGTACTTTTTATAAATTTATCTTAAAACTAGTGAAGTTACAAGCATTCTTATATGTTTATATAATAAATAATACAATAGTTAAAATGATAATTTGTGGTTTTTTAGAAATTTCTAGTTCTCTGTCCCTTTATATACGTGTGTGTGTCTATATATATACGTGTGTGTGTCTATATATACGTGTGTGTTACGCTGTTTTTCAAATAGTTTTTAAGGTATGAATATTAATTTCTGAGATATATTTTTTATGTATCTCTTGAGACAACTAGTTATCGATGTGGTTTTTACTAGAGTTTTTGGGATTGAAATCTTATGTTGATATTTGGGTTTAACACGTGTGTTTTATTCAAGTTTTCAGTTTAAATTTATACACAAACACACCCATGACAGTTCTTAAATTTATTCGGTCAAAGAAATTTCTATGAACTACAATTGCTTACAAAATTTAAACATAAACTAGTGCGTAATTAATCATGCTTTACGATGAGTCGAATACTAAAAAAGCTTAAGTATATAAATGCATAAATAAAAATGTCGCAAACATAACTTAATAAATATTACGTTGTTTTAAAAGAAAAAATTTCTGAAGTGAACCTCGAAACGTTAATTTAAAGATGTGCATATGCATAGACGTGCGCATGCATTACATACATGACCTACACAAATGTATAGAGTAACCTAGAATACTACATGTACGTGTGTATACCGACAAATGCTACACTGATCTAGCTAGCTATACAATCATATCAAATCAAATTAATTGATTATAGAGGGTTGATTAGTAACGTATGTGTGTGTGTATACTCTCTAACTATAAATCTTTCAAATGTAAATCCAAACCTTAAAATGTGCCAAAATAAAAGTTAGTATCATTGTTAAATTGATAACTTTTAAAACAAATAAAATTGTTTCGAAATTTATGTTTCTATGCAGTTTTTTTCTTTCTGGCTTTCTTCATAATTATCATTTTATTTTACAAATATTGGAGGATTCTTTTTCAATTGTTAACACTTGTTATCTCTTTCGTTCTTTTGTTTTGAACTAAAAGTCAAGGGTATACTTTTCTTTCTAGAAATGAATTCATCGTATTTTTTAATTTGAAACGGTTAATATTTCATTTACTAAAAGTATAAAAAATAGTCAAATTGAACTTATCTTGTATTAAAATGTAATATACAAAGTGCAAGTTACTTTTTTTCTTTTCAAGTATTAAAAAACTAAATTAATTAAAACGACTTTAAGGTATATCGATATGCTTTTGTAAAAAATGGAAAGTTGGCACCTACAACTTGTTTCGAACCTAACAAGCGGACTATTTATGTTTATATGAGGTTATTCTGATGGTAAGATGTATCCCCTCAGTAAGTAGATTACTAGTCGTTAAAACAACGAGCGGATTACATATGGTCAAAGGTATGGTGGGTACACCCTTAGCTGAATCCCACTTCTATATAAACCAACCCTTTGCATGCAAGTATAGAAACACTCGTCACAATAACTAGCTTTAAACATATCTTCTGTTAACAATTTGCTTGTTAACTAAGATGGCAATCTTTCCACTTTTAGCAACCCTAATTTCATGTATGTTGCTTCTCCACTCTCCGGTGGCGTACGGATACGCGAAATCCGAGATCGCTTCATGGTGCGGCCAAACACCTCACACAGAATCATGCGAATACTTCTTGGCGAATTCCCAATATTCGACTCCGATAAAGAAAAAACATGACTTTATTAAGGCGTTAATAGAGGTGGCCCTAGAGCGAGCGCAAAACGCGGAGTCCAACACTCGTGGGCTTGGCCCAAAGTGTCGTAACAAGCTTGAAAAGGCTGCATGGGAAGACTGTGTTGAGCTTTATGAAAACACAGTTGAGAGGATCAACATGACTGTTGATCCTCGAAAGTCGTGCAGCCAGTATGAGATGCAGACCTGGCTCAGCACGGCTCTCACAAATCTACAAACATGTGTAGATGGGTTACAAGAGCTAGGAGTTGGCGGCTACTTGTTGCCACTAATGAACAATAATGTTTCCTCGTTAATTAGCAACACACTGGCAATGAACAAAGGAGGCTCATCAGATGATGAGCCTCGTTACAAAAAAGGGTTTCCAGATTGGGTGAAGCCTGGTGATCGGAAGCTATTACAATCTCAGGATTCGGGTTTGGTGGCAAATGTTGTGGTGGCTCAAGACGGTTCGGGCAACTATAAGACGATAGGAGAAGCGATAACCGCTGCAGGAAAACGATCGGGTAGTGGTAGGTATGTGATACACGTGAAAGCCGGCACCTACAAGGAGAATATCGAAATCGGTTCGAAGTTGAAGAACATAATGCTGCTCGGAGATGGTATCGGAAAAACCATCATCACCGGTAGCAAAAGCGTCGGAGGAGGTGCTACAACTTTCAAATCAGCTACTGTTGGTAAGAACATTCAAAGAGACAATTGAATAAAACATAAAACCACTTGTTGAATATTTATTGATTTCCATTTAACAAGTTACATCATGTTAGACTTTTATCATGCATGTTTTTTAAAAGGTAATTATTATTGCTACTAAACTTAATGTTTTCGTGACTTGGCTGGCTGACCAGTTCATTAATAGACCAGTAAATTGACTGGTTTAATATCCGGTCTGATTCTGAAAACAAAATAATAAAATTAAAAAAGAACAAATCTTCTTAATTTTTGATGCTCATTAATCATTATCTTTTCTTTTCTTTTCTTTTTAGCTGTTGTGGGAGATGGATTTATCGGTCGTGGCATCACCGTTAGAAACACCGCAGGGCCGGGAAACCACCAGGCGGTGGCGCTCCGGAGCGGGTCTGATCTTTCGGTATTCTACCAATGCAGCTTTGAAGGCTACCAAGACACACTCTACGTCCACTCCGATAGACAATTCTATAGAGAATGTGACATATACGGGACTGTTGATTTCATTTTTGGTAACGCTGCTGTGGTGCTACAAAACTGCAACATTTACGCGCGTGACCCTCCTAACAAAACCAACACCGTGACCGCACAAGGCCGGACCGATCCAAATCAAAACACGGGAATCTCAATCCAAAACTGTCGTGTCACAGCCGCCTCGGACCTAAAAGGGTCCACAGGGTCTGTCAAGACGTATCTTGGCAGACCATGGAAGGAGTATTCGAGGACTGTTTTTCTCAAAACATTCCTCGATGGTCTAGTGGACCCTGCTGGCTGGATGCCATGGAGTGGCAATTTCGCCCTCAACACATTGTATTATGGGGAGTACATGAACACGGGCCCTGGTTCATCAACCGCGAATAGAGTTAACTGGAAAGGCTACCACGTGATAACTAGCGCGACCGAGGCAGCGGAATTTACTGTCGGAAACTTCATCGCGGGTGGTTCATGGTTGCCTGACACCAACGTACCCTTCACTTCTGGCCTTTGAATCACTCATTAGATATTATACATGATATATAGTGTTGATATATTTTGAATTCATTACTTATTTTACGTGTTTAAAAGCTCTTATAAGAATAATTGGTCGACTAAGTAAAAAGTCGATATCATGATTTTATTATTGTCAATTTTACTATACATCCTTTGGTTGGTTTCTACAATTATTAACCAATCAAGAAATACAATTCACCAAGTTTCATGTACAACTCATGTTACTTATAATTATTATCGTATTCTTACAAAAGAAATTGAAGTTTGATTCTTTACATATTTGTTCAATGATAATTTTATGCATAGTAATAGAGTTTAATCCATAACAAATCATTAACAAAAAATGGTTGAAATTGTTCTTACCTTTTTTTTATAAACGTCTCATAATCTGCTTCTATAAATCACTCTTTACAAGATTCGAATCATCTACCTCTTCTATAAAACGATGTATTTTACAATCATTATGTCTTATGGTGACTTTATTTTTGTGTGTTTATGACGTTTTTAAATGGTATGAAGCATCATAAGAGTCTTTCTTTGTGTTTTTATTTTAGTTGATTTAATTTACACACTACAAAGAGATTATGGTAAATGATAACTTGTTAATATATTATAAAAAAGGGCAATTAGAAAGAATTTTAACATCTGAAATCTTTTTTTATTAAAAACATAGTGCTTGTATAATACTTATAAATTTAAAATTCAATTTTGTTAACGAATCATGAACGGTTTGGGCCTTTGGGGTCCTTTGGGAGCTTACAAGTAGCCCATGAAATATAGTCAGCCTTCAGCTTGTTATATGGCCCAATCTCTTGGGTCTCCTTTTTTTTAGTAGTGTTTGTGACACCCTACACATATCCCACATCGCCGTAAACAGGAGAGATTTCTGGTTCATAAAAAATGTCTGGCCTCTAATATCAACAACGCGTTTTGGGCGTACTGGCTGTGGATGAGAGGAGAACTCCACAGTTAAGCGTGCTCAGGTGTAAGCAATCCAGGATGGGTGACCTCCGTGGGAAGTTTTCACCCGAGCAACCAAAAGCAAATCCGTGAGCTCCTTGGGGGAAAAGCGGACAATATTGTTGATGCGAGGGGCCGGGTGTTACAGAATGGTATCAGAGCCACTCTTGTGTCGTTCGGGGTGTGGGACATAGCTCACCAAGGATGGTGACTTCTCGGGCTCATCGAGGACGATGAGTCCAAACAAGGGGTGCTTGTGACACCCTACACATATCTCATATCGCCGTGGACAGGAGAGATTCCTGGTTCATAAGGAATGTCTGGCCTCTAATATCAACAACGCGTTTTGGGCGTATTGGCTGTGGATGAGAGGAGAACTCCACAGTTAAGCGTGCTCAGGTGTGAGCAATCCAGGGATGGGTGACCTCCGTGGGAAGTTTTCACCCGGGCAACCAAAAGCAAATCCGTGAGCTCCTTGGAGGCAAAGCGGACAATATTGTTGATGCAAGGGGCCGGGTGTTACAGTGTTAAAGTCAGTTAAACTGTTAATAGCTTATATTTAGACTTGCACAAAAAAACCCAGGTACGGACCCGACCGGGCGTACCCGGTTCGTACCCGGAATAAACCGGCGGTTTCAACCTGGTTTGGGTTTTTTTTGAATTTCCAATACCCGACCCTACCCGAACCCGACCCGGTCTAAACTCGAAGTGAACCCGGTATTGGACCCGATATTGAACCCGGTATTGGACATAAAAAAAAGAAAAAAAATTAGAAAAAATAAACTAAACCCGGTATTGGTAGATGGTGATTGGGTAAACACTCCCTCGGAAATAAAGGATGCAATGCATAGATTTTTCTCTGATAAATTTGAAGAGCCGATGACCTCCAGACCATTACTATCGGACTGTGAATTCAAGAAACTTTCATCCTCAGATTCTGATCTTCTTAGCAAACCATTCTCATCTTAGGAGATTAAGAATGCGGTTTGGGATTGTGGAGGGGATAAGGCCCCTGGGCCAGATGGATTCACCTTCCATTTCATCAAACATTATTGGGAACTTTTTGAAGGAGATTTCAAGGAGATGATGGATGAATTTTATGTGGATTCCAGTGTCACTCGAGGATGTAATTCGTCATTCATAACTCTAATCTCTAAAATATCTGATCCACAAGAAATTGGCGACTACCGATCCATTAGTCTTATTGGATGTATTCCTAAAGTAATCTCAAAAGTCTTAGCAAATCGATTAAAGTTGGTCATTGCAAAAGTTATCTCTGAATCCCAATCCGCTTATATTTAAGATTGGAGTATTCTAGACAGGGCACTCATTACCAATGAACTAATCGCATGGCTTAAAAAATCAAGAAGTCAGCTATGTTTTTCAAGGTTGATTTTGAAAAAGCATTCGATTGTTTAAATTGGAGCTTCTTGGATCAAGTTATGGAGCACGCTATGGATTGCTGGAATTCTAAACTCAGCGAGAGCCTCTATTCTTATTAATGGCTCTCCTACTAAAGAGTTTTGTATAAAAAGGGGTGTTAGACAAGGGGATCCTCTCTCACTCTGTTCTTATTTATAATCGTTATGGAGGCCCTTGAAATAGTTATGAAAAAAGCAGTTAGCATGGGCATTATTCATGGTATTGCCACCCCTAACAATGGTCCTGTTCTTTCCCATTTATTTTTTTGCAGATGATGCATTATTTATTGGAGAATGGTCATCTTTTAATTTTGAAAATCTAGCTCGTATTCTTAGATGTTTTCATTTGGCATCCAGCCTTAAGGTTAATTATCGAAAGAGTAGATTATTTGGCATTGGTATCGATGGAGGAGAGGTTCAACAGATGGCAAATATCTTCGGTTGTTCCATCACGTATCCTTAAGGTATTTCAATATACTTTTAACAAACATATCCTTAAGGTCTTTTCCCATCACGTATCTTGGGTTGCCCATCGGCTCTAATATGAATCACATTCGGCACTGGAAAGCCGTGTTGGATAAATTCGAATCAAAGTTAGCAATATGGAAAGCAAAAACTTTATCATTCGGGGGTCGTATCACAATGATTAGTCGGTCTTGAGCTCTCTTCCTCTATATTTTTTCTCTTTATTTAAAGCTCCTATTCATGTTATCGAATCTCTCGAAAGAATTAGAATGAGATTTTTGTGGGCTGGAGGATCTGATGGACATAAAATCAGTTGGATTTCATGGAACAAAATTTCAGCCCTAAAAAAGTGTGGTGGTATGGGCATCGGGTCTTTAAGGGCTGTGTCAAAAATTTTATTGATGATAATGGTTTGAATACAAGAAACCAATGAACTAATGTCTGTCAACAAAGATTCATAAAAACATGAAGATGAGATCAAAGCTTGATGCTCACAAGAGCACAAGAAGCAACATAATGAGACACTCTCAACTAGAGAGATTGAAGACCAAGAATAAATAGAGATGGACAAAGGTAAATACGGCAACGCGGCAGACTAGGGTTTTTTTTTGGTCAATCCCTAATGAAGAACGAAGAAGAATAAATAACTGACAGATTACATTTACCCCCTTGAATAAATAAAGACCTTCAACTACAGCAACAATGATGGCCAATAATCAGCTTTGACCCTTCAACTTTCATACATTAAATAAGTAACCTATAATTATAGAATTAGGATCAAGTTAGGAACATAAATTTAAAGATAATTGCTCCTGAATTATATAATTAGTTTTAACAGGCTGCCAACTTAGCCCTCCTAGGCAAATGGTGGTGGCGAGCAAAAACGGATCAATCTAGCCTATGGTAACGAGTCATCTCATCATTGCATTTCAACCCAAGATCTCATCATCTGATCCCCTTAAAAGCTAGCATCACAGGTCCTTGGAAGAACATTTGCTCCATTGAAAAAGAACTAGTGAGTATGTCTATCAAGCTAAGAGACTTTCTACGTTGCTCAATTGGAGATGGTAAAGGAGTTCTCTTCTGGTTTGATTTGTGGGCGGGAAATTTACCTCTCTTTGAGGCTTTCCCTTCCCTTTTCCAAATTGCAAAATATAAACAAGCAGGCGTGAGTGAGTGCTTTAAACTTGATGGCCAAAGTATTAAATGGGATATGGTACGGAGCAAGTCTATTTTGGAACCACATGAATTGGATTTGTGGACAAATTGTAAAGGAATCATTAGCAAGTGTATCAGTAGGAGGAACATGGACTCATGGTCTTGGGGCGGAGATTCATCGGGTTCTTTTTCAACTCAGTCTCTTTGGATCATAATTGAAAATCAAATGTGCCCTCACGCCAATTCGCTCTTTCAAGATAACAACTGGGTTCCAATTAAAGTAAATTTTCATGGGTGGAGAGCATGTCTCGATAGCCTTCCTACTCTTGTTAATCTTGAAAAAAGAAAAATTAATATATTATCATTAACATGCCCCTCTTGTGGCCTTTTTCCTGAAGATGCAAACCACTCTTTTATTAGTTGCTAGGGATGTTTGGAGGCGGATAGAAGTATGGTGTAAACTTCCACAACCATACAACTTACCTATCCAGGAATTGGTATAATGGGTTGAGGAGCTAGGCTCAAGCAAGGACCATAAAAAGCTTCTGGTGGCTATTTTTCTATCAACGATATGATGTCTTTGGAAAATACTCAATGATCTGTCGTTTATTGATCTGTTAGTCTCCGTCGTTGGTCTGTTAGTGACACATCATCGGTGAATTTTTTTATAATACTCAATGATCAAGCTATTCGTGAAGTCTTTATTCGTATTGGTTTCTCCACAGACCTCATTAAATATTTCTAACTTCAACTAGTGATTGCTAGTAAAATTGTTTGTTTCTAAAATCCTTCATCATTTTGCTTGTATAATAAACTATCAATCACTAAAACATAAAAAGAGGTAGTTAAGGAGATCATATCATGTAATAAAATCGTATAACATTGTGACATTTAATTATTAAATAGTTAAACTTACATTTAATTAATCATATCATTGTAAAACTATTATTTACTAGCCTTCATACTATTTTAAGCATCTTGAATTAAGTTATTACTTTAATCTTAATATATTATTATATGGATTTTATCTAAACAACTCAAGCTTACAATGTTTTAATCAAATACGGCTTCTCGAGTCATATTATATTTAGGTTAAAATGAAAGACAATATATATGGTCAGTTTGGTACAGATTATCGTATTAATCAAGTTCACTTAAATTAATTCGAATTAAACCAACCAATAAAAATAATTAAAGTATTAAACGCTGTCCATATAATGAACTGGAAAAAAAATTAATCAGTCACACAATCAAACCTTAATTTGTGATGGATGACATGTATCTGTCAAGTCAAATACCTTAAAATACATGATTTTCACATCAAATTATTATTATTGCATGTGCCGTTGATTTTAATAACTTTAATTTGATCAATATCTTTTACAAAATGTGACACGGACCCTAGAATTCAACATAACGCGACATGTGAAAATGGTTTTAATAACTTTCAATTAATCTTCAACATAACACGACATGGATCCCAAGAGTGACACCATTTAATTAAGCTAACAATTTTTGCTAAAGATGTAATAATGTAGCCATCAACAATTAATTGCCATCGTCTAAAACTGACCCTAGTTATTTTTTTTTGTTAAATATCGTATGAATTTATTAAAATACTAATTAATATGAAAAGCATTACAATTCTGTATATTTGTTTAAGAATATCTACACGTCTAAAAGAATATAGAGAAATTAATCACTATGAACACATTTCAATTTTTGCAGTTTAAATTTAAATCTTTACAATTAAAAATGTAGGTATAGATTTATCTTATAATTACATATTATAAAATAATGATAAGTTAGTGATCAAAGTAACCCACCCCATCACCTAAAATGAACATAAAATTTGAATCTTGTGTTACTAAATACATACAACACGCTCGGATCGCCTACTACTTATGCATAATGATCTTTGTATGTTTTTAATTATGTTATGAATTAGAGAATATTTATTGCTTAAATTTAATGACTTAGGTAACAAATTTAAGTATTGTGTTTAATTCGTTTACACTTTAGATACGTGAAAGAAAGAAATGCTATGTAAGTCCACCTCGTGTGCGTGTGTGTGATGAGTTCTGTGAGCGGTCTATACGGTCATTGTGATATCCGGATGAAACTTCACCTATGACATAATTGTTAGGTCATATTAATTGGACCAAAATTAACTAGATACATGAGTGAAAATAGAAGTACAACCATGGATTTGTGTATCACGTAATTGTAATATAACATAAATGTATATGTGTAATGTATTAAAAAATATTAGTTTCATCTTTATGTGTATGCATATACACTCCCTTGTAGTAACAAACTTTAATTAAATCATTCATATATCTACTATTAATTATCTGTTTATCATATGTATTAAAAAAAAGTACAAAGAACTAAATGGCAATAGTGACATAACCTCCCTAGCCATTCATTATTTACTTATTTTTGAGCTTTAAATCATGTAATTAATAATCAACTCAATATATCCATAACTACATAGACATATTGGATGAGTGACTTAAATGCCACCACTCCAGGGTACTCCTGTTGCCGGCAACCACGATCCACCGGCAATAAAGCTTCCTGGAGTGAACTGCGCCGCCTCGGCGGCGCTAGTGATCACATGGTAGCCTTTCCAATTAACCCTTTTCGCGGTTGATGAACCAGGCCCTGTGTTCATGTACTCGCCATAATACAACGTATCAAGTGCAAAATCACCACTCCATGGCATCCAACCCGCAGGGTTCACTATACCATCAAGGTATGTTTTTATATAAACCGTCCTCGAGTATTGCTTCCACGGCCTACCAAGATATGTTTTAACACCATTTAAGCTCGTGGCAGCTGCAACGCGACAGTTATGAATCGAGATTCCAGTGTTCTGGTTCGGGTCGGTCCGTCCTTGCGCTGTCAATGTGTTGGTCTTGTTTGGAGGATCACGTGCATATATGTTGCAGTTTTGAAGTACCACTGCAGCGTTTCCAAAGATAAAATCAACTGTACCATAGACATTACATTCTTTGTAGAACTGTCTATTTGAAAGAACGTAGAGCGTGTCCTGGTACCCTTCAAAGCTACATTGGTAGAAAACCGAGAGATCAGAACCGCTTCGTAAAGCCACGGCTTGGTGGTTTTGCGGCCCCGCGGTGTTCCTAACTGTGAAGCCGCGACCGATAAATTTGTCTCCATTCACCGCTGAATTCATGAAAAATTGTTACTATAGTTACTATACACTTTTAGTGATTTTTTGATGTTATAGCAAAAGAAATCAAAGTTTTAGTTATGATAGACAAAAAGTATCTATCTACATATATAAAAGTTGAAGCTTAGCTACAGTAATATACTTATTATTATAGAATGACACTATAAAAATATAACAAAACTAGTTGTTAATATTGTACATTGACCTTATAGCTTACCTACGGTGGATGAGCGAAAAGAGGTTGAACCACCTCCAACACTTTTACTACCGGTTATGATCGTTTTCCCCATACCATCTCCAAGTAGCATTATGTTATCAGATTTAATCTCAACATGTTCATTGTAAGTTCCTGCCTTCACATATATCACATATCTCCCACCACCAGATTTCGCGGCGGCAACTGCGTCTCCGATAGTCTTGTAGTCACCCGAACCATCTTGAGCCACCACCGCGTTAGCCTGGGTGCTAGGGTTTGAAGATTGTAGTAGTTTCCTATCGTTGCGATTCACCCAAGCGGGGAACCCCTTTTGATATTGTGCCTCATTGTTGGATGATATTCTTCCTTTGTTCATTGCCAATGTGTTGCTGATCAACGAGGAAACGTTGTTGTTCATTAGTGGCAACATGTAAGCACCAACACCGAGTTCCTCGAACCCAATCGTACATGTCTCGAGGTTTGTGAGGGCGGTGCTTAGCCAGGTTTGCATTTCAACTTGGCTACACTTCTTCTTAGGATCAATAGTCATGTTGATCCTCTTGACAGTGTTTTCATAAAGCTGGAGACAATCTTTCCATGCGGTTTTTTCAAGAGCGTTATGGCACTTTGTGCCGAGCCCACGAGTGTTGGACTCAGCATCTGTCGCACGTTCGAGGGTAGCTTTTAACAACGCGTTGATGAAGTCATGTTTCTGCTTCATAGGACCATAATTTGGCTTACTAGACAAGACGTACTCACAAGGTTCCGGATGAGGTGTTTGGCTGCACCACGACCTGACGGCGGATATGGTGTAGCCACACGCCCCCGGAGAAAGAAGAAATGACACACACGAAATAAAAGTTGCTAAAAATGATAATATTGCCATCTTAAAAAGCAAGTTGTTTAGAGCAGAAGAGAGGTTTATGAACTATTTTCCATTTGTTGGGTATATATAGAAGTTTATTATATCTTACTAGGGGTGCCCCACACATATAGCAATTGCACGTCTTTATTAAACTTTCGAGTTCGATATAGTGTTGTTATAATACTTCAAACCATTGTATATAAACTAAATTAACTTGATAGGAAAATTGAGTGTAGTTAACATGCATACTTTAGATATGATAATAATAAAGTTTCGGATATACATTTAAAAGATATAAATATGCATCATATGAAAAGACATATGTTTTTTCATATTTATTTGCTAACTAGTCTAATCTAAATATGTTGTGTTTGTTATTCCATTCTTAACTAATATAATAGTAGTCGATCTACTTTATGAAAATTTAACCACAAATATGATGCATACTTTAGAGATGAAAATAATAAAGTTTCGGATATACATAAAAAAGATATGATTTTCCAGTAGTGAAATCTCTAACACTTTAATTGACGGCTAAGGTTTCTCATTGTGTGTTATCGCAAATTGCGTAAAAAAATTGTGTGTTTTTGAATATATATATATATATAATATATATATATATATATATTATATATATATATATATATATATTATATATATATATATATATATTATATATATTTGTTGAATAACTCAAAATGATCATGTGATCCATCACTTCAAAAAATTAGTACAACATATTAATATTGTTTAAAGGAAAAATTACATATATCTCATTATAAACTTATATAATCACACATTTTCCGAAATACAATTGGTCTGGAAACATGATTTGAAAAAGTATGTAATTTTATAAATTTAGAGGAGGATATATGATATTTCTAGAAAACTTATGCATCCACCTTTAAATATACTAAAAGGGTGTCCGCGCAATGCGACGTGATGTCATTTTATATCCAGCACGTGCATTTTATATTTTATTATTTTCGTTTTAGTTTTACAAAAATCTATTATGTTTTTTTCTAAACTAAATTTAAAACATCAAATAAATGGATTATGCATAACTTTTTTTACATTTTTGCATTAACTATCTTACAAAATACATATATGTTCAACAAAAGTTTGTACCAAAATGTTTAAAAAACACAAGTTAAGTTGTAGTCTCAAAACATTTTTAGTGTGATAGATTAAAAGATATAGCTGAAATTAAAAAACATATTATATTTTTTTGGTTTATGGTAGATGATGTAAAATTTTATGCAAGTGTTAATAAATGTAAGGTTATTATGTAATTAATTATAAGAGATAATTTGTAAATAATGTTATAAATATTATTTTACTCTCAAAAGTAATTGTATCTTGTGTATTGAATATAGTAAGTGTTCTTAATTTTATAATATCTTAAAATATTATTTTCATATGCTTATTTGACTACATATTAATGTTTTCTTTTAACAACAAAATGTTACAATGTTATTTGTATAACACGATTTACCATTTACCAGCCGATTCAATAACAATCAATGACTAAAACACCGAAAAAACAGCAGCGGTACATTTAATATGGAGAAGATTTATGGACACACATCTCACAAAAAGCATAAATTGCTTGTACTATAGGTATTATAGATTGTATCATGACTAGAGAAAAGGTGGTGTTCGATAAAAGTCAAATTTAATAATTTACCATTAATAGCCAAATTGATAACTTTCCCATAGATCTCCTTAAAGCCGGTACGAAATTTTTAAAAATAAACATATCATATTTTCACGTATAAGTACAGAAAATCGATTATCACGCATAATAACATAAAGCTTTTTAAAAATCGAGATTTGAAGCAACTGATAAACGAACTGTTAGTTCATGGGCGAAGCATTAAAGGGATCGGTAGACCCCCAATCATTTTTCTGCCGTTAATGATAATTTTTTGTTGACTTCAAATAATTACTAGTATAAAGTGAAACAAATAAATTGTGTAGGAGAAAGCAAAATGAATAAGTGTGTTTTCAGAAAATTAAAAAGGAAACTTGGAAGTCTTGATAGATTTAATGGAAGTAAATGTTTGTTAGCAAGTCTCGATCTTGCATGCTGTCGGCATTAGTCATCCATTTAAGTTTTATTTATTGCACAAACATAAAAAAAATCACATATACATTCAAAGCTAAGTACAATAATACACTAACTACTTCTGAGTATAAGAACAACAGAAAATTGGTCATTAATCTTTAAATAAAACACTATATGTAATGCCTATCAATTTTATGTCTCTTAATTTTCTTTTAAATTGCAGGTTATTTACACTTAAATACCAACTAATCAACTTATACTTCAAAATTTTACTTATCGTTTATGAAGGGTAATCAACGATACTATTAGGTTATGATTTAATTTGTCCAACTAATTAATAAGGATAATACAAAATAGTTCTCTTACACGAACAAAATAAATTAGACGGTTTAATATCATTATATATAACGCTAAAAAACAATACGTGTTTCATTGGTGAACTCAATCAATATCACATGACAATGATAATTGTTTTAATGTATAGTATCCAATACTTATTTTGATGTGTTATTTATTATTTCTACAATTGCGTGATATACCATTTCACTAAACAATTTTAATTACTGACGCTCATAAATTAACTAAATGTGGAATCGTTACTGTAATTCTATAAATAAACCAAATGCCACATACATCTCGAATCTAATTATCCACCGATTTATTGATTGGTTGTTAGAACTTATATATGTGCTTTTAGTTACATCTTTAATTATTATATGGTCTAGTCTATATCTATATCAATGCTTTGATTGAACATATAGGCCAGGGTTCGGTAATGCGTCAAGAGAGTCTTTTGGTTTTATGTAATCTATTAGCCTTTTAAGTAGATTTTTTGCTTGAGTTCTACGTAAAGTATTGGTGCAACACAAAGGCCGAAATATACCCAAATTATATTAATCATATTAAGTTCCCTTGATCGACTAATAAAAATACCTTTTGATTTTTCAAATGTTATAAGTAATTGAAGTGTGAAATGCAAATTTATGTTTTTATTAATGCTTTGATCAATTTCCTTATAGCAAAATGAAATATGGAATTAATGCAATTATTTATGATGGACGACTTTCGATCAAGTTCACTTAGTCAAGAAAATATACCTAAGCTAAAGTTTTATGTTTATTCTTTTAAGCCATGAGAAACATAACATATAAGTGAAATCAAACTGTTTCTCGTATGTTGACACAAGCCACACTAGTGGTTAGATGATTGGACTAGTCATACTCATTTCATGCGTCACATGATGTTATGATTAGTTTAAAATATAGAACAACACTATAAATTAAAAAAATATGTGATCTTAGATATCAATATATTGAAAATATATAAAAGATTTATAATAAAATATATTAGAATCAATTTTATCCTCATAAATTCATATTACAGGATCTTAGATACATTAGTACACGTACACGTATATATTATAATCAATTTAATTGGAATATCATTTTATTTGCGAATCTTAAAATATTTTAGATGTATAGGTTTTAATCTTAAATTGTAGTGTTCTTTCTGTATGATCTAGTTATGATAGTAGGGTTTTTTTTCTCCAAATATGTATTATCTAGTATTTAAATGTTCAATCTTTTTATCTATTCCATAAGTATAGTTGAGTATATTAACTGTAACTGTTAAATTGGGTTCGTTAATAATAAACAAAAAGGGTATGTGAAATAGGAGAATGGATGTGTATGATTTTACTAGGATAGGATGGGATTTAAACCACATAAACTCATATACGGAATCTTAACCCTGCGAAATCTATGAATAGTAAATAATCGAGTGCATACATACATATACGTATGTGTGCATGGATATATATAGACTTAGTAACTTTATTTATTTTAGGGATCATATCATGCTCTTATGAAAAGCTTATGATGTGATTCTGATGTGCAAAAGAGAGCATATCATGTATCCCCCCCCCCCCCCCCCCTCTTTCTATACGTATATCATTTTTAGATGTTATGGATTTTAGAGTTTTGTAGCTACATGAAACTTCTTAAAAGCAATATATAGACTTGTAACTTTATTTGTTTTTCAAAACTTTATAGTTACATATTGTATCAACAATTACACGCATATTAACGTTTGAATAAATATGAAACAATTACATACACAACAAATTAATTTAAACATTAGGGTTTCAATATGAAATATATTATATAAGAGTCTTAGGGGTTCTTAATGGCCCGAGAAGCACGATGCCTTGCTGTAAAACGAGTGAACAATGCTATAGAATTGCTAGCAAGTTGTTTCACGTTCAAAAACCTTGCTTTGATCATACTTTTTTCCTTTCTTCCAATTTTATCCCCCAAAATTCCATCTATGCATGTCGTGGCGTCCGTTAGAGCAGCACTAACCCAACTTTGCACGTTACTTTCATGCCACGAAAACTTCTCCTCACCGTCTTTGCCCATTTGTTGTAACTCCTTAACGGATAGAGTGATTTGGTTAACACCATTGTTGATTTGTCGCAAACAACCTTCCAATGCTTGGTACTCTTCAGTGTTCTTTGACTTGTTTAGTTGTTTTGCTACCATATCCACATACGCCTTTGTGAGACGTGTTTTGGCTAGACATGTGGTTAGCGAAATTTGTGCTAGTTTTTGTGGGCTTGGTATCTCGTCTTTGTTAGCATAGGGTAAAAGGGTTTTAACGCATAGATCAAAGTATAGTGTCGTTCGACATTGTGCCTCAATGTACGTCCTTGCACGTGAACGTGACTCGGCCGCACCCAAAAACCTAAGATGGTGAGGGAGAGGACCAACAATGAGAAAGTCATTTGTGCCATTGTATTATATCGCTAGTATTTTTTTTTCTGTGTTGAAATTGTGAAAACATGAAGTGGTGATTAGGGTTTATATAGAAGAGCTTGTCACATGCATTGCAATTCTATTGCAATTTGCACATGCAACTTTGCTTAAAAAGTGAATAATTTTGTTCTTATTAATAAAAAAAATTAAACACTATGATTAAGTCATCACAAATTATAAGTAACCATTTTTAATATCAAACCACGACCGTCCATGTGTAGAAAATAATATGAAAGAATTCATCAATGTTGACTTTTGAATTAATAAATTCTCAAATCAAGACCATAAGACAATCTACAAAACAATAATTCATTTTACTTAAGTATCCAAATACTTATTACAAATATATTTGTATTAAGTTAAATTATTGATATTTTTATAGACTGTTTTTAACAGAATTGATGCAAATTAGTGAATTCTACAAAGAAATTAATAACATTATATCTTTTTTTTAAAGGGGGAGCTAGTGTACATGAATATAAACAAATAATTACACATTTTATTTGCATATTATAAGCAAAACCAAACACTTGAA
The DNA here is from genome assembly GCA_025506515.1 of Flaveria trinervia. Taxonomy (NCBI): domain Eukaryota; kingdom Viridiplantae; phylum Streptophyta; class Magnoliopsida; order Asterales; family Asteraceae; genus Flaveria; species Flaveria trinervia. The sequence goes on along the minus strand of CM046454.1, from coordinate 1,668,394 downwards.
TTCTGGTAACATGGATGCATGAGATATCATCATATAAAAATACCATCATATATTTTCTCCATAAAATGTAATAAATTTTATTTTATAAGTAAAACTAAAATGAGCAAGCCGTAAGGGTTACAACTTGCAAAGGTTGACCATGTAATTGTGCAAGCAATAACAAAAGATTGCCATGAGACAAGGGTTATTGTCTTAAGTTAATCAACCAAGACATTGCTTAACCAACATAAAGATGTGATTTAGATGAACAAAAACAAGCTAATCCACATTTCAAACCAATCTTTTTTATTATTTTTTTTCATAAATTAATCATAGTGTTTCTGTAAACTTTACATTAGAAAAAAAAGCTGTTTTTTGACTAGTTCTAAATTCATCGGATGAAATGAAACTAGGCCGGAGTTAGATTAGACCACATAAATTAATTTTAAGGTTGGTTTCAGTTATCAGTTCAGCTAGTTTAGATGTTTTTTGCACAACTTTATTTGACTTATAAATAAATAAAAGGTTAGTTTGTACCAGAAAACATAAAAGAACTGGATCATGTACACGTCAGCAAGTTCGACTTGTGTTTGTAAAAGCGTTGTAATGGTAAAAACTAAAAACTTAAAAGGGATTCTACTTGTAATAGTTTTGTCTAGATTACAATGAAAAAAAATCGAGTGATATTACAATCATACAATGGTTCGGTTTTAGTAGTGGTAAAACGGTCCAAATTGGGCCGGCCTTGTTTTCTATTGGTTAATGGCTAACATTTGTATTTGGGCTTTTGTTGTTAGTCGGCCTTTAGTTAGACTTTGCTTTTGATTTTTTAAAATAGTTGTTTATGGCCCATTTATCGTTTTCGTATAGAGGAAAAGCGAGTTATTATCAAATAACCAATCTTTATTTTTTGAATAATACATAATTCTGTTATGATTTTCCTTTGACTAATATAGTTTAAATTTTGAATGAATGAATAAAAAAAATCTAAAATCTAGTTTGACCATTCCATTTTATCTGTTTGATCAATGAACTGGTCAAATCACATGTAATAAAAGTAAGTCCAAATAGATAACAAGTCTGATTATGCACCCGTTTCCTAGTCTGTCCAGTTGTTAAAGCATCAAATAAAAGAAAATGATTAAGGGTTTAAGTCTGACTTATGCATAATGCACAATCTTATAAATAGTTATATGTGAATATTCAGATTATTATTCTATAACTTCAGGTTTTGTATTAGATTAACGTGTTATATTATCAATAAAAGTTTTTTAAAGTGGTCAAGAATAATGTTTTGGGTCAACTTTACTTAATTCATTAGAAATTTCTTGATATATTCAACTCAAATCTTTTATGACCTATTGCCTAACCCGAAAATCTTACCACCATAAATGATCACCAATGAATTAGTTTATAGTTAATAGGTGTCCTTATATGTGCTTCTACATGTATTGGGTGTAGATAACTTTGACTCAAACCAAAAAACTTAAACAGCCAAGTGAAGGTATTGTGAAAAAATATGTTGGCTTTAAGAACACTAGGAAGGATGATGAAGACAAAAACAAGTGAAGAAGAGTGGGATGATGTGTTGAATAGTGAAATATAGGATATAGGAAATGTTGATGAGGTTGTTCCAGGCCTTAGTTTAAGCTATCATGGTCTTTCTGCAGATTTGAAGCAGTTGTTTGCATACTGCTCCTTGTTCCCTAAGGATTTTATGTTTGAAAAAGAAGAGTCGATCCTGTTATGGATGTGAGAAGGGCTTTAAAACCAATCACATACAACCAAGTCACAAGAACAGTTAGGCCATGAATATTTTGAAATTTTGTTATCAAGGTCTTTTTTTTCAACTTGCACCTAATAATGAATCAATGTTTATGATGCATGACCTGATGATTGATTTGGCCACCTTTGTTGCCGGAGAGTTTTAGTTAGGTTTAACAATCATATGGATCTAGGGAATGAAGCTTTGGTAAAATACCATCATATGTCATTTACTTGAGAGGATTATATAGGTTACCATAAGTTTGAGACATTTAAAAAAGCTAGAAATTCGAGAACATTGTTAGCGGTATCTATTGGGATGGGTCAAAGTTGGGATTGTTTTTACTTATCCAATAAGATTTTGGTTCACTTCATGAGTTATCACTCTTCAGGGTACTATGTTTAAGTTGTTTTGAGATATACAAGGTACCAAAGTTTATTGATAGTTTAAAGCACCTGAGGTATCTTAATTTATCTCAAACTAAAATCAAAGAGTTACCTGAGAATGTTGCCAATCTTCATAATCTACATACACCGGTTTTTTTTGGGTTTAGCATGTTAACTAAGTTGCCTAAAAGCTTCTTAAAAGGTTATGTCATTTTGACATCAGGCTCCACTTTTAAAGAATCTTCCATTGGGAAAATGTCATTGAAAAGCCTACAAACTCTCACTAAGATTATCATAAAAAAGATGATGGATTTGCAATAACCAAGCTTAAGGATTAAAAAATCTTCATGGGAAAATTTCCATTGAAGGATTGCACAACGTGCAAAGTGCTATGCCTGCACGGGAAGCTGACTTACCTCTAAAAAAGATTACTAAATTAGAGTTAAAATGGGTGGATTTGTTTGATGTTTCTCAAAGGGAAAGACCGAATAACGAGGTTCTCAATGAGCAAAAGCCCAATAGTAACATGCTGAAAAAGCTTGTTATTATGTCATATTAGGGGATATAGTTTCCTAAATGGGTTGGGGACCCTTCTTTTCATCAGTTAGTTCATGTGTCAATACGTAACTATGAAAATTGTGCATCTCTTCCGCCACTTGGGGAGATGCTATCGCTTAAGAAGCTCGATATTAAACGCATGTATAATGTTAAAGTCGTAGGCTAGGATTTAAATGGGAGTTCTGTTTTCGCCTCATCTTCACTTGAAAAACTATAGTTCAAGGATATGTGGAGATAGCTAGTATGGTCAACTAAAAGTACTGGCTTAAATGCAATGTTCCCATGCCTTCAAGAGGTTCGTATAAAAGGATGTCTCAAATTGAATGATGTCTCCTTAGATGCACTACCTTTACTAAGGATTCTTGAAGTAGCTAGGTGTGGTGCTTGTTTGTTGAGAAGTTTGGTTCAAGCCGCTTCATTAATCACAAAGTTGGAAATAATGCATATTTTTGGGATTAGAAGCACAAATGAGTAAGGTTCTTTTGAACTCAAAGAAATTACATGTAACTTTATGTAAAAAATTAGTGAGCTTAGGAGAGAAAGAGAAGGATGATAGTTTTTAAAGCCACCTCTTATCATCTCTTAGAATTATAGATATATCACTATGTGACAACATGGAGTGTTGTTGTTGTCCAAATAACATCGAGAGTTTAACTATCAGTTCTTGTTCAGTTGCACATGTATCCTTCCCAACAACAGGAGGAATGGCGCAGAAGCACAAGTAACTTGATTTAATTAGTTGTAATAAACTAATGGAAAAGTTAAACACAAGCATGCCAATGCTCGAAGATGTATATATACAAAGTTGGACAAATCTAAAATCAGTCATTCAAGTAAGTAACTTCATCTACCTCACCGGCCTCTATATACATGATTGTCCATGTCTCGAGTCATTTCCTGATCTTCAACTATCAAATGTCACTTCATTAAATTATATTGGAATCATGAATTGTCCAGGTATTGATGTGTCCTTTCCTCATGGGCTTTGGCCTCCCAAATTGACTTCACTTACAGTAGGGTGTTTGAAAATGCCCTTGTTGACCTAACACTATTTGGTGAACCCCATGTGAGTAATTTTCTATGGTTGTCACATCTTCTTCTTATATGTCTTAAGGAACTTAACATAGAAAATTTTTATATATTGGAGTCATTTTCGTTAGGACTTGAACACCTTACATCCCTTCAATATCTCTTCATCAAAAAATGCCCAAAGATGAAACAGCTACCAAAAGCACTATTGCCTTCCCTTTTGAGCTTGAAAATTTATGAATGCAGAAATCTTGAAGAAAGGTGTAATGGAAGACATCTCTCACTATTGCCTCTCATCTATCATATTCCTTGTATCGACATAAGGGACAAATAAGGTAACGTGTTTAATACCTACCCCTTTAATTTGTTCTAGTCTTAATATGCATAAACAAAAAAAATTGTTTTTAACATGAATGTCTTCTTAAAATCTCAAAATCACTATATACCTAACTGATTTTCATCAGTGTTAAGTGTTATTATTCAGTTAATCTCATTCAAACAGCCTCACATGTCCTCCAAAACTGGGCTTCAAACATGTCATTTTCATTTAAATAAGGTAAAGCGATTCAAAAGGAAGGTTCAACCTTACCTATGTGTTATCATTTATAACTTTACATTTTATACATAATTGCTCACGTATTTATTTTTAGTCTGTTATACGTGCATCAAAGTTGATTGCGACCCAAACCCATCCCACTGACACCCTATTTTTATATTTAAAAAATTGAGTTATGTTATACATCATAAATTAATGTTCAAAACAAAGATGTGATACTACTTCCTCTCTTCTCTTCTCTTCTCATCTAATATTCTAATATTTCATGTATCATTATCACTTGTCAAGAAAAAATTGTCATTGTTGTATGTCTGTATCTAAGATCAAAATGGTTACTTGTTTATTTGTGTGCCCTGATCAGATTTCATTCTTCAACATTTTATGTATAGTTTAATAACTACGATAGATATGCAACAAGATTCGCATAATCTTTAATGGGGAAAGTGTTTTTCGTAACATTCTTGTTAAATTGATCTTGGAACTAATTAATAGGTTTGGCCACTAATGTCAAAGTGTGTTGTTTGACCCTTGAATTTCTAAAATGCAGTTGAAGAAAGAAGATAATCTATCAAGATTTCTGCAAATCAACAACACAGATCCAAATAACTTGAAGAGCTATATATACTAAACTTCATAATTGCTTGAAATGACACTACATGTACTACTATAACTTGGTTCACTTGCATGCTTTGCAAAAGAAATCAATAAGCAACACAAATGAGAGACAATGTCACAAATGTTGTAGATTTGCAAACAGTAAGTGGTATGCAATCTCAAACATCTAGCAATTCTCGTACTTTTACTTAACCAAGCCTTTGACTAATCAACATAGTTACTAATAGTTATTGGAATCCAAGGGTTAAAATTGAATGGCTTGGGTCGACGTAAAGCTCTTTCTGTGTAAAGTTATAAAACAAAATTACAATTAAAAATTAGTGTGTCAACAAAAAATGTATTATTTCAATGATAGTCTAAGTTTTTAGTTAAAACTTTTGAAGTGCTTTATGTATTAAAATACACTTTGGGTAGCTTAATATATATCCTAAAAACAGGTAATAGATACAGTGAAGTGATACAAATGTTGCAATTTTTCATATGCTCTTGTTTAAAAGGATGAAACATCTGGATGGAAATAATATCATCATATGCCATATAATGTGGGAGGCAAAGATGTGATTTGCAGATGATGATCATCCAGAAGCCCTATTATATTTAATAATTTTCAGGTTAGTACATTACAACAATCTTGACATGTGTGGTTCAAGTGAAGATGTTGACAGTTAGACGGGCCAATTATGATGCGTCTACCAGAAACAATTGGTTAATAAAATGTGTACCTTTTTATGATGGTTAAAACGGGTCAGGTTGGCTTGGGTCAGTTAGGTGGGCGTGCAAACTGTTTTTTTATTGTTTTACTAGTTAATTTTATTAAATATTAATGTCGTAACTAAGATTACAAAAATTGTACTATGGTTGTTATAGTATGCTTTTAATAGGACTCCAACACTAGAACACCTCACTTCCCTACAACATCTTGTCAGTCAGAGACGCCCAAATATTATTTGTCTACCAGAAATGTTGTTGCATACACTTTTGAGATTGGAAATCAATGAATGGACAAGTCTTGAAGAAAGGTGTTATGGAAGAAAAGGTGTGATTTACTATTACCATTTTGAGTTCTTTTAAGGTATTTTTATATCTCCTTTTCAAATCAATTACCTTTTTTGGGATTAATTGAGATCTTTCTAATAGTTAATTATTCAATTTCTAGATTCTATCTGGAATGATCTGATATAATAACAACGGGAGAAGTTATCGAATTACGAAGTAGTCTGCTACATTGCTATTGACTTTTAGAATGGTTACAATTGAGAATTAGAGAATACAAAGATCAGTAAGCAGAAGGGGATGGGAAGGGATGGGAAGACTAGAGATTACAGATTAAGGGATGGGAAGAAGAAACTCTCAACACACAAAACAATATTCATGACGTTTTCATCTCTTTCGATCTTGATTTATATTTGTGTGGGTTTCTTCATAGATCATATGGATCTTGTTGGTCCTCTCTAGCTGGGCTGCCTAACTGGGTTTGTTGACTTGGGTACGTTGGGTTCATAACAGTATCCAATAAACTGAAAGAAGAACTGAAGAAAGGGAGTTCTTGGTCTATAGCAAGAGATATGAGCTTATGTTGGAACTCATTTCAAATAATTAAAGTAAGAGTTGATTACATAATCTACAAGCACTTTGTTGGATTATTAACATCAAATTGATTGTTTATAGGGTTGCTCCCACTTCTGCTTGTAGCAACAATATGATTAATAATTAAAGAAATATTAACTGGAAGTAACATGTAAGAAGCTTTGTTTACTTATTTATAACAGGTACCATACAATATGATCACGTGTCAATAATTTGATGTTTAATTGATCAAAATGTTTGATTTTACATGATTATGGTGGAACAAGGTCAAGTTGTTTGTGTTTTGGATTATAGGTGATTGGAGCTGAAGAAAGTCTATTTTGGATGAAAAGATTTAAAATGGGAAACCAAAACTAAGTTTGGTGAAACATGAAGATTATTGAAGAGGATGGATGGAAACCGAAGGTTCAAGACCATAGTAACTTAAAATAGGCATAACTTGGGCTAGGAAAAGAGTTATGGGGCTCACAACCTGTCAACGGAAAGCTCGTGAAAAGTTACATGTGAAAATAAAAATTTTATAAGGTCCCGGCGTATGATACGTCGCCCTGGGTATATCATACGTCGGTCGGTGTATTAGCGGCGTATTTATGGGCGTATTTGACAAAAAATTCAGAATGTTGGGCATATTGGAACTGTCTTGGGCGTATTATACGCCCATATGGGCGTATGATACGTTGGTCCCCCAACCAGCTTTCTGAATTTTGTGGTTTTCAAGTTTATTTAAGCCAAATCAACCCTAATTCGATCTAAAAGTTCTTGGAGACGAAAAGTGACAAACTTTAGGTGATTTTTAGTGTTCTAAAGCTCCCCAAATCATCAACAAACATTCTCCAAGTCAACATTATGTTTTGATTGATTTAAACAAGTTACTTATAAATAAAGTTGTTTGCTTTATTATTAGTTTTTTGGTTTCCTTGCATCGTGGATTCATTAAGAAAAGTAGGCAACGTGATATAATTGAATTAGTAACATTGTGAATAAACGAGTTTTAAAAGCTTGTTTCTTTGCTGTCACTTTAATCAAAAGCTTAGATTTTGAAGTATAGTTTCTTACAAACCCTAATTTAGAAGTACCAATTATTGATCTGTCAAGAATTGGAAACTCGAAAGTAATTGTTTTTCGTTATTTAATTAAGTTCGTTATAAAGTTTGTTGCTTTATGCAATTAGTTAATCGAGTCACGTTAATTAAACACTTTCCACATATTCCTTGATGAGACGACCTTACTTATCTTTTCACAATAAAGATAGCTAAGACTGATAATTAAATTGTTTTTGATCGAGTCTTGATAACCAAATCACAATATTAAATATCCAAATTCACATTTAAAGTGCAAGAATCGACTTGGTGTTGTCGTTGTTGCTGTTGTTTTGTTATGGTAATCAATGTGAAATTGAGTAACTCTCAACACCTGAATAACATAACAGAGTGCGCCTCTGCTGCAATGTTTTGGCTTTTATTGTATGATTGGATAAAAGTTATAGCTTATTACCAAACAACATACATACAAGTGGTGATGTGAGAATTTGTTTCAAGATGATGAAGAAAATCATTCATCGAGATAAGTGTAAACGTACTTAACTATCTTATTATGATTCAGCAATTTGTAGCGATCATAATTTGGGTAAAACTGTTTTCGGATGTGAGCTTTTAGATGTTTTTTGGTTGTTTTTACTACAAAATTATTAGTTTACCTTGTCTATTGGAATATAAATGATGTTAGCACATGAAATTTTTGAATGTCTTGTTTGTTGGCATTGTTTGGATGAAAACTTTTTATATTACTATTGGTTATTTTAATTAGGTTTTTATACTACGCTACACAAATAAGTTGGGAATAATATACTGGTAACTTGTTGAAAATCTTTTAATGCTATTTATGTTAGCTTGTGACGAGTTGATCCATTTTTTCAAATAACTAATTCTCATATGTTGTGACATCCTTTAACGATGATAAGTTGATCCATTTTTTTAATAATCTTTTCTAATCCGTTTCACAACTCACCTATCTCATCACTAATGGAGACAAGTCGATCTTTTGTACCAAAGAAATTAATGTGTTTTTAAGCTACATATGATGCATTTTGAAAGCGTTTTGTACTTGTGTTGGTTGAAGACACTAAACAATCTTCACCGTCAAAATGCTATAATTAAATTGGATAGATATTCCTAAACAGATAATTTTTAACTGTAGATTTCGTAAACTAGACGTGTTAATTAGGTAACACGTCAATAGTGGCTTGGGTTCAGACGATCTGTTTTTAACGGCCATATAGTTTTGTCGGATTAGGTTGACCAAAATACATTTATGCTCAATATTAACATATGAGCACTCATCGGAAACTGGCTATAAAAAGTTGCTAGATAATATGTATGCAATAATTAAGAATCCTCATTATACGATATGAGAAATTTTACAATGGGTCCCTCAACTTGTGACGTGTTAAAAGAATTTACACTAAAATAAAGTCAATTGTCAAACTAAGGATTTCTTATTTATTTCAAGAACAAACCCGTTATCTGCTCCTGTAATTACTCAGCACATTCACATGATTATGTATAAAAAAGCAAAATTACTTATTTAATTCTGCACCTCTTTGATTAGCCAAAAGCCGGGTTAGTTAATTATTGGAAATTGAATAACCTTTAAGTAATTAATTAATAACCCTATTTTTTAATCAGCAAACTTTCCAATGAATGTTATAAAAATATATTTATGTACTATATAACCATATTATTAGGATCTAACCAATTTTATATTAGTAACAAGTTTTAAGCATAGACATAAACATAAAGACATTTAGACAGATCTAGAATTTTTTATTAAACAAGAAAATTAAAGATATGCATATGTAAAAAACTGCTACACTTTAGCCTAGTGGTCAAGTTTAGTTCACTTGTTGCAGATGGTAAGCGTTAAACTAATTTTTATAGAAGGTTAAGATCTAACCTAACACTTTTTTCTATACAAAAGGTGAATGATCACTTTGATAAAATTTAGCAGGAGTCAAAATGTTAATAACCGGGATTTTCCCTTAAAAAACGTACGAGGAAGATTTTAACATTTTCAATGGAAATAAAATAAAAAGTAGTTGGATACTTAGATCCATATATATTTGATTTTTTTAAATGCAGGTGATACATGAATTGAAAAACAAAATATTGCCTTCGTCATTGCTTTTATATATACGACGCATTGCATAATAATATTAGAGCAAAAAAAAAAGGTTGACCATAACAACTGCAAAAATCTCTATAAAAAAGCCGTTGCAATCGTTGTTTCTGTGCACCCATCGTTTCATCCAGATCTCTAATTATCTATCACATACAATACATAAAGCTTCCGGTTTAACTAATCACTATAAACAATGGCTGAAGCTATGGCTACTGAACTCGTCAAAGTCGTTGCTTTGAAGCTGGCTGATGAAGCCTTCAAGATGTATGTTCGCTCTCAGGGAATTGACGGCGAGCTGGAGAATTTGGAGAGAGAATTGTTGCGGATCCAAGCTGTGCTTAAAGATGCTTCTGACAAGGAAATAAAGGATGAAGCTGTTAAACAATGGCTGAATGATCTCCAACATTTGGCTTACGATATCGATGATGTACTTGACGATGTGGCTATCGAAGCTATGCATCTTAAGCTGACCCAAGAATCAGGAGCAAGCACCAGCAAGGTAAGAAAGTTCATCCCAACTTGCTGCACAAAACTCTCACTAAGTCATAGGTTGTCTTCCAAGTTAGACAGTCTTATCACTGAGTTAGGACGTCTAGAAAAACAAAAAGTGGGTCTAGGTTTGATCATTCAGAAAGATGAAAAGCTAAAAACTACTAGTAGAAGAAATGAGACCTCTTTGCCAGGTGTGTCTAGTGTTGTTGGACGGAAAGGTGAGATAGAGGAATTGCGTAACAAGTTGTTGAAGGACGAGCCAACTAAGCAAAACTTTAGTATCGTGCCTATAATTGGTATGGGTGGGGTCGGTAAGACCACTCTAGCTAGACTTTTGTTTAATGATCAACAGGTAAAAGATCACTTTGAACTCAAGGCGTGGGTTTGTGTGTCTGATGATTTTGATATCTTTAAGATAAGTGATACCATTTTTCAATATGAGGCTATAGCAAACAAGGAAAACAACAAAGAATTTAAAGATTTAAATCAACTTCAAATGGCTCTTGGAGAGCAATTTAAGGGAAAACGATTTCTACTTGTAGTTGATGATGTGTGGACTAATAATTATGACGATTGGGAAAACCTAGTTCGCCCATTTCATTCATGTGCTCATGGAAGTAGGATAATTATGACAACTCGAAAGGATCAATTACTTATAAAGCTAGGTTTTAATAATCTAGACCGTATCGAGAAATTATCGCTTGAAGATGCTTTGTCTTTATTTGCACTACATGCATTAGGTGTTGATAACTTTGACTCACACACAACACTTAAACAACATGGTGAGAGTTTTGTGAAAAAGTGTGATTGTTTGCCTTTGGCTATAAAGGCAATTGGAAGGTTATTAAGGACAAAAACATATGGAGAAGACTGGAATGGTGTGTTGAATAGTGAGATATGGGATATAGAAAATGGCAAAGACATTATTCCAGCTCTTAGGCTAAGTTATCATGATCTTTCTGTAGATTTGAAGCAGTTGTTTGCATACTGCTCCTTATTTCCTAAGGACTTTTTGTTTAAAAAGGAGGATTTGGTCTTACTATGGATGGCGGAAGGGTTTTTGAACCCGTCAAGTACAACCAAGTCACCAGAAATCTTGGGCAATGAGTATTTTGAAATTTTGTTATCAAGATCATTTTTCCAGCATGCACCCAATGAGGGATCATTGTTTATGATGCATGACCTAATGGTTGACTTGGCTACCTTTGTTGCTGGAGAATTTTTTCTTAGATGTGAAAATCATATGAAGATGGGGAAGGAGGTTTTGGCAAAGCACCGTTATATGTCATTTACTCGCGAGGAATATGTAGGATACCATAAGTTTGAGGAATTTAAAAAGGCTAGAAGTCTAAGAACAATGTTAACGGTATTTGTTGGGGTGGATCAGAGGTGGAACCAATTTTACTTATCTAATAAGATTTTGGTTGATTTACTTCCTAAGTTACCACTATTAAGGGTCTTTCTTTGACACGTTTTGAGATAAATGAGGTACCGGAGTGCATTGGTAATTTGAAACATTTACGCTATCTTAACTTATCGCAGACTAACATCAAAGAATTACCAGATAATGTTGGCAATCTTTATAATTTAGAGACACTGATTGTTAATGGTTGTAGAAAGTTAACAAAGTTGCCAAAAAGCTTCTTAAGGCTTAAAAACTTACGGCATTTTAAAATCCATGATACTCCCTTTTTAACGAAGCTCCCATTTGGAATTAATGAATTGAAAAACCTACAAGGTCTCACCAAGATCATCATCGAAGGAGACGATGGCTTTTCAATTACTGAGCTAAAGGGATTAAAGAATATCCATGGGATAGTTTCCATTGAGGGTTGCACAAAGTCCAAAGCCCAATGCATGCACGGGCTGCAGACTTATTTAATAAAAGGATTACTAGACTAATGTTGAAATGGGATGACGTGTTTGATGGGTCACGAAGGGGTACAATTGAAAAAGAAGTTCTCAAAGAGCTAAAGCCTAATAGTGATACGTTGGAACTACTTGCAATATCATCATACGAGGGAATAGAGTTTCCAAAATGGGTTGGTGATCCCTCTTTTCATCGGTTGGAAACTATGTACATAGTTGGCTGTAGAAAATGTACATCTTTACCATCACTTGGTCTGCTACCTTCACTTAAGGTGATGCACATAAAGGCATGAATGAGGTTAAATACATAAGTTTGGAGTTAGCTAGGAGTGATGTTGTTATCTTCCCTTTACTCAAAGTTTTGGTTTTTGAAAATATGTTAGGTTGGGAGGCATGGTCAACCTATAACAAGATAGTGTTTACATGCCTTGTAATGCTAAATATAAAAAACTGTCCAAATTTGATCCATGTCTCACTTGAAGCACTGCCTTCACTAAGAGATTTAACAATAGATGGATGTGGTGATAGTGTGTTGAGAAGTCTGGTTGAGGCAGCTCCATCAATCATCAATTTGGAAATAAGCTCTATATCAGGACTTACAGATGAGATATGGAGAGGTGTTATAAAGTATCTTGGGTTAGTTGAAAAAATAAGTATCAAGGAATGTAATGAAATAAGATACTTGTGGGAATCAGAAGCACATGCAAGTAAAGTTCTTGTGAATTTAAAGAAACTAGTTTTATGGTCTTGTGATAACTTGGTGAGTTTAGGGGAGAAAGAGGAGGAAGATTATTTGGGGAGCAACCTCCTATCATCTCTCATGGTGTTGGAGATACTTTCTTGTAAAAAAATGGAGCGTTGTTGTTGTCCAAATAGCATTAAGAGTTTGAGTATCTCTTGTTGTGAGTCATTACACGTCTCTTCTTTCCAACAATAACAACACAAGGAGGAGGGCAAAAGATCAAGTCACTTAAATTATTTGGTTGTGAGAAACTAATGGAAAGGATCGACAACACAAGCATGCCAATGCTTGAAGTTCTAATATTTACAATTGGAAAAATCTAAAATCAGTCATTCAATTAAGTAACTTCATTCACCTCACCGAGCTAACTATACAAAACTGTTCAAGCATAAAGTCATTCTCTGACCTTCAGCTATCAAACCTCACTCGTTTGTCGATAAAAGAATGTTATAATCTGGAGTCATTTCTTGAGCTATCAAATCTCACCTTGTTAGAACATCTAAGAATCATAAACTGTCCAAGTATTGATAATTCGTTTCCTTGTGAGCATTGGCCTCCTGGTTTGTGTTCACTTGAAATAGGGGCGTTAAAAAAGCCCATCTCAGAGTGGGGCCTTCAGTATTTACCAGCTTCCTTGTTGAACTAACTTTATATAGGGAACATGAGGTGAGTAATTTTAGTCAATTATCCAATATGTTCCCTTCATCTCTTACTAAACTTACCATAGAGTTCTGTGATAATCTGAAATCACTTTCAACGGGACTCCAACACCTCACATCCCTTCAACATCTCACCATTGGCTATTGCGAAAAGATTAAACATCTACCGAAAACGTTGCTGCCATCGCTTTTGAGTTTGGTAATCGATGACTGCCCAAAACTGAAAAAAAGGTGTAACGGAAGAAGCTCCCACTACTGGCCTCTCATCTCTCATATCCCCTACATTAGCATAGACTAGAGGTAATTTTCATATGCGTAATACAACCTTAAAAATTGAATTTATGATAACAATAATTTATGACGTACAAAACAAGCAATATGTTGAATCAGTGATCACTTTTCATGAGTTTAAAGTAATTAATATATTGCTGCATATTCCAATTTCACACTGCCTATCAATATATTTTTCTAAACTCAAATGATTAAGTGGAATGACGTTGATTTTGCCACACTGAATATATATGGTTCTTTTAATCTTAATTTTTTGTAAAATTGTTGCAAATACAGATCTTAATGGTTCATATTTTCTTTGCTTGTAAAGACGAACTTGGGTTTGATAAATTCAAGAATCTACTCACATCAGAGGGGCAGAATACATGTGTAGTTTCTTTCTTTAGCCAATTTCATTATCCTTTTTGCAGTTTCTTAAATCAAAAATTTCCTCACTATCTCATATAAGAAGTTTCAGTTTTGAGAATATTTTATATATTACAATTACGTTTTGCAGGTACCTATAACCATGACATCCTAAAGGATCTTCTGGGTGATGGAACATTCACAGTTGAACGGGACAAATGCGAAAATAGGAAAAGGTCTCAAGCTATATATTTTTAGCAAAAGTATTGACAGATTTTAGCAGTGTAAATCATCAAGAAAATGGAGTAAAACTGGCACATATGAATACTGGACCAGAAAATAACAATCAAAGTGTCAATATAAGTGTGAGTTCCTTTTGGTCATCAATGTCTGATCACCCCATAATACAACAACCTGGTTTTGATTATTGTCATTCATGATATAACACAGGATTTATTCATGAAAGCAACTTTAGATTTAGTTAGACTTTTGATGATGCAAGTGTGTTGACCTCAAACAGTATGTTGAAACAACATGGAAGATTGAGAAGTTTTGGATGGGAAGCTAAGTTAAAGAAAAGAGTCAAACTGGTTGATGAGTTTGTTTATAAGCTGATCCAGATTGACCAAGGCTGGAGTGTGTGTAGGGTAATCTTGACGGGTCAACGAGTACAGTTATGGAGGTGAGTTTGTGGGTTTTAATTTTACGGGTGGCGCAAGTCATGGGTCTTAGTATTTTAGTCACATGCTTTGTTTACACCATGCAACAAGTTTTATTTTGAATGAGTCGTAGTGGTGTTTTTATCCTTATTTAAGTAGCATGGAAGTAGTATTTATGCGGTCTTTGAGTATGAGTGGAATTCGAGTCCAAGTTAGTCTAAACCTACTGTTACGTTTATCTTCTAGCAACTTTTCTTTTTTGTAATTTATTCTAACAACATTTTTACATATTATCTCAAGACAAGTTAATTATTCATGAAGATGTGTCATAGATTAAATTTCATTTTGACTTCTTTTAAGGTATTTACTGATTTCCTTTTCAAATAAATTGCCTTTATAATATTATTCTGAAGGCATGAGATTTATTAGGATCTATCTAATATTTGATTTTTTTTTCTAGATGGTATCTGATGAACTGAAAGAAGAAAGAGAGTTCATGGTTTATAGCAATAAACATGATCTTATGTTGGAACTCATCCATAATAATCAATGTAAGGGTTGATTACATAATCTACAAGTATTATTGACGTCGAACCAATTGTTTATAGAGTTCCTCCCACTTATGTTTGTGTAGCACAATTTTGATTAACAATCAAAGAAATATGAACTGGAAGTAACAAGAAGCTTTGTTTGTTTATAGCATGCACCTTAAAAAATTAAAAACCCAAAATGCACATTCAAAGTGCAACAATCGACATGCTGCTGATGCTGCTGCTTCATTATGGTAATTAATGTGAACTGAAGCAACTCTCTACACCTGAAGAATAAATCGAACAGATTGTTGATTTTCAACAAGTAACAAGAAGCTTTGTTTATTTATTTATAGCAGGTACCATACAATATCAAAATATCCAAAATTCACATTCAAAGTGCAAGAATCAACTTGCTGCTGCTGCTAATTTGTTATGGTAATCAATGTGAAATTGAGCAACTCTCAACACCTGAATAACATAACAGAGTGCGCCTTGCTGCAATGTTTTTGGCTTTTATTGTATGATTGGATAAAAGTTATAGCTTATTACCAAACAACATACTTACAAGTGGTGATGTGAGAATTTGTTTCAAGATGATGAAGAAAATCATTTATTGAGACAAGTGTAAAAGTACTTAACTACCTTATTATGATTCAGCAATTTGTAGCAATCATAATTTGGGTCAAACTGTTTTTGGATGTGAGCTTTTAGATGTTTTTTAGTTGTTTTTACTACAAAATAAATAGTTTAACTTGTCTATTGATGTATAAATGATGTTTGTACGTGAAGTTCTTGAATGTCTTGTTTGTTGGCATTGTTGGATGAAAACTTTTATATTACTATTTGTGATGAGTTGATCCATTTTTCCAAATAACTAATTCTTTGACATATAAATTGATCTATTTTTTTTAAATAACCTCTTCTGATGTGTTACAAAACCTACCCATCTTGTCATCACTAATGGAGACAAGTCGATCTTTTGTACCAAAGAAATTAATGTGTTTTTAAGCTAAATATGATTCATATTCAAACGTTCTGTACTTGTGTTGGTTGAAGACTCTAAACAATCTTCACCATCAAAGTCCTATAATTAAATTTGATAAATATTCAACAGTTAATTTTTAACTGTAGATTTCGTAAACCAGAAGTGTTAATTAGGTAACAGGTCAATAGTGGCTTGGGTTTAAATTATCTATTGTTAATGACCATATAGTTTGGTTGGATTAGGTTGAACACAAACACATTTATGCCCAATATTAACATATGAACACTCATCGGAAACTGCTATAAAAAGTTGCTAGATAATATGCATGCAATAACTAAGAATCCTCATTATACAATATGAGAAAATTTACAATGGGTACCTCAACTTGTGTCGTGTTATAAAAATTTACACTAAAATAAAGTCAATTGTCAAACTAAGGAGCGTTTGGTTAAAAAGAATGAAATGAAATGAAATGAAATGAAATTAAGAAACTAATATAATTTTTAAGTAAAATTATGTTTGAGTGAATAATTAAAAGTAAACCTAAGAAAATGTTTCACCTTAAATTCTTTTAGTTGTGGGATTTCAAAATCCTTCCACCTAGAGAGTGATTTGAAATCCCACAATCAAGGGAATTTGAGATGAGATATTCCTTTGATTTTATATTTCATTACCCACTCAAACATAATTTACTTGAAAATTATACTAGTTTCTCAATTCAATTCAATTTCATTCCATTTTTTCAACCAAACGTCCTTTAAAAATTTCTTTATTTATTTCAAGAACAACCCGTTATCTGCTCCTATAACTACTCAGCACATTTACATGATTATTTATAAAGAAACAAATTAGTTTACTTATTTAATTCTACAGCTCTTTGATTAGCATAAAGCCGGTTAGTTAATTATTAGAAATTCAATAACCCTTAAATTTTATTAAAGTTTATTTTTTTGTTTCTCTCTCTTATTAAATATTACATTAACTACAAAAAATATTATTTAATTTTTTTCGTATTAAATGTTATTTTTTATCAAATTAAAAAACCGATCATTTTACAAATGTAATTCATAAAGAAAAGATTTTTTAATAAAATAAGAATTTTTTTCAAAACAAATATTAAATTTTTTCAAAAATAACGTTCTTATGAAGCAAAAATAATTAAATTTCAAATTTATAAAAAATAAATTATTAAAAATGACACTTTCTAAAAACAGTTTATTTTGAAACAATTTGTTTAAAACCAACTTTTTTTCAAAAAGCAAAAATAAAATTAAAAATGATATTGTGATTTTATTATTCGTACGTAATATCAATTATATCTTGTATTAAAAGATTATCTTATAATCTATTAATTTTTATTGATAAATGTTTAATATTTTATTTATTCAACTCATGTAATGCACATAGTACTAACCTAATACTAATATAAACATGAAGACATTTAGACATATCTAAATTTTTTATTAATTAGGAACATTAAAACACATAGACAGACAATACATATATTCACATGTAGTGACGGAGCTTGAATCACATATTAAAGTGGCGGTGGTGAAAATAAACTATTTTACCTAGAGAAGGAGGGTTAATCCAATCATATTTATATTAACCAATCAGAAAACACCAAGTAAGCTCCACCGACTAAGTAGACAAAAAGCTTAGCCTACGTAAAAACCTTAAATACTAGTATTAATCCGTGAAAACAGTCAATCAAATCAAGATATGCATATGTAAAAAACTGCTACACTTTAGCCTAGCGGCCAAGTTAGTCCACTTGTTGCAGATGGTAAGCGTTAAACTAATTTTTATAGAAGGTTAAGATCTAACCTAACACTTTTTTCTATACAAAAGGTGAATGATCACTTTTTGATAAAATTTAGCAGGAGTCAAAATGTTAATAACGGGATTTTCCCTTAAAAAACGTATGAGGAAGATTTTAACATTCTCAATGGAAATAAAACAAAAAGTAGTTGGATACTTAGATCCATAAATATTTGACTTTTTTAAAGGCATGTGATACATGAATTGAAAAACAAAATATTGCCTTTGTCATTGCTTTTATATATACGACGCGCGCATTGCATAATAATATTAGATAAAAAAAAGGTTGACCATAACAACTGCACAATCTCTATAAAAAACCGTTGCAATCGTTGTTTCTGTGCACTCATCGTTTCATTCAGATTTCTAATTCTCTATCACATACAAATACATAAAGCTTTCAGTTTAACTAGTCACTATGAACAATGGCTGAAGCTATGGCTACTGAACTCGTCAAAGTCATTGCTTGAAGCTGGCTGATGAAGCCTTCAAGATGTATGTTCGCTCTCAGGAATTGACGGCGAGCTGGAGAATTTGGATAGAGAATTGTCGCGGATCCAAGCTGTGCTTAAAGATGCTTCTGACAAGGAAATAAAGGATGAAGCTGTTAAACAATGGCTGAATGATCTCCAACATTTGGCTTACGACATCGATGATGTACTTGATGATGTGGCTATCGAAGCTATGCATCTTAAGCTGACCCAAGAATCAGGAGAAACCACCAACAAGGTTAGAAAGTTAATCCCAACTTGTTGCACGAGTTTTTCACTAAGTCATAGGTTGCTTGACAAGTTAGATAATATAAACAAGGAGCTACAAGTTCTAGAAAAACGAAAAAGAAATCTAGGTTTGATAAGAAAGATAAAAGGCCAAATAATACTAGTAAAAGAAGCGAAACATCTTTGCCAGAATCTATTGTTGTCGGGCGAGAAGGTGAGAAGAGAAATTAATCAACAAGTTGTTGCAAGATGAGCCATCAAAGGAAAACTTTATTGTTGTATCCATAGTTGGTTTAGGTGGGGTAGGCATGAACACTATAGCTAGAATCTTGTATAACGATACACATGTGAAGGGCCACTTCGAACTCAATGCGTGGGTATGTGTTCCCGATGAGTTTGATATTTTTAGATAAGTGAAACAATCTTTCAATCAATGGGTGGAGGGGACACACGATTTAAAGATATAAATCAGCTTCAAGTTGCTTTTACGGAGCAACTTAAAGACAACCGATTTCTACTGATACTAGATGATGTTTGGAGTGAAAACTACAGTGATTGGGAGAACCTGGTGCGCCAATTTCATTTTGGGGCTCCCGGGAGCAGGTAGTCATTACTACTCGCAAGCAGCAACTGCTTAAAAAGATAGGTTTTAATCATATAGACCATCTCGAGAGTTTGCCACATGAAGATGCTTTATCTTTATTCGCTCTACATGCACTACAAGAATTTGACCCTTCACAACTAGACCTATGGCGACGACACGGTTTCGTCGCTATAGGTCACCCTATCGTGACGACATGTCGTCGCCATAGGGTGATTTGATTTTTGGCTACTGCATAGCTATAGCGACGCCCTTTTGTCGCCTTAGGGTGCAATCTATCGCGACGACACAAAAGTCGTCGCCAATTTAGTCGCTACAGATAATTTTTTTTAATTTTGATTCATTTTAAATAACACGAAATGTTTGTTTTACCTATCGCGACGACATGTCATCGCGATAGGTAAAAAACAATTTTTTTTCCGTCTAAATAAATTGGAGGCAAATAAGCCCGCGTTTTTTGAAATATTTATGGCGACGACATGTCATCGCGATAGGTAAAAACTAATTTTTTTTTCTTTTTTTTCCCTCTAAATAAATTAGAGGGAAATAAGCCCGCCTTTTATGAAACATCTATGGCGACATGTCGTCGCCATAAGGTGTTTAATTTTTTTAAGAATTAAATATTAATATAAATAATAGTTATAATTATTAATATCAGTATTAATAATAATTTATGTACATATCATTGCTATTATTATAAGTTTATTATAATTATAAGTCATAATAATAACATTAACAAATCTTATATACATTATTTATAATTATAATAACTTATATCAGTTAGAATCAAATATATCCGGTTATGATAGTTAGTTTTGATTAAATGTGTTATAGATTAAATCCAATTATCATTATCGATGATAAATTATATACATTGTTGGTACTTTGTGAGAATATTAGTTTATTAACTGTAGTTTAAGTTTATTTCTGCTTAATTTTCAGCAATAAATTTCAAACAATACGAAAGATGTTTGGCTATAATAATAGCATTAATTATATTTGTCATATGTTAGTTATGATCCAATTATTATCATTTGTATTCAGTTATACACTATGATATCATCAATCAAATTCAAAAAGATCAAATATATTCGGTGATGATGATTAGGTTCGATCAAATACATTAAACATTAGCTATGATTGAATTACGATGATCAGTGTTAAATTTACGGGAAATGATGCTTATTAACGGTAAGTTATTTTTATTTATGCTTAACTATCATCAACGAGTGTTAAACAAGACCAAATATTTTAGGTTATCATGATTATCGCCGATTACATATGTCAAGGTTAGCTATGATCCAATTATGATCTATGGTGTTAAATTAAATACAATGTTGGTAATAAGATTGAAAATTATGCTTGTTAATGGTAAATTAAGTTTATTTATACTTCAATATCATCAATCAGTGTAAAAATGTCAAATGTGTTTGGTTTTGATGATTAGGGATGATCAAATACATTAAAGTTAGTTATGATTGAATTACGATGATTAGTGTTAAATTATGTAATTCGATGGTAATTTACAGGAAGTGATGTTTATTAATGGTAAGTTGTTATTATTTACGCTTAACTATCATCAGTGAGTGTTAACTAAATCCAAATAGTTTAGGATATGATGGTTGAGGTCGATTACATTCGTCAAAAGTTAGCTATGATCTAATTATGATCATTTGTGTTAAATTAAACACAATCTTGGTAATTTAAAGGAAATTATCCTTAGTAATGGTACTTAAGTTTGTTTATGCTTAGATATTATCAATGAGTATGAAAAAAGTCAAATATATTGATTATGATATCAGGGTCGATTTCATACGTCAAGTACTAGTTATGATCCAATTATCATCATTGGTGTTAAATTAAATACAATGTTGGTAATGAGATTGAAAATTATGCTTGTTAATGGTAAATTAAGTTTATTTATACTTCAATATCATCAATCAGTGTAAAAATGTCAAATATGTTTGGTTTTGATGATTAGGGACTATCAAATACATTAAAGGTTAGTTATAATTGAATTACGATGACCAGTGTTACATTATGCAATTCATTGGTAATTTACGGGAAATGATGCTTATTAATGGTAAGTTGTTATTATTTACGCTTAACTATCATCAGTGAGTGTTAAATAAATCCAAATAGTTTAGGTTATGATGGTTGGGGTCAATTACATTCGTCAAAAGTTAGCTATGATCTAATTATGATCATTTGTGTTAAATTAAACACAATCTTGGTAATTTAAAGGAAATTATCCTTAGTAATGGTAACTTAAGTTTGTTTATGCTTAGATATCATCAATGAGTATGAAAAAAGTCAAATATGTTCGATTATGATAATTAGAGTCGATTTCATACGTCAAGTGCTAGCTATGATCCAATTATGATCATTGGTGTTGATTACACATATTAATAATAATTTATAGAAAATTAAGCATACTCCTAGTAAATTAAGTTTGTTTATTCTTAATTATCATCAAAGAGTGTCAAAAACCTCAAACATGATCGGTTATGATAATTAAGGTTGATTATATGAGTCAAAGATTAGGTAAGACAAATAAGTATTATTATACATATGGTAATATGTTTATAATAGTAGTAACAATAATCATAATCATAACTATAATGATAGTAATTATTATAAAAATAAAAATAATAATAGTAATAGTAATAACAATAATAATAATAATAATAATTATTATTATTATATTATAATAATAAAAATAGTAACCATCATAATAATAATTATAATAATATAATAATATCTTTAATAACTATATTATTATAAATAATAAAAATATATAAAATATCATAAAACACCCTATGGCGATGACATGTTGTCGCTACAGGTGTTCCGTGTCGTCGCCATAGATATTTCATATGTCGCGTGATTATCCCGCCATTAATTTGGAAAAAAATTTAAAAAAAAATAAAACCCTATGACGTCGCCATAGGGTGCAGTATTTTTTAAATCCGGGATACAACATTATCGCTTTCACTTTCCCAAACCCAAATCCCACCCACCACTAGCCTTTATCTCCAACGAAAATAACCAAAATCCGTCCACCGCCATCATTTCTAACCACCACCACCGTCCCTAGCCACTACCACCACCACTTCCATCACCCCCATTACACCTCCCATCGCACCTTACCAAGAATGAATCATCTTTAGGTTGCACCACCACCACCATTGTTCCTACCACCATGACTACCACTCCTACCACCACCTCCATTCATGTCTCTATAGGTTGTTGTATCATTATCTCACCACCATCATCACCGATAACATCTCATTATTATCATTTTTATTAAGGTTTTAAGGTGTGTATATTGTCTATTTCATTAGTTATTTAAATATTTTGATTTGGTTCTTGTTTAGTAGAATGAAATGATAATATGTTGATATATTTGATTTTTGGTTTGATTTTGTTCTTGTTTTGATTTGGTTAATGATATGCTTTAAGTTATGTATGTATGTATGGACAATATGTGATGAAAGTATTGAAGTTTGATTTGGTTATTAGTTTAATTAATAAACAGGTGATGAAATTGAATATGTGTGCTAGATGATTTTTGTGTTAGAACTTAAAGGTATGTATGTTACATTCTTTTGTTAATTAGTTAAAATATTAAGTTAAATTATGTTTATAGATGATTTATATTGTTAGAATTATATAAATTGTTTGATTTGGTTATTAATTTGAGTTGATAAAATGATATGATGAATTATGTTTTGTAACTTGTTTTAGGATTAATGGTAATTAATTTAAAATTGTTATCTTTTATAGACTTAATGATGACGAAGATGATCATGACGACGAAGATGATCAAGATGAAGAAGGTGATCAACGTTACGTAAATTAGATGTTGTGTGTTTTGTAAAAAAATAAAAATGTTTACGTTGGTTATTTTATTTAAATGCATGTGTATTTAACTTGAATTGTAAAATGATTATCTTTTAGGTATTAGTAATATTAGCTTTCATTTAGTTTATAAATATGTTCACGAAACCTGAAATATTAGGAAAACCTAGTGTGACATCCGTCACCTTAAGGTCCGTCGAACGACATAAAGAAGCATAGAAATATTTTAATTATTCTTCCTCTTCTTCATGAACTCCTGCTTTAAGGAATCATGCCTGCTTTATTTTCCTTGTGCCTGTACTACCTCTAAGAACGTGTGTCAAGCTTAAACCTTTTATAAATTTCATCACCATTACCGCCAAATATATCATTTTAATTTCAACCATTGTCATTAATAAAACCACTTTAGACTATCAAATACCATTAAACACGCTTTCAACCTTAATATAACGAACATTTTAAGATCGTAATCAACCGAAACAAATTTTTGGGGAACTCGAGGGTTAAGTGCAGGGACTAACTTGCCATTTTGCAAACCTGGAATGGGTATAAAACCCCATTCCCAGCCATTTATCCTCATTCTCATCTTCTTCATCTTCAACATCTTCTCCAATTTCTCTCTTGATCTAGCACCTAAAACCGTCACGTTTGTTGCGTTTTCGCTGCCAAATCTTGGGTATCATCGTGTATACACATTCCTAGCAGGTAGATAACCTTGTTCGACCCGTTTTTGGCTTGGTTTTACTGCTGTGTTTTCTAGGGTTTCGGGTGCTCGGGTTCATCCGAGCACATGAGGTCCTGTGGGTGCGTGTGAGGTCTTTCTGCTTGTGTTTCATGCTTGTGTATGTTTGTAGAGTTTTCTGAAAGTCCTTGTTGTGTAAAACCCGTGCTCGGAGCAGGCTGCTCTGCACTTCTGCAGTCGCGAACCTGCAGTTCAGGCGACTGGGTCTGTCATGCGACTGAGTCGTGCGACTGGGTGAGTCGTGCGACTGAGTCATGCGATTGTGTCTTTCGGGCGACTGAATCGTGTGACTAGGGATGTCATGCGACTGAGTTGTGCGATCGAATGAGTGTGTGTGCTATTGAGTCAGGTGACCGACTGAATGTATGTGATTGTGCGTGTTTCGCATGACTGAAGGTCCAATCGCACGAATGAAGGTTCAATCGCACGAAAGTAGCTAATTCGCACGATTGAGGGTTGATTCGTGCGCATGGAGGTTGGGTCCTGTGAATGTGTGTTGTGTGGTACGACTGAAAGCCAGTCATGCGAATGAAGGTTCAATCGCACGAATGAAGCTGATTCATACGATTGAAGATTGATTCGTACGGATGGAGCGTTGAGTCGAGCGTCTGGTCCTGTTGTGTGACTGATGATGTTGAGTGTGATTTTCCCCTTGAACATCTGATGATGATAAGGTAACATCAGTAAAAGTGTCATTGCTTGACCACAAAGATTAAAGTCAACGCTATCAACATGCACATACTATCTCAATTGAAAACAACCTAACATTTTACAATTATCGACAATTCAATTGGAACTCCAAAAACTTAACAAGTGCTATCTTTCATGACCACGAGATCATTTCACGGATGTCATAAGCAATGATGACTACTCGTAGTACTTGGATCTACATAAGATCTGATACGTGTGTCCACTTGTGTGTGTGTGCTACCCATGACCGAATCGATACAACCCGAATCGACCAAACATTACTATACGCTTTATGCACGTCATTAATGCTTAACAATAACTGTCAATAGGTGTTTGACTGTTCATTGCATTCAACTGGTGGAAATCTTGATCATTCATACTTGTCACTTAACATGTGAGTTTCGTGGCCCCTTTTTATGCTTATACTACTTTACAAACATTTACAAACATGGGGGGAAAATATGCTCGCCCGTTTTCTATGATGTACAACATACATACAATTTACATACTTAGAATCAACGTGCTACTGTTTTGTGAGTACTTATCTGATACATGCTTGAGTCTGCTTTGTGGTTCTTTCTTACAACCATTTAATTCCAGTGTGGGAACTGACGGATAGGTATTGGTAGTACTACTGGGTTGACACCCCCACCCTCGTGTTGGTATACTAGTTAGTACCAACAAAAGCCAGGAACGGGCCTTGGGTGAATATATTCCGACAAGATTCTTTGTGTACGTCATTAGGCTTGTTGTAAAGCTCTTGTCATGATATTTTGCTTACTTATAACTGTATGCATGGTATTCTGCAATAACTTTATACAGCATCACTTACACTTTTATTACTTAAACCTGCGAGCTCACCAACAATTTTGTTGACCATTTTGAGCATATCTTTTCAGGTGATCATGCTAGCTGAAGTTCTAGGTGTGCTGCCTTAGTGGAGACCCTAGGAAGCATTTTCGGGCTAAACTTGTCATTTTGAAAACAATTGTTGTATCTGTTCAAACAACATTACACTTTGTAACTTGTTCCCGGGTTGTGGGAATTGCATGCAATGTATACATCTTCGTTATATGATTTATGTATTATGTTTATGCTTATGGCTATGTTGTCGTGAATACTGACTAAACACGACACAAGTCCCCTTGTTGTCGGGTGTCGTCATGACGCGCTTGTCATCATTATTATTATTGCATCTCTATCGCTTACCATGTGTTATGACGATTCCCGTCTCGTTACGCCCCCGTGTTTCCGCTCTTAGCGGGGGGGGGGGGTGACACCTAGAAAATACAAAAACAATTTATAAATTAAACATTAAAAAACCTAAAATATAAAAAACAATTAAAATTTTCATGCTATGGCGACGACGTCGCCATAGGGTTTTTAAAAAAACCTTATTTTTACTTTTATTAAAATAAAAAAAATATTTAGTTGGACCTATGGCGACGACGGCTGAAAAATAAAATTATTTTTAATTTAAAATACAATTTGAAAATTTTTTGCCGACAACTTTGTGGCGACAACATGTCGTCGGGATAGACCTCTACGGCGACAAGGGTTTTGGCGACGACTCAAAAATAAGCTATAGCGACAAGGCTGTGACGAATAGGTCTATGGCGACGACAAACCGAACCTATTGCGACGACAAATGTCGTCGCGATAGTCTTTATTTCTTGTAGTGATGCATTAGGTGTAGATAACTTCGACTCAAACAAAAAACTTCAACCATATGGTGAAGGTATCATGAGAAAGTGTGGTGGCTTGCCTTTGGCTTTAAAGGTAATTGGAAGGTTGTTAAGGACAAAGATAGATGTGGAAGATTGGGATGGAGTGTTAAATAGTGAAATATGAGATCTAGAAAATGGTGATGAAATTGTTTCAGCCCTTAAGCTAAGCTATCATGATCTTTCAACTGATTTAAAACAGTTGTTTGCATACTGCTCCTTGTTCCCTAAGGGTTTTTGATTGACAAAGAAGAGTTGGTATTGTTATGGATGGTAGAAGGGTTTTTGAACCAATCATGTAGAAACAAATCACTAGAACATATGGGCCATGAATATTTTGAGAAATTGCTATCAAGGTCATTTTTTCAACATTCTCGTAATAACGAAACTTTGTTTGTGATGCATGATCTCATGAATGACTTGGCCACATTTGTTGCCAGTGATTATTTATTAAAGTTTGACAAGCATGCAAAGATCGTCAAGGAAGCTTTAGCGAAGCATCGCTACAAGTCATTTACTTGTGATGACCATGTAGGTTACTATAAGTTTGAGGTATTTAAAAGTGCCAAAAGCTTAAGAACATTATTGGCGGTCTATGTCGAGGTTGATCATAGCTAGGGCTACTATTATTTATCTAATAAGATTTTGGTTCACTTACTTCCTGAGTTATCACTTTAAAGGTTCTCACCTTGAGTCATTTCGAGATAAGTGAAGTACCAGATTTAATTGATAGTTTGAAGCATTTACGCTATCTTAATTTATCTCGAACTAAAATCAAAGAGTTACCACATAATATTGGAAATCTTTATAACCTACAAACATTGATTGTTTTTGGTTGTAAAATGTTAATTAAGTTGCCAAAAAGATTCTTAAAGCTTAAATAGTTGCGACACTTTGACATCCGTGATACTCCGCTTTTAGAGAATCTCCCTTGGGGATTGGTGAGTTGAAAAGCATATAAACTCTCACGAAGATCATCATCAATGGAAGGGATGGTTTTGCAATAACCGAGCTTAAAAGATTAAAGGATCTACAAGGGGAAATTTCCATTGAAGGTTGCATAAAGTGCAAAGCCCAATGCATGCACAAGAGGCAAACTTATCTCTAAAAAGGTTACTAAATTAAAGTTGCAGTGGGTTGATAAGTTTGATGGTTCTTGAAGGGGTACATTTGAAATGGAGGTTCTTAATGAGCTGAAGCCAAATAGTGATAAGTTGAAAGAGCTTGAAATCATATCATATGGTGGAACGAAGCTTTCAAATTGGGTTGGGGATCCATCTTTTCATGTGTTGGTTCGTGTGTCCATACTTAGCTATAGAAAATGCACATCTCTACCGCCACTTGGGCAATTTCCTTCACTTAAGACATTGTTTCTTCAAGGTATAATGAGTTAAAGTAATAAGCTTAGAGTTCACCGGGCTGATGTTGTTGCTTTCCCTTCTCTTGAAATTCTACAGTTTGAAGATATGTCAGGTTTGGAGATATGGTCCACCAAAAGCAAGGTTACACAAATAGTGTTTCCATGCCTTCATGAGTGTAAGGCCCCAAATCGGGACGCTTACAGCTGGGTTCTCATCGCACATAAAACGTATAATTACATTTGTATTTCATAAAATCGCAGCTGAAAACTAAAACAATCTTTCATTTCCATGTAAATGCTTTTGCAAATTAATACAACATTCATTACAAAATAGTTTGTTCGCATTACAATGCAAAAACATCAATCAAAAGAATGCCATCCCAAAAGGAGCTAAGTAGCTTCACGGTGCCATCCTCAACAATCATTTCCTACCAACTGGAAAACATATAAAAAGTCAGCGTTGCTGAGTGAGTTCTAGTTTTATTACAAAACATACTTTACTTTCATATAAAACCATTCGTTACTTTTACATGATCACACATCATACGTACGCATAGATAATATTATTATTATCTCTTCATTCATTCATTCGTTCATTATGACTTTACTTGCGCATCGGACATCATCCGTACCAATACCATGTGCTACACCCCGGTTAGTCGTAGCTACCGGGCCGAAGTCAATAAATGAATAGCTAAACGTATGCCACGGTACTAGGAGTAACCATCAGTCTTAGCTACTGGGCCGAAGTCAATAAATGAACAGCTAAACATATGCCACAGTACTAGGGGTGAGCGGTAGAGGTTCTACATTAAGGGTCAATCACAAAGAAGGACCCGTTATCCGATGCGTGCAAGACGTTTCATTTGTTCATTAATGCATGCATTCAACATCGTGTTCCTCTTTCATTATCTTTCACTTTACGTTACATAATACTTCGTTCATTCCTCATAATAAGTAAAGCCATAGGAAAGATATTATACATCATACTAAGGAACATTAACATGCATCAACATCATATCATACAGGGCAACATCATACATACATAACATGCAACATCATCATCTCATCATGCCCAACATGCTTCCTAAGGCCTCAAGCGTCATCCTACAAAGTCTTATGGGAACCTTTACGTCAAAACTTACATCTGCACTTTCCCCCGAAAGTCAGAAGTCGATCTACACCTTCCTCGGGTGCAACAGCCCCATTCGGGCGTATGAACACCCTTCAGTCGCATTGCCTCCATGCGACTAAACATCATGCGAATGAACTAATACGGATGAACACTTATGCGAATGAACATCCCGTCGTGCGAAGGGACAATGCGGATGGACCTCATGCGAAGGGGATTAATACGGATGAGCACTTGTGCGACTGGACCTTCAGTCGCATGACCTCCACGCGACTGGCCTTTCAATCGTGTGAATGGACCTCCAATCGTGCGAATGGACCCCAATCGCACCCTAATTGGCCGTATGGCCTCCATTCGGCCTCCAGTCGGTCGCCTAGCCCTAACTGATGCAGAATGCAGTTCATCCCGACTGTAGCCGAGGGTTTTTGGCCTCCAAACTCATCTAAACCCATTTTAAGCCTAAATCGACCATCCTAAACCTTAGGTATGCATACCACGACGCCATTCAAGCACACACAAGTTCACAATCAAGCCACAAACGCATCATACATACACAAACGGGTCAACATACACACACTCAAAAACCCGATTTTAGATGTTGTTCAGCCCCAAAATCATTTGAAAACAAGTAAAAGAGGGGTTCTAGAACTCACACAAACAAGCACAACGTTAAGGGCTTCGATTTGGCTTGCTTCACGACGATTTTGGCGACCCGAACCGGCACTTTTCCTCTTTTTCTCTTCTTTCTCTCTTCTCCCCTTTCTTTGGCTGATTTGTGAGTGTGGGGGAGAGGGTAAGGGCTGCCCTCTCCCTTATATACTTCCCCCTCACCTGACTTTCTTTCGTTAGCGAGTTTAGTCCCTCGACTTTGGACTTTATTTTCTTTTATTTCTTCACCGGCTTCAAAATAATAAATATTCGGGTGTTACAAGTCCACCCCCTTAAATAGGTTTTGTCCCTGAAACCTGTTATTCGTCGAGCAAACGTGGATAATGCTGTCTCATTTCTTCCTCAGTCTCCCACGTTGACTCGGATCCCTTCCTGTGCTTCCACTGTACACGCACAAGAGGAACCACTTTATTCCTTAGCCTTTTCTCCTTTCAGTCGATGATTGCCACTGGTTGCTCCACATAATTGAGCCTTTCATCTATTTCAATGTCCTCCAGTGGAACAATCATGTCTTGTAAGGCCCCGTTCCCGGGACGCTTACAGCTGGGTTCTCATCGCACATAAAACGTATAATTACATTTGTATTTAATAAATCGCAGCGGAAACTAAAACAAACTTTCATTTCCATGTAAATGCTTTTGCAAGTTAATACAACATTCATTACAAAATAGCTTGTTCGCATTACAATGCAAAAACATTAATCAAAAGAATGTCATCCCAAAAGGGCTGAGTAGTCGCCCGTGCCATCCTCAGCAAACATTACCTGCCAACTGGAAACACATCAAAGTCAGCGTTGCTGAGTGAGTTCTAGTTTTATTACAAAACATACTTTACTTCCATATAAGACCATTCGTTACTTTTACATGATCACACATCGTACGCACACATAGATAATATCATTGTTATCTTCTTCATTCATTCATTCGTTCATTATGACTTTACTTGCGCATCGGACATCATCCGTACCAATACCATGTGCTACACCCCGGTTAGTCTTAGCTACCGAGCCGAAGTCAACAAATGAACAGCTAAACGTATGCCACGGTACTAGGAGTAACCATCAGTCTTAGCTACTGGGCCGAAGTCAACAAATGAACAGCTAAACGTATGCCACAGTACTAGGGGTAAGCGGTAGAGGCACTACACGTTTGCAATCACAAAGAAGGACCCTGTTATCCATGTTTGCAAGACTTCTTTCATTCGTTCATTAATGCATACATTCGTCATCATGTTCCTCTTTCATTATCTTTCACTTTACGTTACATAATACTTCGTTCATTTCTTATAATAGTAAGCCATAGGAAAGATATTACACATCATACTAAAACATATCATACACATTCGTCATCATCATACAGGGCAACATCATACATACGTACAAGCCTAACATGCAACATCATCATCATCATCATGCCCAACATGCTTTCTAAGACCTCAAGCATCATCTTACAAACTCTTATGGGAACCTTTACGTCAAAACTTACATCTGCACTTTCCCCCGAAAGTCAGAAGTCAATCTACACCTTCCTCGGGTGCAACAGACCTATTCGGGCGTATGGACACCCTTCAGTCGCATTGCCTCCATGCGACTGAACATCATGCGAATGAACTAATACGGATGAACACTATGCGAATGAACATCCAGTCGTGCGACTGGACAATGCGGATGGACCTCATGCGACTGACCTTCAGTCGTGCGAATGGACCTTCAGTCGTGCGAATGGACCTCGTCGCGAATGGACCTTAGGCGCATGACCCCCATGCGACTGGCCCTTCAATCGTGCGAATGAACCCCAATCGTGCGAATGGACCCCAATCGCACCCTAATCGGCCTTATGGCCTCCATTCGGCCTCCAGTCGGTCGCCTAGCCCTAACTGATGCAGAATGCAGTTCATCCCGACTGCAGCCGAGGGTTTTCGGCCTCCAAACTCATCTAAACCCATTTCAAGCCTAAATCGACCATCCTAACCTTAGGAATGCATACCATAACATTATTCAAGCACAACCAAGCAAGAAATCAAGCCCCAAACGGGTCCTACACATACATACACGCATACATACGGGTTTTCACCCAAAAACGCAAAAAAGGGTTTTCAGATGTGTTCCAGCCCCAAAATCATTCAAAAACATGTAAAAGAGGGGGTCCTAGAACTCACATAAACGAGCACAACGACAAGAGCTTCGATTCGGCTTGCTTCACGACAATTTTGGCGACCCGAACCGACTCGAACCAACACTTTTCCTCTTTCTCTCTTCTCCTCTCTAAGAACCTGAAATGTGGGTGTGTGTGGGAGAGTGGGCTGCCCTCTCCCTACTAATATCACCACATTTCCCAACTTTTTTTCGTTGGCGAGTTTGGTCCCTCGACTTTTGGACTTTATTTTCTTTTCTTTCTTCACCGGCTTTAAAATAATAAATATTCGGGTGTTACAAGTCCACCCCCCTTAAATAGGTTTCGTCCCCGAAACCTGTTATTCGTCGAACAAACGTGGAATGTTGTCTCATTTCTTCCTCAGTCTCCCACGTTGACTCAGATCCCTTCCTGTGCTTCCACTGTACACGCACAAGAGGAACCACTTTACTTAGCCTCTTTTCTTTACGATCGATGATTGCCACTGGTTGCTCCACATAATTGAGCCTTTCATCTATTTCAATGTCCTCCAGTGGAACAATCATGTCTTCATCAGCTATACACTTTCTCAGATGAGATACATGGAATGTCGGGTGAATCCCACTTAACTCATCTGGCAACTCCAATCTATAGGCCACCTCCCCTACTCGAGCAATGATTCGGAAAGGGCCTATATATCTTGGGCTCAACTTGCCCCGCTTTCTGAATCAAATAATACCCTTCCAAGGTGAGACCTTCAACATCACCCGGTCACCCACCTGGAACTCAATTGGCCTACGTCGCTTATCGGCATACGACTTCTGTCTATCTTTGGCTGCCTTCATGAAGGCTTTAATCTTTTCAAGCTTCTCTGTCGTAGCCTCGATTACCTCGACGCTCCCCAATTCCTTCTGACCAATATCACCCCAACAAATGGGTGTTCTGATCTCCTACCGTATAGCATCTCATATGGTGGCATACCAATATGGCATGATAGCTGTTTGTATGAGAATTCGGCTAACGGTAAGTGGTCATCCCAACTTCCACCAAAATCGATCACACATGCCCGGAGCATGTCTTCCAATGTTTGAATGGTTCTTTCTGACTGACCATCGGTTTGGGGATGATAAGTCGTGCTAATATGTAACCTCGTCCCATAGCATCGTGGAATTTCTTCCAAAATTTAGATGTAAACCGAGTGTCGCGATCAGACACAATAGACACCGGCACACCATGACGAGTTACAATTCCTTGATGAACAGATCAACCAACCTCTCAGATGAATACGTCTGGATCGGTAGAAAATGAGCGCTCTTCGTCAGACGATCAACTATCACCCATATGGCATCATACCCTTTCGGAGTACATGGCAGCTTCGTAATGAAGTCCATGGTGATATGCTCCTACTTCCATTCCGGTATATCCAAAGGTTGGATCTTCCCATACGGCTTTTGATGCTCTCCCTTCACTTGTAAGCAAGTAAGGCACTTACTCACATACTCCACGACGTCACGCTTCTACCCGGCCACCAATAATCTTTCTTCATGTCATGGTACATTTTCATGGCACAGGATGAATGGAGTATCGAGTCTTGTGGGCTCATCCATTATCTTCACCCGTAGATCCCCAAAACGAGGAATCCACACACGACCGAATCGAGTTCTAACACCGAGTGTGTTTTCACCCAATCCCCAACAAGACCTCTCATTCTTTTCGAGTTAAGGTGATCTTCTTTCAATGCCTCATCTTGAAACTCCTTAACTTGCTTCATCACATCAGAGGTCATGATTAATTGATAAGCTTTCACCCGAATCGGTTCGGGCCTTTCCTTTGGCTAAGGGCATCCGCCACCACATTAGCTTTGCCCGGGTGGTAATGGATCTCGCAATCATAATCCTTTATAAGTTCCAACCGTCGTCTCTGCCTCATGTTCAGATCCTTCTGCTCGAAGAAGTACTTCAGACTCTTGTGGTCCGTGAATATGGTGCACTTCGTCCCGTAAAGGTAGTGCCTCCAGATCTTCAACGCAAAGACCACGGCTGCTAGCTCCAAGTCATGAGTGGGAATTAACCTCATGAACTTTCAACTGTCGGGATGCGTAGGCTAT
Organism: Flaveria trinervia; assembly: GCA_025506515.1. NCBI lineage: Eukaryota > Viridiplantae > Streptophyta > Magnoliopsida > Asterales > Asteraceae > Flaveria > Flaveria trinervia. Next base: position 1,634,630 of record CM046454.1, on the reverse strand, counting down.
AACCTTCCCTCTCTGCATTAACACACACCCCAACCCTAAGTAGGAAGCATCAGAATAAACCACCAGATCTTCGCTTCCATCGGGTAATGACAGAACGGAGCTTGAGTCAGTCTTGCCTTCAGCTCTTCGAACGCCTTCTCTTGAGCTTGACCCCATACAAATTTCACATCCTTTCGGGTCAACTTAGTTAGTGGAGAAGCAATCTTAGAGAAGTCTTGGATGAATCTTTTATAGTAGCCCGCCAAGCCCAAGAAACTACGGATCTCATGGCGTCTTTGGTGACCTCATTGTATAACCGCCTCTACCTTCGCCGGGTCAACCATAATCCCGTCAGGATTCACCACATGACCCAAAAAACTGAACTTCGCGCAACCAAAAACGTGCACTTGGAGAATTTAGCATACAATTTCTCCCTTCTCAACGTCTCCAGAACCTCTCGAATGTGACCGGCATGCTCAATCTTGCTCTTCGAATAAATCAGGATATCATCAATAAACACAATCACTGATTTATCCAACATAGGCCCACACACACGATTCATCAGATCCATAAAAGCAGCTGGCGCGTTGGTCAAACCAAAGGACATGACAAGAAACTCATAATGACCATAGCGCGTGCGGAATGCTGTTTTAGGGATATCTTGTTCCTTTACCTTCAACTGATGATAGCCAGACCGAAGATCTATTCTTGAAAACCAACTGGCACCCTGAAGCTAATCGAACAAATCATCTATCCTCGGTAAGGGGTAGCGGTTCTTCACTGTCAACTTGTTCAGTTCGCGGTAGTCAATGCACATCCTCATACTACCATCCTTCTTCTTTACAAATAGGACCGGAGCACCCTAGGAGAGATACTCGGTCTAATGAACCCCTTATCAAGCAGCTCTCGCAACTGCTCCATCAACTCTTTCATCTCGGTTGGAGCCAACCGATATGGTGCCTTGGCAATAGGTTGGGCACCCGGTATCAGATCAATCTGAAATTCAATCTCTCTGTCAGGTGGCACTCCTGATAAGTCTTCTGGGAACACGTCTGGAAAGTGACACACAACCGTACATCGCTAGTTGTGGTGTTGGTGTATCCACATCTTTTACATAGGCCAAGTAAGCACTACATCCACGCCTCATACACTTTCCCGCCACCGCCATTGAGATCACCTTCGGGATCGTAGTAACCCGATCACCATAAACCGTTACCAAACTTCCATCAGGCGCTGTCAACCGAACCATCTTCTTGCGACACACAATGTTCGCCTCGAAGTCCGCCAACCAATCCATCCCAAGAACCAAATCGAAACCACCCAAGGTCATCACAAACGGTCTAACAGGAAACTTATGACCCTCAAGTTCCACATCACAGTTCTCTATCACCTCAGAAATCCTGGTAGACTTACCTATGGCAGTTTCTACATCAAAGGGCGCATCAACACACCACAACTAACATGCAGCTTAGCACAGAACGTAGCAGAAATAAAACTCTTACTGGCACCAGAATCAAATAACACAGAAGCTAAGGTTGGTTCACTAGAAACGTACCAGACACAACGTCAGGGTCGTCCTAGCCCCTCCTGTGTCATGGTGAACGCTTGGCGCTCGCCCTCGGCCCATCACTTCAGTCTTCTTCACCCTGAACCCTCAGTCCTCGACTTCTTACAATCTCTACTCATATGACCAGTCCCCCACAGTTAAAACATTTGCCCGACAGGCAATCCTTCGCCATATGCCCTGTCTTCCCACACTTGAAGCACAAGTTTGACCAAACCTACATTCCCCGCCGTGCTCCTTCCACACTTGCCACACCTTTTCGACCCCGCACTTGATGTGACCACCGGCGTTCATCCACCCGTGCCTTTTTGTTACCATCGGGGCATCACCCCGACCAACCGTTTCCCGTTCCAGTTCCGATCACCACCACCCTTCTTACTTGCTTCAGTCACCACCACCTCCCGCTCGTCATACAGTCTCCCTGCCAAATCAACCGCCGACCTAAACGTGCTTGGCCGGGCGGGAGGCGATCATATGCCGACGAACATCCACCGGTAAACCCTGAATGTACCTCTTGATTTTCTGAGACAGAGGCGTCACCTGATCAAGCACAAGCCGTGCCATTTCATTAAACTTGGTGGTATACTGCTGGTGTTTCATGGTTCCAGCCTCCAACTGCAGAAACTCCCTTTCCAACTTATCCATTTCCCGATGAGGACAAAATCCTCAATCACCAACCTTCTCAGCTTAGGCCATTTCATTTTCCCAATGGCCCTACTACCCTCAGCTTGGATAATGTTGTCCCACCAGCACAGAGCTGAATCCACAAAAGAGTGGGTAGCAAACTTCACCCTTTGGTCCTCTCGGCACTCGCTGATATCGAGAACAGCTTCCATTTCCTCACCCACCGGTGAGCGGCTGCAGCGGTGCCGTTTCCATCAAAAGTAGGGGGCTTGCATCTCATAAAAGCCCCATAATTACATCCTCGTGCCGTCTCCGGCGCAGGCTCTTCTTCTTCCTCTTCATCATCAGATAGAACCGTTTCCGGCTCTGGTTTTCCCGTTCCCCAGAGGATCTGTTTCTTTCTTTTCTTTCCCCTTCTCGTACAGCCTTAATAACTTCAGTCACCACAGACGGTAAGATTGTCTGCATGACTGATGGACTTCTTTCAACAGCCTCTTTTACTGAGGCTCTCAGATTGGCGCTTTCGTCGCCACCCTCCGGATGAAGGGTCTCTGGTTCTTCGTGAACCACCCTCTCAACTCTGGGTCTCCCTCTCTTGGGTCGCGGTCAGCACCATGACCTCCACCCTTAGAGGCTTTCGAAGATCTACCTCGACCATCACACGCACACTGAAAGATTCAAACACCAACAGTCATTCAAGGGAACAGCTCAGTTTATGTCAAGTATAGTAAGTCCCTAATTACAGTGGCCGGTTGTGATTAGCCACTTACTTTACTCTTCATACCCCAAGTATTACCTGTCCTGACTACATCAGTATTTAAACCTACATACAACACATAACCACATACCATGCGCACATAAAACCGGTTAACTTTACGAAAATACCTGATGGCACGCAGCTACTCAGATTGGCATCCCATTCCCTTTCCGTCCTATTCTCAGTTTAAGATTAGGTTTACTTTGAAAATTTACCCATTTCACTTAAACTTTGGCTCTGATATCAACTTGTAAGGCCCCAAATCGGGACGCTTACAACTGGGTTCTCATTGCACATAAAACGTATAATTACATTTGTATTTCATAAAATCACAGCGGAAAACTAAAACAATCTTTCATTTCCATGTAATGCTTTTGCAAAAATACAACATTCATTACAAAATAGTTTGTTCGCATTACAATGCAAAAACATCAATCAAAAGAATGCCATTCCAAAAGGAGCTAAGTAGCTTCACGGTGCCATCCTCAGCAATCATTTCCTACCAACTAGAAAACATATAAAAAGTCAGCGTTGCTGAGTGAGTTCTAGTTTTATTACAAAACATACTTTACTTTCATATAAAACCATTCGTTACTTTTACATGATCACACATCATACGTACACATAGATAATATCATTATTATCTTCTTCATTCATTCATTCGTTCATTATGACTTTACTTGCGCATCGGACATCATCCGTACCAATACCATGTGCTACACCCCGGTTAGTCATAGCTACCAGGCCGAAGTCAATAAATGAACAGCTAAACGTATGCCACGGTACTAGGAGTAACCATCAGTCTTAGCTACTGGGCCGAAGTCAATAATGAACAGCTAAACAATGCCACAGTACTAGGGGTGAGCGGTAGAGGTTCTACATTAAGGGTCAATCACAAAGAAGGACCCGTTATCCGATGCGTGCAAGACGTTTCATTTGTTCATTAATGCATGCATTCAACATCGTGTTCCTCTTTCATTATCTTTCACTTTACGTTACATAATACTTCGTTCATTCCTCATAATAAGTAAAGCCATAGGAAAGATATTATACATCATACTAAGGAACATTAACATGCATCAACATCACATCATACAGGGCAACATCATACATACATAACAAGCAACATCATCATCTCATCATGCCAACATGCTTCCTAAGGCCTCAAGCGTCATCCTACAAACTCTTATGGGAACCTTTACATCAAAACTTACATCTGCACTTTCCCCCGAAAGTCAGAAGTCGATCTACACTTTCCTCGGGTGCAACAGCTCCATTCGGGCGTATGAACACCCTTCAGTCGCGTTGCCTCCATGCGACTAAAGATCATGCGAATGAACTAATACGAATGAACACTTATGCGAATGAACATCCCGTTGTGCGAAGGGACAATGCGGATGGACCTCATGCGAATGGGATTAATACGGATGAGCACTGTGCGACTGGACCTTCAGTGCATGACCTCATGCGAATGGGTTAATACGGATGAGCACTTGTGCGAATGGACCTCCAATGGTGCGAATGGACCCCAATCGCACCCTAATTGGCCGTATGGCCTCCATTCAGCTCCAATCGATCGCCTAGCCCTAACTGATGCAGAATGCAGTTCATCCCGACTGCAGCCGAGGGTTTTCGGCCTCCAAACTCATCTAAACCCATTTTAAGCCTAAATCGACCATCCTAAACCTTAGGGATGCATACCACGAGCCTTTCAAGCACACACAAGTTCACAATCAAGCCACAAACGCATCATACATACACATACACATACACAAACGGGTCAACATACACACACTCAAAACCGATTTCAGATGTTGTCCAGCCCCAAAATCGTTTGAAAAAAGTAAAAGAGGGGTTCTAGAACTCACACAAATGACCACAACGTTAAGGGCTTCGATTGGCTTGCTTCATGACGATTTTGGCGACCCGAACCAACCCGAACCGGCACTTTTCCTCTTTTTCTTTTCTTTCTCTCTTCTCCCCTTTCTTTGGCTGATTTGTGAGTGTGGGGGAGAGGGTAAGGGCTGCCCTCTCCCTTATATACTTCCCCCTCACCCGACTTTCTTTCGTTGGCGAGTTTAGTCCCTCGACTTTGGACTTTATTTTCTTTTATTTCTTCACCGGCTTCAAAATAATAAATATTCGGGTGTTACAATGAGCTTTATATAACAAATTGTCACAAATTAGTTGAAATCTCTCTTAAAAGACTGCCTTCGCTAAGGGTTTTACAAATAAATAAATGTGTTGATGGTGTGTTGAGATGTGTGGTTCATGTAGCTTCATCAATCACAGACTTGGAAATTAAATCTATTTCGGGGCTTACAAATGAGGTATGGAGAGGTATAATTAAGTATCTTTGGTAGTTGCACATGAACGAATTGACGATTGTAAAGATAAGATACCTGTGGGAATCAGAAGCGGAAGCAAGCAAGGTTCTTATGAATTTAAAGGAACTAAGAGTAATTGGATGTGATAATTTGGTAAGTTTAGGAGAGAAAGAGGATGAAAAAATATATTTTTGTGAGCAACCTTCTACCATCTTTTACGCTGTTGGAGATAAGAGATTGTGACAGTATGAAGCGTTGTTGTTGTCCAAATAGCATTAACATTGAGAGCCTAAGGGTGAGTTGTTGTATCTCACTTACACGTGTCTTATTCCCAGCAACAACAACAAGAGGAGGAGGAGAAAACCTCAAGGCACTTGATATATATCGTTGTGACAAGCTAATGGAAAACATAAACAACACAAGCATGTCAATGCTTGAATACATGAATATTTATGGTTGGAGAAATCTAAAATCAATAACTCAGTTGAGTAACTTCATTTACATCACTCAGCTGAGTATAAAACATTGTCCAAATATCAAGTCATTTCCTGACCTTCAGCTATCAACCTCATCCTTTTATCGGCACAATATTGTGAAAGTCTGGAGTCTTTTCCTAGTTATCGAAACTCACCTTTCTAAACAAATTAGTAATAACAAATTGTCCAAGTATGGATGATTCCTTCCTAGTGGGCTCTGGCCTCTGAAATTGGTTACCCTTGTACTAGGGGTGTTAATAAATCCCATCTCAAAGTGGGGCGCCCATAACTTTCCAACTTAAAGACTCAAACTTTGTAATTAAAAATTAAAACTTTGAAGGGATTACTAAGCAAAAATGCATAAAGCAAGAAACTTTAAAACTAATTAACTTAAATATTAAAAGACAATTACTTTCGGGTTTCTAATTCTTCAAGATCAACAATTGGTAATTCTAAATTATGGTTTGTAAGGAACAATACTTAAAGATCTCAACTTTTGATTAAAGTGATAACAAAGGAACAATCTTTTAATACTCGTTCATTCATAATGTTACCAGTTCACTTATATCACGTTGCCTACTTTTCATAATGAGTTCACAATGCAAGGAAACCGAAAAACTTATAATCAAACAAACAACTTTATTGATAAGTAACTTCTTTAAATTAATCAAAACATAATGTAATATTCAATAGATCAATGTTTAATACAAAAACCTAATCAATCATACCAATCGTCTCACTTTACAAGAATCGTACTCCCGAAAGCAATCAAAAGAACCTAGCCACTCATCATCTTCGTTAAATATTAATCTTGATTTGATGATGATCAATGATGATAGGGATGATATGAAAGAGCTTGGAAGCACCTAAAATCTTTTTGAAATCACCTAAATTCGACTGGGAAAAGTTTTCCTTCAAATTAGAGTTGTTGATCTTTTAATATCTTAAAATCCCATGAAAATAAGGATTTCTTAGGCCACCAGCGTATGATACGCCGACCCTCGGCATATCATACGCCCAACTCACTAGAATTTTTGGCCAATACGTCCCTAGATAAGCCTATCAATACGCCAGGCCCCGATGAAATTTTGATTTTCACATGTAACTTTTAACGAGCTTTTTGTTGATAGGTAGTGAGCCCCGTAACTCTTTTCCTAGCCCAAGTTATGCCCATTCTAAGTTACCATGGCCTTGAACTTTCAATTTTCGTATTTCTTCACTTCTCGGGCTCCGATTTCCATCCCGCTTCTTCTTTAATCTTCATGTTTCACCAAACTTAGTCTCGGTTTCCTGTTTTTTCATCTTTTCATCAATATAAGCTTCCTTTAACTCCAATCACCTATAATCCAAAACACAAACAACTTGAACTTGTTCCACCATAATGATGATGTAAAATCAAACATTTAGATCAATTTAAAACCAAATTATTGACACATGATCATACCCCCACACTTAACCTTTTGTTTGTCCTCAAACAAATTTATTTTCACACTTCTCCCTAATTAAGCACACATGCCACTTATCACTACCTTGAACAAGTACGATCCCAATAAATGCTTAGTTTCTAACTTCATGAGGCAATGCTCATAACCTAATCATTCAACCATCTGCATTTGAAAATTTTTCATCAAACATTCATACATTCACATTCCTCACATTAACACTCCTCTCGGTTTATTTTGTGGGCTAGTGATGAAATATACTAGTGTTTATAGAGCTCTCAACCCACAAATGCACATACTAATCATAAGCTCGTATATTAATCAAATCGTCATCAATTGACACAACATAATACAAAAATCAAGAGGTATTTATTGGGTGGTAATGTTAGGCTAGGGTTTAAGGTGGTTTGAAAGGGATTTTTGAGTGGCTAACGGAGAATAAAATCCAACTTAAACATAATAGACGTCTTATTTGTCAATGTAACTCTTCTAATTGCACTACTTGTAACAATCTCTCATACTATTTTTGTTGCTGCATATTTTGGTCAACTCTTTTTTTCTTTCTCTCTCCCTCTTTTTTTTGTAAAGCAAATAAGCTTACTAATATTGAACTGCTATTGATATGACTATTCTAAATATGTCATGGATTGGACTTCATCCCCTAAGATTTCATAAAAAGGCTAAGGCTTTTAGGTTTATTGTTTTGGCTTTGAAACGACAAGTTGGGGCTCAACATGGTATTTACAGGGAGATTTTATTGGTATGGAATTGAAAAGAAGGGTTTAAACATATAGCTTAATCCTAATGCTTCTATCATATTTATGCACACATTGATCTATGATCTTGATATGTATTAATTACACGAGTTCTAACTCGGATGCACACCGTGGATTCCCTCTTTTAGACAACGAATAAAAGTGACTCATAACATACTATGAGTTTCTCAATTAGGCTCAACTCACATAGAAATGGTGGAAAGAGGTAATAAATATGAAGCATGTATGTTATCTACAATCGACTTGTTACACCAACTAGGACTTTCACCTACTTTTATATGATTTCATGATTAGGATGCATTACTCAATTATTGAAACAAACATACAGAGATCCATAAGTGCACAAACAGTAACAATTAACCATGTATGAAAAATTTTGAGTTTCATGTACACTTAAGTTTACTGAAGAAGTTAATTTCCACATTTTTTAAAAAGGTTCAAAATTTTCAAAATTTTTGTTGTTTCATTTCAGTTCTTCCAATGCTTTCCCCTATCCCCACACTTGAGATACATTGTCCCTGATGTATCATTTTACAATATGAATAAACATAATAATGATTAATAAACAAGATAAGGAAGGATTACATAGACCTTATCATTAGTGAGAGCTTATGGTAAGGGACTTGCGCCTCCCCACACTTGAGTGCTTGCATCTTGTGCATGATTGGACTAGCTAAAAAATCGAAGGACACAAAAACTAATAAAAGAAGTAAAAATCACTTTCGTAGGAATCACGGTTGCATTTAGCATATGCAACAAGCCTTTGAACCCCTCCGTAGACCCAAGTGGACGAGTTGTAGTCTCGTGAGGGTTTCTAGTGAACACACCCACAAACTTCTTGGGTTGCCTCCTGTAAGCGCTAAGTTTTAGGTCTTCAACCAGACCTTACCTAAGACCACTTATGGTGGTCGTATTGAACATTTTCCTACCACATTACCAACAAATGCTCGATAGTAGACATCCCAAATCTCTATTTTCTTTTTCATGGTCTCCATGCCTCTGAATCAATGGTTGACATTTTAAATCCACGTTCTCCCATCGAGTTTTCAATGTATCCATAGTAGTTGAGATGTCGGGTCCAAACCTTTTTTACTGTCCTTGGCATGTCTATAGAATCGTTATGGGCTATCCTCTTAATAAGTTGTCCGATGACCTCTAAACTCACATTTATCTTCTTCGAACATGTGCCATTATCCCCCGCTTTGTCAAATTGCATAATAAATTTTGAAGGACTATTAGAATCACATGGCAATATCTTAGTCTCTTGTTTCTTAGTAGGAATTATGTCATCCATTAGGTTTAAACATTCAACTTTTTGCTCTGGAAGACCTAAGCCTTTTTATCCACTTCATCATCACAAGCATCAACCATCACTTGTTCTACACATGATTCTTCAACAACTGAAGGAATTGTATGGTATTAATCTCCATGATCTCATCCTCGACTTTAAAAGATGGTGAGATTATTTCTTCTAATTCTATTTTCAACAGTAACGCATCGCACTTGATAGTTAAGTAGTTAAATCGTTGTTTATCTGAAAGATGATGTTGTGTAAGGGTAAGAAAGATTGTGCCACACTCCAACCTTGACGGTGGAAACGTCAAGATGTGAGGGTTAAGATTGTTCATAACCACATAACCCTATATTTAAATGTAAATATTAAATTTATAAGTTTCAAGGATATTACAATCATAAGTCTCAAAACATGAAATAATCCCCAAAATAAGCAAAACAAAACATAGTTATTTTATTCAATTATCTAGGTCCAAATCCTAGTTTATTGCAAGTTTCAAAAGACCACTTTAAACTTGAGGGTTACCTGAAACATGATAAAAATAAAAGGTCAACTAAAAATAGTTGGTGAGTTTCCAAGATTTTCATACATAATATGATAAGGTTACAAGTAGCATTTAATGTCATAGGTTATAAGTTAGTAAGGTTATAAAACACATATCGTTACAACCAAACCTCGACTTGATTACAAGTATATAAGATTGGCTAAGTGTATTTGGTTCCCATGATGAACAAGCATACGTCATCAGGAGCCGGCAATACCTCGTCTTTAGCACCAAATAGGCTTGCCAGGCCCAAAGATCTAAGACATCTCCAGGCTAGCAATAGTTAATGATTGCAAACAAAAATATGTATCTCATATAAACACTTACAACACACAAATAACGATGACAAAAATATGAATTGCAAGTGCTTTACAAGTCTAAACGTTTACAAGTGCGTTATGTATAAGTAATCATGTTTCACTCCAAATTAGTGTGAAAAAGATAAAAAGTGGGCAAGGAAACTCACTTGATCAATAAGTATGCAATGAAGATTAATAGAGATAATAATAAACGTCGTTCCAAGTTGTATCGTCATAAGGCACCTAAATATATATATATATATATATATATATATATATATATTATATATATATATATATATATATATATATATTACAAGATTTAGGTTAATAATAAGGTTTAACGATTAAACGCGAACTAGGGTTTCAATAAGGATTGGGTATTTAGGGGTTTTTTTAAAATAAAATTAGTGAACTCTTTTTTTATATTTTGTTCAAAAGAAGTACAATTTATAAAATTTTAAAGGAATTAAATCCTTTGTAAATAACTTGCTTTTAATTATAAAATATGTTTGAATACTATAATTACCATGATTAATCTATAATCAAAGAGAACATAAGATCCAATAATAATTTAGTAATTTAAATTGTTATATAATTATATATATATATATAATATATATATATATATATATATATATTATATATTTGTTTATTTATTTATTTAGTCATAACATTTGTAAATAACTTTTATAATAAAATGCTAAAATGTTTTACAAGAATTAATTTACAAAAAATATTAGATGATTTTAAAAAAAATATTTGAAGTTCGTAAAAATCATTTTTATATTTATTAAAAATTTTCCTGTAATCAAATTAAGGCTAAAAAGCCCTTTAAAAAATATGAGGTTGCCCGGGTTCAAACCCGGGACCTCTTGGTGGAGAAGGGAGTAACTTATCCGGTGAACCAGGGCTTTAGACTTGGTATATCCCGGTTCTCAATTCTTTTAAACGAAGTTAATGAATCGCCCCCAAATCCCCAAGAACCCTAGAACGAAATCTGTCAAATTGATGTAACAATCGATGTTGTAAAACAAATTAACCATGGGGCTTTTGTTCCCCATACCTAAACGAACCTAAGTCTATGGTTATCTTACTTGATTTTGGTCAAGAACGATGAGGCAGATGATGCAACAGTCGCGACCCGCACTTGAATTGGTTTGATATGAAAATGGTGATGATATCCAAATTACTTTTGTGTGAAGCTTCGGAGGATGTTGTAGACTAGAAGCCCCTTATCAATTGAAGGTTAGAACGCTTGAATGATGTTGAACTCCTTAGTTGCAGGTCGCGGTGATAGAGAGAATCAAACAAGGTATTAGAGAGTATTTCGGATGAAATTAAGATTTGTAACAGTTTAGGTGTAGTTAGATGATCGTTTAAGTTCACTCAATTGGATTATTGTAAGGCCCCGTTCCCGGAAACCTCACAGTGGTCAATCACAGCAATTAAAACATTAAACATTATAATTATACAACCTTAAGCAGTGGAAATAATCTATTAAAAACCATTCATTTCACTTAAACTACTATTGTTGAGCAATACATCATCGTTTTATTGATTACAAAAGAATTGTTTTACTGCATTACAAAACAACAGCAACACAAAATACGAATGGAAGTCAGTCTTTCCCTGCCGAGTAGCCTCACCCTCGTGCCATCCTCAGCAATAATTACATGCCAATTGAAAATGTATAAAAGTCAGTATTGCTGAGTGAGCTCTAGTTTTAAAAGTAATAAAATACTTTCTACATGTTGTATATGAAAATACACTTTCTGTAAAATACAACTCTTTACTGTATATGCGAGCACACATTAACTATATGAACAAATACTGTTTGTTCTCTTTACTGTATGCCTTGTATGTTCTGTGTTCTTTTATCTTTATTTTTCACTGTCTGTATGGACCAATGAGCAATACCCCAACTGTATGCGCAATGGAAAACGGTTATGGGCCATCTATATCCCTCGAAAGGGTCAACTATATCCCTCGAAAGGGTCAACTATATCCCTCGAAAGGGTCAACTGTATCCCTCGAAAGGGTGTTGTCTACTTTATACAAGGCCGACCCAATCACCCAGGGTACGCTACAGAGGTTCTGCCAATCTCCAAGACTGGCCCTGTGTACATATTATTATAAGTAATAATCATAATAGCAATAACAATATTAAGGAACAATCATAACCATGCATGAAACATCATCACAAATAAGCCTCAGTCAACTCTCGGTCAAAACCCTAAAAGCACTTACTCCCAGAAAATCTGTAATAAATTCTAAGTGTTAGGCGCATAGACACTATTTGAGCGAATGAGCCCTTTTGGGTGTTTCATCACTATGTAGCCGCATCAGCCAACACAACCATTTTGACACTTAGGTGCTTGAACTATTCAGGCGTATAGGCACTATTTGGGCGTATGAACACTTAGGCGCATGGGTTATTCGGACGCATGGACACTTAGGCGCATGAGCCACTTTGGCGCATGGGCCACTATTCAGGCACATGGGTTTCACTTAAATCTTTCTAAGGCAATTTCAGGCGCACGAGCCTTATCTAGGCGCATGAACCTTCTGTGTAACAGGTTTCTCGTAAGTTTTCAAACCCAATCATCCAACCAATCTGTTCTAAGCTTAACATGACTATTATAAACATGAATAACCTATAAGCATTCAAGAATCATCATCCAAACATGCATAATACATACGGTTAAAACATACATAAACTTTGTAAAACCATTTTAATACATTTTCAGCCCCAAAGATGTTCAAAACAAATAGAAACTAGGGTCTAGAACTCACCTGGTACAACTTGGGTGTTTCTTCCTTCTAACCCTTTTGCAACTAAGTTCAAACACCTAAAAACACCACCAAACACACACACCCGAGCACATACACAAACACATAAGCACATAAACATATAACCGGGATAAAACCCGTCATAAACACTTAAAACCATAAATTCTTACCTTGAATTCAACTTCTCTTCTTCCTTTTTTCTTCAGCCGAGAGCTCTCTCTCTGTCTCTCTAAAACCGAAGAAAATGGTGATGTGAAGGGAGGGTGGGCGGCCATGCCCACCTTTACACCAACTTTTCAAAGATTTGTCCTTTTGGACACTTTTAGTCCCTCCACTTGGACTTTATTTCTTTTTTTCTTTTTATTCTTCATTTCTTGTCTTTTTAAATAACCGGGTGTTACAAGTCCACCCCCCTTATATAGGTTTTGTCCCCGAAACATGTTATTCCTCAAACAGACGAGGATAATGCTGCCTCATTTCCTCCTCAGTTTCCCATGTAGATTCAGATCCCTTCCTGTGCTTCCACTGTACACGCACAAGAGGAACCACTTTATTTCTCAGCCTTTTCTCTTTACCATCGATGATTGTCACTGGTTGCTCCACATAATTGAGCCTTTCGTCTACCTCGATATCCTCCGGTGGAACAATCATGTTTTCATCAGGTAAGCATTTTCTCAGATGAGATACATGGAATATCAGGTGAATTCCACTTAACTCATCTGGTAACTCCAGTCTATAGGCCACCTCTCCTACTCAAGCAATGATTCGGAAAGGTCCTATGTATCTTGGGCTTAGCTTACCTCGTTTCCTGAATCAGATAATACCCTTCCAAGATGAGACCTTCAACATAACCCGGTCACCCACCTGGAACTCAATCAGTCTGCGTCGTTTATCGGCATACGACTTCTGTCTATCTTTGGCTGCCTTCATAAAGGCCTTAATCTTTTCTAGCTTCTCGGTTGTAGCCTCGATCACCTCGACACCTCCCAATTCTTTCTGCCTAATGTCTCCCCAACATACGGGCGTTCTACACCTTCTACCGTACAACATCTCGTATGGTGGCATGCCAATGCTGGCATGATAACTATTGTTGTACGAGAATTCCGCTAGCGGTAAGTGGTCACCCCAACTTCCTCCAAAATCAATCACACATGACTGACCATACGGCGTTCTACACCTTCTACCGTACAACATCTCTAATATGTAACCTCGTCCCCATGGCATCGTGGAATTTCTTCCAGAATTTAGAGGTAAACCGGGTGTCACGATCAGACACAATAGACACCGGCACACCATGACAAGTTACAATCTCCTTGATGAACAGGCCTGCCAACCTCTAGGATGAATACGTCTCACGGATCGGTAGGAAGTGAGCACTTTTCGTCAGACGGTCGACAATCACCCATATGGCATCGTACCCTTTCGGAGTACGTGGCAAATTTGTAATGAAATCCATGGTGATCTGCTCCCACTTCCATTCCGGTATATCCAAAGGTTGGATCTTCCCATACGGCTTTTGATGCTCGGCCTTCACTCGCAGACAAGTAAGGCACTTACTCACATACTCCACCACATCGCGCTTCATACCCGGCCACCAATAATCTTTCTTCATATCTTGATACATCTTTGTGGCACCAGGATGAATGGAGTATCGAGTCTTATGAGCTTCATCCATAATCCTCACACGTAGATCCCCGAAACGAGGAATCCACACCCGTCCAAATCGAGTTTTAACACCAAGCGTGTTTTCACCCAAATGCCCAACCAGACCTCTCATCCTTTCAGAGTTAAGATGATCTTCTTTCAGTGCCTTATCTTGAAACTCTTTGACTTGCTTCATTACATTAGATGTCATGATCAATTGGTATGCTTTCACCCGAATCAGCTCGGGCCTCTCCTTTCGGCTAAGGGCATCAACCACCACGTTGGCTTTGCCCGGATTGTAATAGATCTCACAACCATAATCCTTTATAAGCTTCAACCATCGTCTCTGCCTCATGTTCAGATCCTTCTGCTCGAAGAAGTACTTCAAGCTCTTGTGGTTAGTGAAAATGGTGCACTTTGTCCCGTACAGATAGTGCCTCCAAATCTTTAGTGCAAAGACCACCGCTGCTAACTCCAGGTCATGAGTAGGATAATTGAACTCATGCACCTTTAGTTTTTGGGATGCGTAGGCTATCACCTTACCTCGCTGCATCAACACGCAACCCAACCCCGAGTAGGAACCATCTGAATAGACCACCAAATCCTCACTTCCTTCGGGTAATGACAAGACAGGGGCTTGGGTCAGTCTTGCCTTTAACTCCTCAAAAGCCCTTTCTTGCTCTTGACCCCACGTGAACTTTACATCCTTACGGGTCAACTTAGTCAACGGGGAGGCTATCTTGGAGAAGTCCTGAATGAACCTTCGGTAATATCCCGCCAACCCCAAGAAACTACAAATCTCGGATGGCGTCGTTGGAGACTTCCATTGCATCACGGCCTCCACCTTAGCCGGGTCCACCATGATTCCCTCAAGATTCACCACATGACCTAAGAATTGGACTTCGTGCAACCAGAATGCTCACTTGGAGAATTTAGCATGCAACTTCTCCCTTCTTAAGGTCTCCAACACCTCCAGAATATGACCGCATGCTCTTCTTTGCTCTTCGAGTAGATCAGAATATCATCAATAAACACAATTACTGATCTATCCAACATTGGCCGACACACTCGGTTCATCAAATCCATAAAAGCAGTTGGCGCATTGGTCAAACCAAACAACATAACGAGGAACTCATAGTGACCATAGCGCGTGCGAAAAGCTGTTTAAGGGATATCCTGCTCCTTCACCTTCAGCTGATGGTAACCAGATCGAAGATCTATTCTTGAAAACCAAATGGCACCCTAAAGCTGATCGAACAAATCATCAATCCTCGTTAAGGGGTATCGGTTCTTCACTATCAGCTTGTTAAGCTCATGGTAGTCGATGCACATCCTCATGCTACCGTCTTTCTTCTTCACAAATAAGACTGGAGCTCCCCAAGGAGAGATACTCGGTCTAATGAACCCCTTGTCAAGTAGCTCTTGCAACTGCTCCATCAGCTCTTTCATTTCTGTCGGAGCTAACCGATACGGTGCTTTGGCAACGGGTTGAGCACCGGGTATCAAATCAATTTGGAACTCAATCTCGCGATCCGATGGCACGCCGGGTAAGTCTTCCGGGAATACATCCTGAAAGTCACACACCACTGGTACCTCGGATAATTGCAGTACCGACGCATCCACATCTTTTACGTATGCCAAGTAGGCACTACATCCACATCTCATGCACTTCCTCGCCACCGCCATCGAAATCATCTTCGGGATCGTAGTAACGCGATCTCCATAAATTGTAACTAAACTCCCATCAGACGCAACCAATCGAATCATCTTCTTATGACATACGATGTTTGCTTCATAGGTTGCTAACCAGTCCATCCCTAGTACTACATCAAATCCACCTAGGGGTATCACGTGCAACCTAGTAGCAAACCTATGACCTTCCAGTTCTATGGCACAGTCCTCTATCACATCAGTAATTCTAGTAGACTTACCAATAGCAGTTTCTACATCGAATGGTTCACTAATCTTTCTACTACTAGCAGACAACTTAGCACAGAAAGTAGTGGAAATAAAACTCCTGCTAGCACCGGAATCAAACAATACAGAGGCATAAATTTGGTTTACTAGAAACATACCTGACACAACATCGGGATCAGCTCTGGCTTCCTCCCGGGTCATAGTATAAGCTCTAGCACTTGCCCTCTGCCCTCCTTCCTCCGGCTTCTTCTTCTCCACTCCAGAGCTCTCCGCCCTCGGCTTCTTACAATCTCTAGCGATGTGGCCAGGCTGACCACACCTGAAGCATACGTTCATCCCCATCCTGCACTCACCAGTATGCTCCCTTCCATATTTGCCACACTTCTTCCACCCTGCACTACCTGTGACCACACGTCGGTCACCTACCTTCGCCACCTTATTGTTTGGAGCGGCTCCACCACGTTCAAACCGTTTCCCATTCTAGTTCCGGTCTCCACTGTCACACCCCAACCTTGACGGGGAAACGTCGAGATGTGAGGGTTAAGATTGTTCACAGCCACATAACGCTATATTAAAATGTAAATATTATTATCATAAGTCTTGAAATGAAATACAATCATAAGTCTCAAACAAGTAATAAGTTCAAACATAACATAACATAATGTAAACTTTTTATTTCATTAACTAGGTCCAAGTCCTAGATTATTGCATGCTTCAAAAGGATCACTTTAAACTTGAGGTTGACCTGAAACATGAAAAAATAAGAGTCAACTAAAATAGTTGGTGAGTTTCCAAGGTTTTTATACATAATACGAAAAAGGTTACAAGTAGCAATTAATGTCATAGGTCATAAGCAAGTAAGGTTATAGAACACATATCGTTACAACCAAACCTCGACTTGATTACAAGTATAAAAGATTGGCTAAGTGTATTTGGTTCCCATGATGAACAAGCATACGTCATCAGGAGTCAGCAATACCTCGACTTTAGCACCAAATAGGCTTGTCAGGCCCAAAGATCTAAGACGTCGCCAGGCTAGCAATAGTTAATGATTGTAAACAAACTATGTATCTCATATAATCACTTACCATACACAAATAACCATGGCAAAATAATAAGTTGAATTGCATGTGATTTACAAGTCTCAAATGTGTATAAGTGTATCATGTATAAGCTATCATGTTTCACCCCAAATTAGTGTGAAAATATGAAAAAGGGGCAAGGAAACTCACATGTCAAATAAGTATATATCAGATGATTAATAAGAAATAGTAATCGTCGTTCCAACGTAAAGTCTTCACAATACACCTAAGTATATAGATATTACAAGATTTAAGCTTAAACATAATGGGTTAACTAATTAATGAGTACTAGGGTTAAGTGGATTTTGAGGTTTGTTAAATATATATATTTAACAAATGACAATCATTTATATTTTCAAAAAATATATATATTTATATTTTATACAAAATATGTAAAAGAAGAAATAATTATAATATTTTGAAAGTTTCATAAAGTTTGAATAGATTTTTATAGCAAAAAAAATTAAGTACTATTAAACAATATTAAATTAAAAGAAGACGTTTTGAAACAATAATAATTTATTAATTATTATTTGTAATTATTCACGAACAAATCTTTGTTAAAATGTTTTATTAACAAAATAAATTTATTTAAACTAAAAACTAAAAAAATACATAAAATATATTTGGTGGTTTTTTAAAATATTTAAAGTTCATATAACTAATTTTTAAATATATTAAAATTTTTCCATAATTCAATTAGGGCTAAAAATCTTTTAAAAAGAAATACATGAGGGTGCCCGGGTTCGAACCCGGGACCTCATGTTGAGAATGCAAAGTCTTAACCAATGAACCAAGGCCTCAGCCGCGGTTCATATTGGTTTCTAATTATTATAACCCATTTAAAGAAAGTTTCCCCAAATCTCTAAGAACCCTAGAATCGTTTGATTCCAAATCGATCCTCAATTCGATTATGAACATGAAATTAACCTTGGGGCTTTTAATCCCCAAGTAAAACCGAGTGTGTAGGTGAAATCAATTACCCGAATTCAAAGTGTTTAGACGAGATTGAGTGATGAACAAGTCGCGGCCTATGCACAACCTTGATGGATGCTCAAACGATGTTGATAAACAAATTCGTTGTAAAGAAAGCTTCCACAAGAGAGTTTGATCGAAAACCCTTAATCAATTGTAGTTCCAATCGTGCAGAGGGTTGTGTTCGTCTCGTGTGCAGGTCGCGATGAGTATGCCGATTGTATTCGATTGTTTGGACTTGTTTCAGGTGCAATTGAACGTTGTAACCGATTAGAGATAGATAAGAGATGGTTCCTGTTAAATTAATTCGATTATTATTGTGATTTAATGCTTAAACAGGTACGAACTTAAGGCTTCGGTTACTTCGAATGAGAAGGCTTTTGTAACCGGTTTTAATCACGATCCAGGTGGTTGATTGAGTTTGATTCGAGTCTAGGAACGTTTGGCATGGTTTTTGGGGTTTCAAATCGAAGAAAAACGACGGTTTTAGGACCACCGGACTCGGGCCAGAGGGTGGCCGGAGTTGTGGCCGGAAAAACGTGGGGATAGGGGAAAAGGGGTTTGGATTTTCATTAATTACACCTTTGGTCCCCAAGGTTTGTAGTTTTACATTTTATGTACACACCTTGTTTTTAAGGTTTATAAAATAACAAAACAACCCCTAAATTCTTAATTGAGTTTATGTTTTAAACATGGTTAAGTTTTAATAACCGTTATAACTTATAAGTAACCTTATTAAAAGTGATCTTATTATTACTAATACTATTATTCGTTATTATTACTTATTATTATTGTTACTTTTATTAATATTAACATTATTATTATTTAATATTTATATTTTTAACTTAATGACAATATGAATAAGCACAAACAACACATGAGTTTCAAAATTGACAATAATAACCCTTGTAAGAGTAAACGAAGTTAACTTTTAGTTAACAGAAAATACGAGATGTTACAGTCTCCCCAACTTAAAAGAATTTCGTCCCGAAATTAAAAGAAATGAAACTATATAAATAAGAATGGGTATCTCTTCTTCATGTGCTCCTCACGTTCCCAAGTAAATTCAGCGCCACGTTTATTTTCCCAACGAACCTTGACGATTGGGGTTGTCGTGGTTCTAGTCTTCTTTATTATACGATCCATGATTTCAACAGGTTTCTCAACGATATGCAATGACTCGTCGATCTGAATGTCTTCCAGCGGAACATACAGACTTTCATCGGCCAACACTTTCTCAAATTTGAGACGTGGAACATAGGATGAATTCCACTAAGGTCGGAAGGTAACTCTAGTTTATAAGCCACTTTCCCAATCCTTTTCAGGATTTTGAAAGGTCCTACAAACCTGGAGCCAGTTTGCCCTTCTTTCCAAAGCGAAGCACACCTTTCCACGGTGAAACCTTGAGAAGAACCATCTCCCCAACTTGGAATTCCAATGGCTTACGTCGCTTGTCAGCATAGCTCTTTTGACGACTTCTCGCCACTTCAAGGTTCTTGCGAATAATAGAAACTTTATCGGTCGTCTCTTGTATAAGTTCAGGACCAGTGATGAAGTTTTCACCAATGTCGGTCCAACAGATTGGTGAACGACATTTTCGATCATAAAGTGCTTCAAACGGTGCCATCTTGATACTCGAGTGGTAACTATTGTTATATGAAAATTCCGTGAGCGGTAGATGCGTATCCCAATCGCCACCAAAGTCAAGAACACATAGACGTAGCAAATCCTCCAAGGTTTGGATCGTTCGCTCAGTTTGACCATCAGTTTGGGGATGGTAAGCCGTGCTTAGATCTAATTGTGTACCCAAGAGTTCTTGCATAGACGACCAAAAATGTGAAGTGAAACGAGCATCTCGGTCGGATATAATGTGCAGAGGTACCCCATGACGACTTACAATCTCATCAACATATATACGAGCTAACTTTGATGTCTTGTAAGTGTCACGTATGGGTATAAAATGTGCTGACTTGGTCAATCGGTCAACGATCACCCATATGCTATCATGTCCTCGAGAGGTTCGGGGTAGCTTTGTTATGAAGTCCATGGATATGTGTTCCCAATTCCACATAGGAATCTCGGGTTGCTCAAGTAATCCACTTGGACGTTGATGTTCGGCTTTAACCTTCGTACATGTGAGGCACTTAGCTACATAAGTCGCTATGTCTTTCTTCATTCCAGGCCACCAATATTGACCACGTAGGTCCATGTACATCTTATCGGAACCAGGATGAATAGAATAACGAGTTTGATGAGCTTCGTTCATAATAAAGGTACGAATGTTATCGCGATTTGGAATCCAAATGCGATTGGCGAAGTACATCAACCCATTGGGTTTCGTTTCCAATTGGGTTAGAAGATTATGCTCCAATTCATCCTTCATTCTTCCTTCTCGTTGAACCATTTGTTGAGCCTCCAGGATGCTAGACTCGATGTCACTATCTATTCTCAGGTTTTGTAGTAGTACAATGGTCTCGTTGACATCTAGTCGGATCTCAGTATCGAACTCACCCAAAGTGTCAAACCATTGACGTCAATCGCGAATTTCTTTGAATGAGATCATCTTGTTGTGAATCTTTCGGCTTAGTGCATCGGCTACAACGTTTGCTTTACCAGGATGGTAACGAATGTCACAATCATAGTCACTAATCAACTCCACCCAACGACGTTGTCTCATGTTGAGATCTTTTTGATTGAAAACGTGTTGAAGGCTTTTGTGATCGGTGTAGACTATACATTGCGTACCATACAGGTAGTGCCTTCAAATCTTCAAAGCAAATACAACAGCACCAAGCTCGAGATCATGAGTTGTGTAATTCACCTCGTGAACCTTCAATTGCCTCGATGCGTAAGCTATGACCTTCCCTCGTTGCATAAGAACACAACCAAGGCCTTGTTTAGATGCATCACAATACACGGTGAAATCGTCGTTTCCATCGGGTAGGGTCAAGATAGGAGCATTGCATAACTTATGCTTTAACGCTTCAAAAGCTTCTTCTTGCTCGGATGCCCACTCGAATGGTTTATTCTTTTGTGTCAAAGTAGTGAGCGGTTTCGCGATCCTCGAGAAATTGGCAATGAATCGCCGATAATAACCAGCAAGACCAAGAAAAGAACGAACTTCGGTAGGAGTTGTAGGAACACACCAATTCTTCACAGCTTCCACCTTTGCAGGATCAACGTGAATTCCTTGGCTATTCACCACGTGTCCTAGAAATTGAACTTCCTCGAGCCAGAAGTCACACTTCGAGAACTTTGCGTACAATTGCTCTTTCTTTAACAACTCAAGAACCAATCTCAAATGTAGTTCATGATCGGTGTTGGACTTGGAATAGATAAGTATGTCATCAATGAAGACGATCACAAACTTGTCTAGATAAGGCTTGCATACTCGGTTCATGAGATCCATGAAGATAGCAGGAGCATTGGTTAAACCAAAAGGCATCACCATAAACTCATAGTGTCCATAACGAGTACGAAAAGCGGGCTTTGGGATATCATCGTCATGGACTCGCAATTGATGATAGCCAGAACGTAAGTCGATCTTCGAGAAAATAGCAGCTCCTTGAAGTTGGTCAAACAATCATCAATACGAGGAAGAGGATAACGGTTCTTGATAGTAAGCTTGTTAAGCTCACGATAATCGATGCACATACGAAACGATCCATCTTTCTTCTTCACGAAAAGAACAGGTGCACCCCAAGGCGAAGAACTAGGACGGATGAAGCCCTTCTCGGATAGCTCTTGAAGTTGACTAGAGAGTTCTTGCATTTCCGATGGTGCAAACCGATATGGTGACTTAGCCACGGGGTTTGCTCCCGGTATCAAGTCAATTTTAAACTCAACTTCACGCACGGGAGGAAAACCACTAAGGTCATCGGGAAATACTTTAGGAAAGTCTCGTACGATAGGGACATCCTTAAGTTCTTTCCCTTTGACTTTCGTGTTGACCACATAAGCCAAGAAAGCCATATACTTCTTGCTTAAGCATTTTCGGGCTTGAGTGCAAGACATGAGTTTAAGTCCTTTGGAAGATTTTTCACCGAACACCTTCAAAGTATCACCAGAAGGTAACGGTATACGGATGCACTTCTCGAAACAAATGATCTCGGCATGGTGTTTGGCTAACCAATCCATACCAATGATGACGTCGAAGCTTCCAAGTTTCATAGGGATAAGATCGATAAGAAAATAATGCATGTCAAGACTTAAGATGCAATCACGAATGATGACGTCAACGATGATCGGTTCTCCATCGATAACTTCAACAGTAAGAGGTCTTTCTAGTTTCGTATGTGGCTTAGCAAGTATGGGTTCAAACTCTAATGAAACAAAATTTTTATCGGCTCCAGAATCAAATAGGACATAGGCTAAGTTTTGTTAATAAGGAACATACCTGGTCAATTTTTAAGATATTTAACGATTTAGGTAAAGTATGAAGGCAACGGATCACAAAAGTTAAAGGTGAGTTGACATACCATTCACCACATCGTTGTTTGCTTGTGCTTGGTTAGCGTTGATGTTGAAAGCACATCCTCGAGCTTGTGGAACATTACCCACAAGATGAGGGCATTGTGGACGAAAATGACCAGGTTCCCCATAGTTGTAGCAAACACGGTTTGTGACCACGGCGGCATTGCTAGGTGCACGGTGGCAAGTCGCCACTAAATGACCATATTTACCGCATAAGGTGCAGATGCGGCATGGTTGATTCCCCGGATGATGATACCTACACGTGTTGCACATAGGCTGAGGACCAGCATAAGCCCTAGCCCCAGGCACTTGTGCCATAGGTGTGGCCACAGGTTCAAGTTGTCTTTGGGGTTGTTTAGGTGCAGCCACAACATAGTTACGCGCCGATGTGAACTTGCGCTTCTTGTTGTTGGACGGTTCAGCTTTGGCTCCTTAACGGCCTCGGTAGCCGTCCTTTCCACCTTTTTGGCACCCTTCACAGACATGGTGCCCGCTCGTATATGGTTCTCGGTGAGTTGAGCGGTGATAGTAATGGCTTCTTCTAAGGTTGTGGGTCGGCTACCCACCACAGCATCTTGAATTTGGGGTGGTACACCCTTGATAAACTTCTCGATGTTGCGGGGGACAGTGTCGACCATATGAGGCAGCAGTATACTCATTCATGATGCCTAGTTGAGTAGGCCAAATGATCACCATCGTTTTGCTTTAAATTCCAAAATTCTTCCTCCAACTTTTGCAGTTCGCTTCTTGGGCAGAACTTCGCGATAGCGATGTTCTTGAACTCCTCCCAAGTAAGTGCCAGAATAGCATCGGGCCCACAATTTCTTTTCTCGCTATTCCACCAGGTGAGAGCCCTTTGTTGGAACATGCTAGTGGCATAACGAACTTTGAGTGCCTCGGGACACTCACAGTTGACGAAGGTGTTCTCCATGCTCTCGAACCACTCAAGAAGACCAGTGGCTCCTTCCTTACCACTAAAACTAGTGGGTTTACATGAGCTAAAGTGCTTGAAAGTGCAAGTTTGGTTGTTGCGCCCTTGGTTAGCACTATTTTCCCCATGACTATTGTTGCTAGTGTTGGTCATTAAGGTGCTATTGAGTTCAGCAACCATGGTCGGGATGACAGCAGCCATTTGTCGAGCAATCATGGCGGCTAACTTACGATCGGAACTTCCACGTTTTCCATGATGACGAGACATGCTGGAATATATAAAATGAGTTAGCTATGAGAATTGGAACAACGAAGATTAATGTTCAACAAGGATAAGGCAAAAGTTGTAAGGCACATGGAATGGTTCCATTTGGTAACGCATTACCATTTGGAAACGTTGACACGTCAAGGTAAGTTGACCCACTCGCCTTAGAAATTTGTGTATGTTGACCATAGTTTATCACTCATTCCAGAAATCACCAGGTAAGCATAACTAGTCCCGTAGGATTTATGCGATATGCTTGCCTTAGCCCGAGGGCCTTTTGCCAGGAAATCCAGAATACAGGTGTCTATGTGTCACACAAATTTCTTAGGTTCATGTAATCAAAACCTTGATGAGATTTAACATAGATTAGACATAAGTCTAAAGATTCAAATCATAAGCATAAGCATAAGTTTCCACGTGTTGACGAGAATAAGATTAAGAAGTTTCATTTGTCGGGGAGAGTCAAAGAGTCAAAGTTAAGTTTAGGGAGACAAATAACAAAGTTCAAACAATTACAAGGCAAACCTATGCTAAGGCATCAAGTTGTACATAAGTAAGGTATAGCATTATGTAGCATGTAACAATATATATATTTCCAAGAATATAAATATTATCCTATGAGGTTCATGCATAAGCTATAGTCTAGGTCACCATTTCTAATAACCTAAATCCCTATAGTTATGGGCTTTGATATCAATCTGTCACACCCCAACCTTGACGGCGGAAACGTCGAGATGTGAGGGTTAAGATTGTTCACAGCCACATAATGCTATATTAAAATGTAAATATTATTATCATAAGTCTTGAAATGAAATAAAATCATAAGTCTCAAACAAGTAATAAGTTCAAACATAACATAACATAATATAAACTTTTTATTTCATTAACTAGGTCCAAGTCCTAGATTATTGCATGCTTCAAAAGGATCACTTTAAACTTGAGGTTGACCTAAAACATGATAAAAATAAGAGTCAACTAAAAATAGTTGGTGAGTTTCCAAGGTTTTTATACATAATACGAAAAAGGTTACAAGTAGCAATTCATGTCATAGGTCATAAGCAAGTAAGGTTATAGAACACATATCGTTACAACAAACCTCGACTTGATTACAAGTATAAAAGATTGGCTAAGTGTATTTGGTTCCCATGATGAACAAGCATACGTCATCAGGAGTCGGCAATACCTAGACTTTAGCACCAAATAGGCTTGTCAGGCCCAAAGATCTAAGACGTCGCCAGGCTAGCAATAGTTAATGATTGTAAACAAACTATGTATCTCATATAATCACTTACCATACACAAATAACCATGGCAAAATAATAAGTTGAATTGCATGTGATTTACAAGTCTCAAATGTGTATAAGTGTATCATGTATAAGCTATCATGTTTCACCCCAAATTAGTGTGAAAATATGAAAAAGGGGCAAGGAAACTCACATGTCAAATAAGTATATATCAGATGATTAATAAGAATAGTAATTGTCGTTCCAACGTAAAGTCTTCACAATACACCTAAGTATATAGATATTACAAGATTTAAGCTTAAACATAATGGGTTAACTAATTAATGAGTACTAGGGTTAATTGGATTTTGAGGTTTGTTAAATATTTATATTTAACAAATGACAATCATTTATATTTTCAAAAAATATATATATTTATATTTTATACAAAATATGTAAAAAAAGAAATAATTATAATATTTTGAAAGTTTCATAAAGTTTGAATAGATTTTTATAGCAAAAAGAATTAAGTACTATTAAACATATTAAATTAAAAGAAGACGTTTTGAAACAATAATATTTATTAATTATTATTTGTAATTATTCACGAACAAATCTTTGTTAAAATGTTTTATTAACAAAATAAATTTATTTAAACTAAAAACTAAAAAAATACATAAAATATATTGGTGGGCTTTTTTTTTAAATATTTAAAGTTCATATAACTAATTTTTAAATATATTAAAAATTTTCCATAATTCAATTAGGGCTAAAAATCTTTTAAAAAGAAATACATGAGGGTGCCCGGGTTCGAACCCGGGACCTCATGTTGAGAATGCAAAGTCTTAACCAATGAACCAAGGCCTCAGCCGCGGTTCATATTGGTTTATAGTTATTATAACCCGTTTAAAGAAAGTTTCCCCAAATCTCTAAGAACCCTAGAATCGTTTGATTCCAAATTGATCCTCAATTCGATTATGAACATGAAATTAACCTTGGGGCTTTTAATCCCCAAGTAAAACCGAGTGTGTAGGTGAAATCAATTACCCGAATTCAAAGTGTTTAGACGAGATTGAGTGATGAACAAGTCGCGGCCTACGCACAACCTTGATGGATGCTCAAACGATGTTGATAAACAAATTCGTTGTAAAGAAAGCTTCCACAAGAGAGTTTGATCGAAAACCCTCAATCAATTGTAGTTCCAATCGTGCAGAGGGTTGTGTTCGTCTCGTGTGCAGGTCGCGATGAGTATGCCGATTGTATTCGATTGTTTGGACTTGTTTCAGGTGCAATTGAACGTTGTAACCGATTAGAGATAGATAAGAGATGGTTCCTGTTAAATTAATTCGATTATTATTGTGATTTAATGCTTAAATAGGTACGAACTTAAGGCTTCGGTTACTTCGAATGAGAAGGTTTTTGTAACCGGTTTTAATCACGATCCAGGTGGTTGATTGAGTTTGATTCGAGTCTAGGAACGTTTGGCATGGTTTTGGGGGTTTCAAATCGAAGAAAAACGACGGTTTTAGGACCACCGAACTCCGGCCGGAGGGTGGCCGGAGTTGTGGCCGGAAAAACGTGGGGATAGGGGAAAGGGGGTTTGGATTTTCATTAATTACACCTTTGGTCCCCAAGGTTTGTAGTTTTACATTTTATGTACAAACCTTGTTTTTAAGGTTTATAAAATAACAAAACAACCCCTAAATTCTTAATTGAGTTTATGTTTTAAACATGGTTAAGTTTTAATAACCGTTATAACTTATAAGTAACCTTATTAAAAGTGACCTTATTATTACTAATACTATTATTCGTTATTATTACTTATTATTATTGTTACTTTTATTAATATTAACATTATTATTATTTAATATTTATATTTTTAACTTAATGACAATAATGAATAAGCACAAACAACACATGAGTTTCAAAATTGACAAATAATAACCCTTGTAAGAGTAAACGAAGTTAACTTTTAGTTAACAAAAAAATACGAGATGTTACATCCACCACCCTTCTTGCTCACCTCAGCCACCACTACCTCGCGCTCATCATATAATCTACCAGCCAAATCAACCACCACCTAAAAGTGCTCGGCCGGGCGGCGATCATATGCCTACAGATATCTTCCGGCAACCCCTGGATGTATCTATTAATCTTTCGTGACAGTGGTGTCACTTGATCGGGCACCAGCCGCGCCATTTCATTAAATTTTGTGGTGTACGGCTGGTGTGTCATCGTTCCCGCCTCTAGCTGCAGGAACTCTCTTTCTAGCTTATCCATCTCTCTGTGGGGGCAAAATTACTCAATCACTAGCTTCTTCAGTTCAGGCCATCTCATTCTCCAATGGCCCTGCTACCCTCGGCTTGGACGATGTTGTCCTACCGGCACAAAGCCGAGTCCACAAAAGAGTGGGTAGCAAATTTCACCTTCTGGTCTTCACGACACTCACTGATATCGAGAACAGCCTCCATTTCCCTCACCCACCGGTGAGCAGCAGCCGCAGTGCCGTTTCCATCGAAGGTAGGGGGCTTGCATCTCATAAACGCCCCGTAGTTACAGCCTCGTGCCACCTCTGGAGCAGGATCTTCTTCCTCCGCTTCATCATCAGAGAGAACCATTTCCGGCTCTGGTTGCTCTCGTTCTCCTGAGGACTTGTTCCTCTCTTTTCTATCCCCTTCCCAAACTGCCTTGATAACTTCGGTCACCACAGACGGTAAGATTGTCTGCATGTCTTGATGAACTTCTTCCACAACAGCCTCTTTTACTGAGGCTCTCAGATTGGCGCTCTCGTCACCACCCTCCAGATGAGGGGTCTCGGGTCCCTCATGAAACACCTTCTCGACCCTAGGTTTCTCTCTCTTAGGTCGCGAAGCAGCACCGTGACCTCCACCACGAAAGGCTTTCGAAGATCTACCGCCAGCCATCTTCTAACACACTATAAGATTCAAACACTAATGTGATCATTCAAGGTAATAGCTCAGTTTATGTTAAGTATAGTAAGTCCCTAATTACAGTGGCCAGTTGTGATTAGCGACTTACTTTACTCTTCATACCCCAAGCATTTCCTATCCTGACTTAATCAGTATCTAAATCAACTAAGAGCACATAAATCAAATAGCATGCGCACATAATTCCGGTTATCATTAAGAAAAGACATACCTGATGGCACGTAGCTACTCGGGGTGACATCCCTCCATTTGTCCCATTTTCAGTTTAATTTTAGGTTTTAAAAATTTTATTTAACCCAATTCTCTTAAACTTTGGCTCTGATACCAACTTGTAAGGCCCCGTTCCCGGAAACCTCACAGTTGGTCAATCACAGCAATTTAAACATTAAACATTATAATTATACAACCTTAAGCAGCGGAAATAATTTATCAAAAACCATTCATTTCACTTAAACCACTGTTGTTGAGCAATACATCATCGTTTAATTGATTACAAAAGAATTGTTTTACTGCATTACAAAACTACAATGAGATAAAATACGAATGGATGTCAGTCTTTCCCTGCCGAGTAGCCTCTCCCTCGTGTCATCCTCAGCAATAATTACCTATCAACTGAAAATGTATAAAAGTCAGTGTTGCTGAGTGAGCTCTAGTTTTAAAAGTAATAAAATAATTTTTACATGTTGTATATGAAAATACACTTTTTGTAAAATACAACTCTTTACTGTATATGCGAGCACGCATTAACTATATGAACAAATATTGTTCGTTCTCTTTACTGTATGCCTTGTATGTTTTGTGTTCTTTTATATTTATCTTTCACTGTCTGTATGGACCAATGAGCAATACCCCAACTGTATGCGTGATGGAAAACGGTGATGGGCCATCTATATCCCTCGAAAGGGTCAACTATATCCCTCGAAAGGTCAAATATATCCCTCGAAAGGGTCAACTGTATCCCTCGAAAGGGTGTTGTGTACTGTATACAAGGCCGACCCAATCACCCAGGGTACACTACAGAGGTCCTGCCAATCTCTAAGACTGGCCCTGTGTCCATAATAGGGTAGCTAACCCACAGTACAGTTGAGCTAACGACAACACTGTCGTGTACCTCCTATAAGCTTGCAAGACTTGTTAACATTTTATTAATGTTCATATTCTTTTCTTTATTGCTCTTTCTCTTTATTATTACAATATACTTTACGTTATGATAATAAACATACCACATAAAGTCACACACTATAACTAATAATAATAATAGCAATAACAATATTAAGGAACAATAATAACCATGCATGAAACATCATCATAAATAAGCCCCAGTCAACTCTCGGTCAAAACCCTAAAAGCACAGACTCCCAGAAAATTATGTAATAAATTGTAAGTGTTAGGCGCATAGGCACTTTTTGGCGCATGAGCCCTATTTGGGCGTTTCATCACTATGTAGGCGCATCAGCCAACACAACCATTTTGACACTTAGGCGCATGAACTATTCAGGCGTATGGGCACTATTTGGGCGTAGGAACACTTAGGCGCATGGGTTATTCGGACGCATGGACACTTAGGCGTATGAGCCACTTGGGCGCATGGGCCACTGTTCAGGCGCATGGGTTTCACTTAAATCTTTCTAAGGCAATTTCAGGCGCATGAGCCTTATCTAGGCGCATGAGCCTTATCTAGGCGCATGAAACTTCTGTGTAACAGGTTTCTCGTAAGTTTTCAAACCCAATCATCCAACCAATCTGTTCTAAGCTTAACATGACTATTATAAACATAAATAACCTATAAGCATTCAGGAATCATCATCCAAACGGGCATAATACATACGGTTAAAACATACATAAACTTTGTAAAACCATTTTAATACATTTTCAGCCCCAAAGATGTTCAAAACAAATAGAAACCGGGGTCTAGAACTCACCTAGTGCAACTTGGGTGTTTCTTCCTTCTAACCCTTTTGCAACTGAGTTCAAACATCTAAAAATACCACCAAACACACACACCCGAGCACATAAACAACACATAAGCACATAAACATATAATCGGGATAAAACCCGTCATAAACACTTAAAAACCTAAATTTTTACCTTGAATTCAACTTCTCTTCTTCCTCTTTTCTTCAGCCGATAGCTCTTTCTCTTTCTAAAACCGAAGAAAATGGTGATGTGAAGGGAGGGTAGGCGGCCATGCCCACCTTTACACCAACTTTTCAAAGATTTGTCAATTTGGACACTTTTAGTCCCTCCACTTGGACTTTATTGCTTTTCTTTCTTTTTATTCTTCATTTCTTGTATTTTTAAATAACCGGGTGTTACAATTATTATTAGTGTTCAAGTGTCTAACGATTAGATTGAAAATGGCGACGGTTACTTCAAGTTGTACCATTAATTACCAGCTTAAACTCCCAATAAAACTTATCAAAGGGTTCGAGTTATGTTCATGAACTGATTGGTAACGACTGGGATTCTATTTTTAGCTGTTTTACCCACGATTGAGCTTCGCCGGAGCTCGAACGGAGGCCGGCCAGATGGTCACCGGAGAAACGAGGAAGAGAGAGGGAAAAGAGTTTGGGTTTTGATTATTTACATAGTTAGCCCCTGTAGTTTTCATTTTGATATTTTATGTAAAAACTTTCTTTTGAAGTTTCAATGTTAACAAAACAACCCCCTAAACTTAATTTCATCTTAAATTTTAATCATTTCACAACTTATTAACTTCTATTAGTTATTACTTCTACTAAAATTTTTAACTTCTATTATTATTATTATCAATAGTATTAAAGTCATAATTATTAGAGTTATTGTATTTTAATAGCTATTTTATTAAGATTTATATTAGAAGTTAAATGACAAGCTAACAAGTAAGCGTAAGTAACCCACAAATTTTCATCAAAGGCATAAATAGTCCATACAATAATTTAACAAAGTTAACTTTTGATTTAATGAAAATACGAGATGTTACAGTCTCCCCAACTTAAAAGAATTTCGTCCCGAATTAAGAATGAAACTATACGAATAAGTACGGGTATCTCTTCTTCATGTGCTCATCGCGTTCCCAAGTAAATTCAGTGCCACGTTTATTTTCCCAACGAACCTTGACGATTGGGGTTGTTGTGGTTCTAGTCTTCTTCATTATGCGATCTATGATCTCAACAGGTTTCTCGACAAAATACAATGACTCGTCAATCTGGATGTCTTCCAACGGGACATGCATACTTTCATCAGCCATTGTTGGCGTTTATGAAACTTTTGGATTATTTATGTTTATTTCTTAGTTTTTGTCTTTTTGGAAGTTAAAATTTCTTTTCTTAATAAATTTATAATAATAATATAATAATAATAATAAGAGTAATAACTCATAAATATTGATAAGTTTAAAAATGATTAAATCTTAAAGTTAATTAAGTCCAGGGGCTTATTTGTAAATCTAGAAACTTAAATTATGAAGTTGTGTGCATAGAATGTTAAAACTAAAGACCAGAGGGACTAAATGTGTAAAGTTCGAAAACCCAAACCAACCCTCCCTTATTTACCCCGTGTTTCCGGCCAAATTTCCGGCCACTCTTCGGCCGGACTTCGGCGACACCAACACCACTGATTTTTGATCGATTCGTGATCCCAAATCGCTCCCCATCCTTCCTAGCACGTGTTTCGAACTTGTATACATCAATTAATCACATTCAAACGCCGGTTACAAAGTCCAATCGAGAGGATAATCGTAGATTTAAACCCCATAGCCTTTCGGGCATTAAACCTCAATAATAACCCAATTAATTGAACCTAAACAATCTTTTAACTACCTCTAATCGATTTCCATTACCAATTTCACCTGAAAACATACAAAACTTCTCATTCGATTCCCCCTTCATCGCGACCTGCAATCCACTTGTAGACCCTATTCCTAGCTCTCTTAACTTCAATTGACAGAGGGTTTTCGTCTATCAAGATCCTTAGAAGCTTCCTCTGCAAGAAATTTGGTTAATATCAACGATTGAAACTCGAACCACTTCCACCACGGTCGCGACTTGTTCTTCATTCGTGCACGTCGGTTTCACTTCAAAACTGGTAAATTAACACCTTCATACACTCAAAATTACATGGGGAACAAGAGCCCCATGATTGTAGGCTCTTACATAATCGAATTAAGGTTCAATTTTGGAATTGTCTAATTAGGATTCATAAAGAATTTGGGGTTTTCTTTCTATTCATGTTTTAAGATTTCAAAACCAAGTTAAACCACGGCCACAGCCCTGGTTCATTGGTTAGTTACTTGCACCTCCACTGGGTCCCGGGTTCGAACCCGGGCACCGTCAAATATTTTTTTAACGCTTTTTAGCCTTTAAATTAATTATAGAAAATGTCTATTAAATAAAAAATGATTTTGTAACTTTAAATATTTTTTTTAAAGACACCAAATAAATTTCTGTAATTTTTTCTAAATTTAAATAACTAAAAATCTTTTTAATAAAACATTTTAAAGATTATTCTTGGGTTATTAATATCAAAATGGGTTTTAATAATTAATAAATTATTAGTGGTCCAAACATTTTTTATAAACATTCATCGTTTAAATCACTTTATTTTAAATGGAGATTACTTGAAACATTATAAATTAATATGTTAAATGAATAATTATTTAAATAGTTATTTAAATATTTATTTAAATAATTAGTTATTCACCTTTTCATTTGATCTTGTTATATATAATTAGTTAATAAATTTATTCTTTAACTTTTAATTAAACTCTTGAAACTAATTAAACAATATAACTTGCTATTGTTCTTTATTCTTATTTTAAGGTTTTGGATATTATAAAAATCATTCAATGGTTTAAAAACTTTATAAAATTATTTAAATAATTTTAAGTTATCTTACAAGTTATTTAAAATAAGTATTCAAGAACCTTTACCAAATTTTAAATAATTAATTATTATTTATTTTTTTTTCACGCATCATATTAATCTTTAATAAATCAATAAATTAAACTATTGTATCTTTCATTATAATTTTTATTGGTTCATACCATCTTTATTGAATCAAAACATAATTGATTGCGTTACTATATTTTATTTAACTTAAATATTAAAACCCCCAATTCCAAATGAAACCCTATATTATGTTTACTCTTGAACTATATCCTTATTTTAATCATGAGACACTAAATCTTAGGTTGAATCATGAAGAAAACGTTGGGATACTTTTATCTTCGTATTGTTATCTTAAGTGCACTATACTTGTGATTTTTCCATGTGAGTTCTCCATGCCCCTTTTTACTTTATTTCACACCTTTTGGGGTGAAACATGTTAACTTTATAAACCTTTGTAAACATCTTGATACTTGTAAATGCACATGCAATTCATCTTTACCTTTTTGTCATGGTTATTTGTGTTATTGTATGTCTTATATGAGATACATATTTTGTTTACAATCATTAACTATTGCTAGCCTGGCGACGTCTTAGATCTTTGGGCCTGACAAGCCTATTTGGTGCTAAAGTCGATGTATTGTCAACTCCTGATGACGTATGCTTGTTCATCATGGGAACCAAGTACACTTAGCCAATCTTATATACTTATAATCAAGTCGAGATTTGGTTGTAACTGTATATGTTCTATAAGCTTGCTAACTCGTGACCATTGACATGAATTGCTACTTGTAACCCTTTTGTATATATACATATATGTGTATGTTTAAACCATGGGAACTCACCAACTTTATAGTTGATCCTTTATTTTTAACATGCTTCAGGTTTCCTGCTTGAAGATCTTTTTATGCTCATATAAGACTTGGACCTAGCTTAACTAAATATGTTATTTCTTTCTTTGAAGTTCTTGTATTGTATGGACTTATTTGTCTTGTAATGTGCAATGATAAATGATATTTAATATTATTACAACTTATTTAGTTCCATGTGCTATGAGCAATCGTCTCCCATTCGTCCGCCCCGATGATTCCGCCGTCGGTCGGGGTGTGACAGATCGTCTCCACAGGGAATATGTGAAAAATGTTTAACGAATATGACTCGATTAACTTAAAGACTCAAACTTTGTAATTAAAAATTGAAACTTTGAATGGATTACTAAGCAAAAGTGCATAAATCAAGAAACTTTAAAACTAATTAACTTAAATATTGAAAGACAATTACTTTCGGGTTTCTAATTCTTCAAGATCAACAATTGGTAATTCTAAATCAGGGTTTGTAAGGAACAATACTTAAAGATCTTAACTTTTGATTAAATTGATAACAAAGTTACAATCTTTTAATACTCGTTCATTCACAATGTTACCACTTCACTTATATCACGTTGTCTACTTTTCTTAATGAGATCACGATGCAAAGAACCGAAAAACTGATAATCAAGCAAACAACTTTATTGATAAGTAACTTCTTTAAATCAATCAAAACATAATGTATTATTCAATAGATCAATGTTTAATACAAAAACCTAATCAATCATACCAATCGTCTCACTTTACAAGAATCATACTCCCGAAAGCAATCAAGAGAACCTAGCCACGCATCATCTTTGTTAAATCTTCAATCTTGATTTGATGATGATCAATGATGATAGGGATGATATTAAGGAGCTTGGAAGCACCTAAAATCTCTTTGAAATCACCTAAATTAACCTAGGAAAAGTTTTCCTTCGAATTAGAGTTGTTGATCTTTTAATATCTTAAAATCCCATGAAAATAAGGATTTGTTAGGCCACCGGCGTATGATACACCGACCCCGGCATATCATACTCCCAACTCACTAGAATTTTTGGCCAATACGTCCCTAGATACGCCCATCAATACGTCGGCCGGTGTATGATACGCCCATCCCTGGCGTATCATACGCCGGGCCCCTATGAAATTTTGATTTTCACATGTAACTTTTAATGAGCTTTTCGTTGACAGGTCGTTAGCCCTGTAACTCTTTTCCTAGCCCAAGTTATGCCCATTTTAAGTTACCATGGTCTTGAACTTTCAGTTTTCGCATTTCTTCACTTCTCGGGCTCCAATTTCCATCCCGCTTCTTCCCTAATCTTCATGTTTCACCAAACTAAGTCTCTGTTTCCCGTTTTGCATCTTTTCATCCAAAATAAGCTTCCTTTAGCTCCAATTACCTATAATCCAAAACACAAAAAACTTGAACTTGTTCCACCATAATCATGATGTAGAATCAAATATTTAAATCAATTAAACACCAAATTATTGATATGTGATCAGGAAGGGTTCAAATGAGAACTTTTTATTTTGTGAGAACTTTAGAAATCAATGTGAGTTACAAGTTTTCAATGATAAAAACAAAAACACAATAAAAATTATAAAATAAAAATAAAAAATAAATAAAGAAAAAAGTTTTTCTCGTTTTCCTCTTTGAAAAATAAATATTTTTTTTAAAAGTTGATTTATTTACAAAATTCATTTTATACATGTGTAATACCGTAATTACATATGTGTAAAACCAGATTTGCTCATGTGTATAACCAGATTTATGTACGTGTAAATAACGGGTGAATGAATTTTTGAAAAGTATATCATTATGGTAGGCATAGAAAGATATTATGATAATAAAATTAATGGTGAAATTTTTTTGAGAAAATAATGTCGTAAAAAAAGGTTATAAACGTTTTAAAAAAAATTATGAAAATAACATGTGATGTTAAATGTGTGACTTATATTAGTTCTATAGTTTTTATATATTAATCTTGCTATCAAGATAACTTTACCATATATATACGAATATTTATAAAAATAACAAATTGTAAAAAATAAACAGTACTTAGGCTCGTGAGCCGGCTTAGCTCGGCTTGTTTTAGACAAGCTCATTCTTAGAGATCATCAGAACGTTAATCTGGTACTTCTTTTTTCTACAGTGAGTGGTTAATATCAGAACTCCAGAAGTAATGAGTTTATTATTAACTTCCAGAAAAGGAACTTCGATTCTAACACCTTGAATTCATATGTAAGAGCTCTTACATAATCATAAGTCTTTTGTTTGATTATATATTCACTTCCTTGATATTTGTTATTAACTTCCACAGGTTGCATCATGATTACATGACTGATCTGGCTACAGAATAAGCAACTTACAGGTTGATTATTCCTTTCTGAAACAAGGCTTATACGTGTGATCCAGCTAACGTTGAATTTTCAAAATTATGTTAAGGTATGTTGAATTTCAGTTTTTTTACATCTGGATTGCTAATTGTTTATTATCTATGTTTGCACAGTGATTTGATATATGAACCTTGTTCAAAGTATCATATCTAACTTTGTTTTCTAAAATAACTTTTGTCTTTAAAAGTCTCCTCGGAAACGACTTGGGTTCTTGATATTTTGAGAGATGAGTCTGGATATATTACAAATTACAACTAAATATTGCTGGAAACCTATAACCATGCCATCTTAAAAATATTATGAAAATTTTACAGAATAATAAACAAGTTTTAGAAGTGTTTTAATTAAGCAACTCATAATATATTATTATTTTTATAATAATTCTTAAATTTTTAAAAAGTTTATTTTTAAAATAAATATTGTAAATTTTTAATATTTCAACTTTTTTATAAAAATATTTTGCAATTTATAAATGATCTAATTAAAACGATCTTGTAACTTTAGTGACTTGTGTGAAAAAAAAATTATTATTAGTATCCTAATTATGACAAAATAGTTTAAATGACCTAATTAGAATAATTCTAAAACTTGATTACGTACTATTTTACAAAGTATCCCAAAATACATGGTGAAATGCTCATACTTGACGGAGATGAATGTCTTAAGAGATTTTATGAGTGTTATTCACAAAAGATGTAATAAGACTCACATAGGGAATTTCACATATGTTGACGATCTACAAATACTAAATGAAGTCCATATACAAGTGTAAGAGGTTGTTTGGTAACTTTGTATTGAGCTATTAAGATATCTAATTGAATAAGATATAACATCTGAATATGTGAGCATGCTTTTTAAACTTATCCATTAAGATATTTCATAATTTGTCTTCTAAATGAACCAAACACATTGTACCTTTGAATGATTTAGAGCTAGTCTTCTTAATATAATCATTAAGAGGCCATAAAAAACTTCTAAGTTCCTTTAAGGCCATAAAAAACTTCTAAGTTCCTTTAAGTTCACAACAGAGGTTTTGATTGTTGGCCTTGAAGATATATATAACACATGACTTATTTATTGAAGCATTTTTATTCAATGTAGAAAGTTGCAATTGGAATCGTTCTAACATGTGCGATTCAAGTGAGGAAGGTCTAATGCTTTTGATATGTAGTTGGGTTTAGGTTTATGTTTAGTTTTCTTATCGATAAGTTGAAAACTCTAATCAGTCTTTATATATGCATTGTCATGTGTTGTAATCTTTATATTGTGCTAATAAAAAGAAACCCTAATTACAGCTTGTGGACGTAGGTCACACTAACCGAACCACGTTAAATCTTTATGACATTATATGTTCTATCTACCTTAGATTTGTTTGTGTTTGTATATTAGTTTTGTTGGCCCACTTAATCCTGACAAGTGATATCAAAGCATAGGCACATGATGATCGGTTGTTGGGGTCATGCAAAAACCTGATCAACCTAAGTAGATAGGGTAAGTCAGGTATCGTACACATGAGGTGCATGTGGTTAATGTTACACGATTTGTTTGATTATTTAACTGATTTAGTAATGTAAACTAAATTATTATCACTTTAACTGTAATGGATTTGGACAAAAATAATTAAACTTGGCAATTACTCTAAACAAAAAAGTCAAAAGATGATCATACCCGAGTTTCAGATATGGGAAGGAATTGTGTAACTTAGGTTTTACCAAATTAGAAATCACATAAACATGATTAGTTTGTTATTTTGGTTGAAACATGATTGCCAACTAGATAACGGTTTATGTAAATTAGATAGTTAAACTAACTAAAACCAAAACTTGGTTATGACATTGATA
This sequence comes from Flaveria trinervia, assembly GCA_025506515.1. Lineage (NCBI taxonomy): Eukaryota > Viridiplantae > Streptophyta > Magnoliopsida > Asterales > Asteraceae > Flaveria > Flaveria trinervia. Next base: position 1,596,348 of record CM046454.1, on the reverse strand, counting down.
AACATCAGCTATGATAATACCTTAATCAATCATTAATGTTAAATAATGCATAAACTAACAATTCAATGACTAATCAATTAGGCTAATTGACAAAACAATTTTAATGAATGAAAATAACAAATACATAAACGGTAAGAGATGATCAAACAATCAAAGTTTAAGTATAAATAGAAACCAAAATAAACACAATTCTATCATTAACCTTACACCCGCGGAATGATCACGGGTGAATTTGCCGCTTATACTCATAATCGAATATTTTGATCTTCACGCCATTGATAGCGTTGTGTGCGGAGTGGCAGCAACCAAAAGGCCGCACCTTTTTTCTCTTGCGCGATGCTAATGTCGATATCCCCCCACCCCACCCTTTTTTTTAATAACTCCCTGTTGATCTCCAACTTCCATTTTTTCTATGCGCCTTTTAGCCCATGTCATATTCTTCATATCACAAAAAAATATACGTGGTCCGCTCATGAATAACAACACTTAATCTTTGATTTAAGTCACCATGTGGGTGCATGCCCGTACTCTCTTTTTCTTTCACAAACAAAGAATCATAAATTAGTGATCTTTAATATTCAACTTTAAATTTGAATTTATACTTTCAATAATAATTCAACAGACACATGGATTATTTAATAATATTATTTATATTTGACTTAAGTGAATGAATTTGTTCAAATCAGGACCGGTCCAAGCACAAAACTAGTAATAAAATGCATTGGCCTTTAATTTCATTAATAAAAACGTAAAGGGCCTCAAAATTTAATAAATTGGGTTTATATAATTATATGGGTTTAAATATTGTTGGGTTGGACAAGTAATAAAATGCATTGGCCTTTAATTTTATTAATAAAAACGTAAACAAATATTAATTGCTTTCAAAGTTGCCGTCTCCTTTAATTAATAAAAGAATGCAGCTGTGAATGCGGTAATTCTGGTAACTAAAACATCACCATAATTCCTTTAGTTAAATCAATCGGATCCTCAATCAGAAAAGTCACCATAATAAAGCGGTGGTGATTTCTGACGATTAACATCGAATCAAAGCTTTTTTGAGTTGCAAATATGTGTTGGCGTGTGTGTGTTACGAGTGTTATTGAATCTAAAAATCTAGTTTTGTTGTTCTTGACTCTGTTTTGTGACTTGCACGTTGAAGATTGCTAGCAAAGAAATTGAATTGCAAACAATATTTGTAAGTATTTTTTAACTCTAGTTCTCCAGGTCAATTTCATTTTCACTTCTAGATTCTAAATATTTTATTTTTAGTTCTAATTTTTGTGTAGCTGGATCAATTGAATTACTATATTTTTGTTTTTGTTTAGTAGAAGTTTGCAAATAAATTGTTTTTGCTTTAAGTAACTTTTTAGATAAGCAGTATTGTCTATTATTTAACCTTATTGTTTAGTATTTGTGGTTTAGTAGATTGTTATTTGTAAGTACTAGGCTGGAACTTGTATAATGCTTATTTGTTTGTTTAGCAGAACTATGCAAGTTGTTGTTTGTTGTTTTAATTTACTTACCTCAATCTATCGTCCACCAAAATCTATCATATATAAGTATAATGTTGACTAGGAAGTATGAAAGTGGTCATATGAAAAGGCAAAAGAAACAAAAACGAAAAGCCGATATGAAATTACAAAAAGGGTCTTTGCTTAAATTTGTAACCACTATTAAAACTAATAAACCTCTAAGTGTAGATGAACCTAATGTTGAACCTTTATATACAAATGAACCAAATGATCAACCTTTTAATGTAGACGAACCTAGTGATAAACATTTAAGTGTAGATGAACATTTAAATGTAGATGGATAACATGTAACTAGTGATGAGCCTTTAAATGTAAATGAGCCTTTGAATATACATGATCCAAATAACTGGAATAATATGAATACTAATTTAAGAGATTTACCTGTAAAAAAAGGTCCAATTAGGATTTGTGATTATGATTTTCCGGTAGATGAGCATTCTAGGAGCTTTAATTCTTCTCTTTATAAGCAAAAGATGACGAATGGAGAAAAAATGAAAAAAGATGGTTGGTTTACTCGATAAAACTAGATAAAATTTTAATTCTTTTTCAAATGCATATATTGCTTATAGAGTTTTGTTAACTATCCTTGTAACTATTGCTTCTGCACAACAAAGTTTTTCCAAATTAAAGTTTATAAGAAATTACTTAGGATCTACAATGTCACAGGAAAGATTAAAGGGCTTAGCTACTTTGGCCATTGAACAAAAATTTCTAGAAAATTTTGATTATGAATATTTCATCACTGAATTTATATCATATAAAGCTAGAAAAATAAATTTAATTTAAATATCCATACAAACAAAATATATAATTTGTAAAAAAAATAACTCCGCCAACTATAAACATATTCGTTTATTATTGTTGGTCCCAAGCCTAGGTAAATGAGGAGGGTTTTAATAAAAAAAATTAAGGGACCTCATATTTTTAGTTCGATTAGGGCCCCATAAAACGTTGAGCTGACCCTGGTCCAAATTACCCCAATGAGACCGCTAAGTCATGTTATAAAATATGTTTGTATTGTTAATACATGTCGCAAGTTTGGTTAAAATTCATCTTTTTAGATCGTGATCTCTTAAAACATTTAACTCTAGATATAAACCTATCGGGGCTACTTTAAGACCTAAGATCATACATTTGAGTACGATTAGAGCGTATAAGTCACCCACTCATTAGCTCGTTGAACACATGATGTTACACTGATAAATAACTCACAAAATAGAAGCTTCAACAAGTAAGGTTTTTGTGAATCGAAAGAAACCAAAAGTATATAACTATTCAAATTTGATGACTTGAGAAGAGAAAGAGGAGGAAAATTTTGGGTGTAGCCTCCTATCATCTTAGGATGTTGCAAGTCTACTCAGTAATACAAAAAGAAGCAAATGGTATTGGTAAAATGGCCATAAGGGGTGATTTTTATCCCGTATCATATGGCTACGCACCTTTTGATATTTTATCATATAGGACGGTTGCATAAGGATTGGTTTTTGAAACCCCCCTCCCCTCCCCTTCTTATGGCTTAACTAAATGACCAGCAAAATATTAAAAGGGGAACTATGAAACCCGCAATTTATGTTTAAATAATGGGGGAAATTTATTTTCATTTTTTAATACTCAAAAATAATTTTCTCTACAACCGTTAAATCAACGAAAAAAATATCACATTGTATATTATTTATTTTATATATTAAAGTATCATGCATTGTGTATCAAACGTTCAAAATCAATTCAATATATGACATCAAGACAAAAAGCATGTATATACATCCAAATTTCCAAGATAACATCATCAAGTTAACATAAACAAATTGAAAACATCATTGTATCAACTAAAACTCTTGTCAATCACTTCCGACATCCCCGTTTAAACTAAATCCTTTATTCTACATATAAGCACACATAAATAGAAAAAACCTACCGTTCCCTTCACTGATTAAGATTCTTTATATTTGCCCTTTGTAGTGTTTTTCAATATGTGTATGATAGCCTCAACCTTCTGCTTAGTATCATTTTAAGGTGCTCCATCACTTGTTATAAACCAAAGGCAATACCCTAGAAACCAAATCGCCAACACGAAAATATAATCAATCTAATCAACTATGAAATTAAACAAAGAGGAATAGGAAACACTTACACGTAGCAAAAGCGACCATGGAGGCTTTATAGAAAGAAACATCATCAGATAAGCAAATAAGAAGGTGACGAACTTAACATCTTGCAAATCACCCTAAATTATCAATCTTGGTCTTGATCTTGATCTTGATCTTGATCTCTCTCTCATATCTCTCTTATGGTACTGTCGAAGAAAGATACAATGGAAGGGCAGAATTGAATTGAATAAGATGATAGATATTCACTGATAGCAAATGACCGGAGATGGAATTTGGTGAGATGATGAAACGGAAGGTGAGGTTGAATTTAGAAAAGGAAGTCACCTGAGAGAAAAAGCTACATGTTTTGTTTGAATTTTGAAATTGAATTTGAAAGCTCCTTCTTGTTTTGTGAGGGCAATTCTAAAGTTTTTCTTTTAACATAAGGGGCGGTCATAATACCTGCCCTTAAAGGTAACATAAGAGGAGGTTTCGTCTAATTTGTGTTTATTTAAAACTTCAATTTGTATTCATTTAAATTTTGAGAAGACTACAAGGAGTGGTTTTTTAGACTACCCGCTCCTTCAAAAAATTAGAGCTGCACCTTATATAACTTTTGTACTAGTGATTCTTGTGACAACCTTGAGCATTGTTGTCAAAATAGCATTACATTGAGAGTTTAAGCATTAGTTTTGTAGTTTAGTTACACGTGACCTTCCTGACAATAGTAAAATGAGGAGATGGGCAGAAACTCAAGAGACTTGATATATGTGGTTGTAACAGGCTAATGGAAAATATCAACATGAGCATGCCAATGCTTGAATGGGTGTATATTTCTACTTGGATAAATCTGAAATTAATCATTCAATTGAGTAACTACATTCACCTCATCCATTTGACTATGTCCCATTGTCCAGTTATTGAGTCAATCCTAACTTTCAACTATCCAAGTTTACATTTTTGCAAATAGGATATTGTGAAAGACTCAAGCCGTTTCAAAAGCTATCAAATCTCACCTTGTTAAACCATTTGAGAAAAAAAATTTGTCTAAGAATTGATGCTTCCTTTCCTTGTAGGCTTTGGTCTCAAATATTATGTTTCCTTGAAACTGGGAGGTTGAACAAGCTCATGCTGGAGTGGGGTGCTCATAAATTTTAACTTCCCGTTTTAACCTAAGGGTATTCAGTGAGCCGCGTGTGCATAATTTAGTTGGTAGTCCGCCCTATTCTCTTCTTATCTTACTCGACTTGAGATAAAAGAATTTGGTAAATTGGAATCACTTTTAGTGGGACCCTAACATCTCACATCCCTTTAACATTTCATCATTAGACATGGCCCAAAAATGATGCACCTACCAGAAGCAGTATTGCCTTCCCTTTTGAGCTTGATAATCTATGAAAGCCCAATTTTTGAAGAAAAGTTGTTTTATTTTATACAATATTTGATTGAAGTCATGTCTTACTCTAATGTTTTCTTTTCTTACTACAATTTTATTTCAGTTAGACATGTTGTGTTTTCCTTAGCCAAATTCATCAAAAGTTTTTGTTTTGCTGTTTCTTAAAATGATTTTAGAAATTCTATCAAAAACATGGTTTTTTAACTTGAAATTATACCAACTAGTTTGACTTTTTCAAAAGATCAAAATCAAACATTTAGAAAAGAAGTTTCAATTTATGGGATAACTGAATATCTTATATAACATGTTACAACTAAATTTACAACTATCTACAACCATGAAACCCTAAAGGATCCTCTAGATGATGGAATAATCACAAATGACAGGTATAAGTGGCGAGAACTAAGAAAGGGCTCAGGCTATGAATTTTCAAAATTAGTATTGAGAGATTTTAGTAGTGCAACAAAACTCAAGGTCTCACCACATACGCTGACTGAATCAAAAAGTGTTGAGGCCCCTTTGGATTATAGAATAGGATCGATTTTGGATGAACAATTGATAAGAGTATGCACCGATTCTGCAGTGACTCAGTGGGAAAATAGGGACACAAACGGGAACACAATTACACACACAAACATTGTTATTCCACGCACGATAATCGGACATGATTAGGGTATTTATACCCTTTGGTTTTGGCGGTTAAACAACCGCTAATCTAACCGACTAATTTACAAACATACAAATTTGAATTTTTATACAACATAGTTTGTATGTTTGTAAATTAGTCGGTTAGATAAACGGTTGTTTAACCGCCAAAACCAAAGGGTATAAATACCCTAATCATGTGCGATTATCGTGTGTGGAATAACAGTGTTTGTGTGTGTAATCACGTTTATGTCCCTGTTTTCCCACCGAGTCACTGCATAATCAATGCATACTCTTATCCATTGTTCATCCGAAACCGATCATATTCTATGATCCGAAGATTCTCATTATGACATCAGAACGGTGTTAAAGAGAAAAGTTTAAGGATTATCTTGATTAGGGGAGTAGACAATCATAAATCAAATAGATTAATGTTAATTATAAGAAGAGTATAAAAGTCAAAATAAAAAAAGCCAAACGTGTACATTAGGAGGGAATTAAAGGGTTAGTTATGTAGTTTTGTTAGTTTATAACCGTATATTGTAAGGGTATAAATACCCATCTTGTACGACATTTACAGTGTGAAAATCGGATTATATTGTGTGTGTTTTGTTCTTGATTTTGACCCTGTTTCCATCAAGTCCCTTTGCATGAATGTGCATATTCTTAATGTTGTTCATCCACACTTATATATAGTCTATATTTAAGTGTAAATTCCTTAATTTTTCAACATTTGGCCATCCTACAATATTACAACAACATGATTTTGATTATTGGTATCATGATATAACAGAGGATTTGTTCATTAAACGCGACGTTGGATTCGATCAATATTCAAAGTTGTGGAATCGAACTTGATAGCATGTGTGATTCAAGTGAAGATGGTCTTAGATTTAGTAATGTTTTTTTATGATGCAAGTGGATTTACTCTCAACCGGAATAGTAACATTAGATCAGGAGCCATACTTTCTTTATAATTAAAAAAAGAGTAAATTATTATTTGCATCCCTAACGTTTGTTCATTTTAACCACTTGCATCCTCGAGGTTTTAAAATTGACATCTGGCCCCTAACGTTTCACTTTTATATCCATTTGTATCCAAAAGCTTAACACCGTTAGTTTTTCCATTAATTCTTTCATAAAAAGACTAAAATGCCCCTAAGAATTAAAAATAAAACTAAAAAAATTATAGGACCCCACATCTTTTGCTTCTTCTTCTTTGATCACCATAAACACACATTTACTTTCTTCTCTTAAACATAAACATAACCCACTCCACCAAATAACACCACCACCCACGTCTTCTTCTTCTTGTCTACATCCACCGGTCCACCACCACCCATCGACACCACACCCACCACCCACGACCCATTGATGCTACCGCCAACACCTTCTTCTTCTTTTCTATACATCCACCATCACCATCAATCTGTTCTCCAGTTTATTCTTCGCTAGCAAACGAATCTCCATCGTCGCTTGCTTCTGATCATCGATTGCTGTAGATTCAAGACGGAGACCAG